>OY282559.1:7969666-8535666 GCA_958295665.1 Tipula vernalis | reverse complement strand
ATAAAATTGAATTTTCTAAGAAATGTTTAGAAATAATCGAGCAATCAAAATGAAAATTGTCACAGCAATTACAGGTCCCGAAACCTATTGATAGAGGTATCAACCATCGTAATCGGACCATTTTAGATTTTTGCCGCCCAAAAACTTGTGGGCTATAGCACAGTTGATTTTCAATAAAATTGAATTTTCTAAGAAATGTTTAGAAATAATCGAGCAATCAAAATGAAAATTGTCACAGCAATTACAGGTCCCGAAACCTATTGATAGAGGTATCAACCATCGTAATCGGACCATTTTAGATTTTTGCCGCCCAAAAACTTGTGGGCTATAGCACAGTTGATTTTCAATAAAATTGAATTTTCTAAGAAATGTTTAGAAATAATCGAGCTATCAAAATGAAAATTGTCACAGCAATTACAGGTCTCGAAACCTATTGATAGAGGTATCAACCATCGTAATCGGACCATTTTAGATTTTTGCCGCCCAAAAACTTGTGGGCAGCACAGTTGATTTTCAATAAAATAGAATTTTTTAAGAAATGTTTAGAAATAATCGAGCAATCAAAATGAAAATTGTCACAGCAATTACAGGTCCCGAAACCTATTGATAGAGGTATCAACCATCGTAATCGGACCATTTTAGATTTTTGCCGCCCAAAAACTTGTGGGCTATAGCCACAGTTGATTTTCAATAAAATTGAATTTTCTAAGAAATGTTTAGAAATAATCGAGCAATCAAAATGAAAATTGTCACAGCAATTACAGGTCTCGAAACCTATTGATAGAGGTATCAACCATCGTAATCGGACCATTTTAGATTTTTGCCGCCCAAAAACTTGTGGGCTATAGCACAGTTGATTTTCAATAAAATTGAATTTTCTAAGAAATGTTTAGAAATAATCGAGCAATCAAAATGAAAATTGTCACAGCAATTACAGGTCCCGAAACCTATTGATAGAGGTATCAACCATCGTAATCGGACCATTTTAGATTTTTGCCGCCCAAAAACTTGTGGGCTATAGCACAGTTAATTTTCAATAAAATTGAATTTTCTAAGAAATGTTTAGAAATAATCGAGCAATCAAAATGAAAATTGTCACAGCTATTACAGGTCCCGAAACCTATTGATAGAGGTATCAACCATCGTAATCGGACCATTTTAGATTTTTGCCGCCCAAAAACTTGTGGGCTATAGCCCAGTTAATTTTCAATAAAATTGAATTTTCTAAGAAATGTTTAGAAATAATTGAGCAATCAAAATGAAAATTGTCACAGCAATTACAGGTCCCGAACCTATTGATAGAGGTATCAACCATCGTAATCGGACCATTTTAGATTTTTGCCGCCCAAAAACTTGTGGGCTATAGCACAGTTGATTTTCAATAAAATTGAATTTCCTAAGAAATGTTTAGAAATAATCGAGCAATCAAAATGAAAATTATCACAGCTATTACAGGTCCCGAAACCTATTGATAGAGGTATCAACCATCGTAATCGGACCATTTTAGATTTTTGCCGCCCAAAAACTTGTGGGCTATAGCACAGTTGATTTTCAATAAAATTGAATTTTCTAAGTAATGTTTACAAATAATCGAGCAATCAAAATGAAAATTGTCACAGCAATTACAGGTCTCGAAACCTATTGATAGAGGTATCAACCATCGTAATCGGACCATTTTAGATTTTTGCCGCCCAAAAACTTGTGGGCTATAGCACAGTTGATTTTCAATAAAATTGAATTTTCTAAGAAATGTTTAGAAATAATCGAGCAATCAAAATGAAAATTGTCACAGCAATTACAGGTCCCGAAACCTATTGATAGAGGTATCAACCATCGTAATCGGACCTTTTTAGATTTTTGCCGCCCTAAAACCCTTTTTATTTTAATAAAAAAAATTGTTTCGGATAGCTTGACCTGTCCACTTTATGGAAATATAAGCCCATACTTGGTAACATCTCTGAGATTTTTGTAAATGGTCATAGTTTAGCATCAGGTTTCGACAGTGTATTTGATTTTCACAATTTCAAAATAGCGTCGAACATACCCAACCCTTTTTATTTTAATAAGAAAAATTGTTTCGGATAACTTGACCTGCCCACTTTATGGTAATATCACCCCATACCTGGTTCTACTTCTTATTTACACTTTTTATGTAGGCCTACACTTTATCAGTACACTTACACTTTTCGTTAATTTGTGTAGCTACATTTTGTGTGAAATACTTCACACCGGTACTAATCCCCATTAACAATCACCATTATTTCCATCCTAATTGGTCATATTCTAGAACTCCTTCTTCAAATCATGTGAGAATCCAACTTTCATTATACACGGCAAATTTCAAGATAATCGTTTAAAAAATAGCCAAGTTAAAGGATAATTGGCCATATTTCAAAAATTTATCCAAAAATCATTTAACAATCAGAAAAGTGGCATTTTCATTTAGTTCATATTATTGCTACATTTTAAATTACAATACATTTTTTTAGTTTTAAAAAGGAGCACCTTAATAAATATGGAGATGTTTTCTAGTTGAAAATATTTTTACTATTGTAAAAATTGGCGCTGTTACATGGTATGCTCATGAATGACTTTTTTACACGATGCAATAGTTGAATTTGTGAAAATTATACCTTCCACCATCATTTAGGTCTACCGTTTGACACTCAATACGTCATAATTATAACCATACGTCATAATTACATCAGAACCACGAATGAGGCAAATAAGTTTTTTTGAAATGAAAAGCTAAGGCAACTATGCATCAATCACTGTGATAATTTGGGTGGGTGCGTTTTTTCAAATAAATGTCAAAAATTAGTACTAAAAAAATATTTTTCCCAGGTTTCGGTCACAGTCTTAGGAAAGATAAGTTTTAGGACACATATTTAAATTTTAGAGCAAACTTCGCAGCCATACTTAAACCAATAACTAATACGACAAAATAATTAATTTCTGTTATAACGATAGTGTCGTTGCCTTGGTAAAAATCATTGGTTTTGTAATAGGGTAATTTATAAGAAAATTAAGGCCTCCCCACAAACTTATTAATTGGCATTACAAATTTACAAAGAATAACAATTATTCGTTACCATTGTGCTCATATTTATGTTGCATTCATAATTTTTTCCCGTAAATTTTCTTGTACTCGTATAATCAATTTTCAATAATGTACATTAAATAAATATAAATAAAGTTTTAATGATCAATATATTTTGTTGCTAATTTGAAAGTATAAAAGTTAAATACAAAGAAAACGATTGGTACTCTGCAGTATAAGAAGGTAAAAAGTTGTTTTATAATTGAATTATTTATTATACATTCTTGGTGAAAGAATTAAAATGAAACTAGTAATAGTTATATGTACTTATGTAAACCTACAAATAGTGATTTTAACCCAATAAATAAATCACCAACATAAAAATTAATTATATTGTGCCAATTTAATTATTATATTACATAATTTAAATGAAAAAAGGCACACTGTGTACACAAAAACAAATGAAAATTTACATTAATGTTAATTAAAAATGTTAATAACCGAAAGAGATTTCATTTCAATTATATATAAGAAAAAATTATTTTGTTTTAATGTTTTATTAATGTTTATTGCCTCAACAAATCAAATTGCTAAAAATAAAAATGGACTTTTAACCACCAAAAAAAAATGATATAATTATAAACAAATATTTATGTTTTGCCTTGAAATATAAATCCTACACAATTTAATTAGTTGTAAAATGTCAAAGAGGGATTTTATCAGAGATGTTATAATTTTAACATTTTATTTTGTAATAAATTCGCATAAGACTTTTTAAAAGTGAACGATTTTATTATGCCTGGTTTTTATTAGTTGAAAATTAATTTTATAAAATGCTTCTTCAAACCAAAATGGTAAATAATTCGAAAAGTTCGTGTTAAATTACATTCAAATATAAATCAACCCCATTTATCAAATTAAAGTAGTTTTTGTTATATTTTGTAGCTAGCGAAAAACTAAATATAAAAAACAAAGCTTTATGGTTACATATATGTATGTACATACTCGTATATAACCAGAGCTTTGGTGCAATACATTGCATGACCACAATTTTGAACAACAATAGACATATACTGGTTACAAATCGAAAAGTTCAACAGTTACTAGACAATTATAATTTTCTGTTGCTTTATTACATTAATTTAACAATATGTATGTAACCGCATGCAACCTATAAATTTATTCACTTTCCAATATTATATTTAATGCAAAAACATAAAAACTATATAATTTAATAGAATGTCATATTCAAGTTATTCAAAATTTGAGAACTAATCAACTAAAAAAACACGAACTTAATTTAAATAATAGAGAAATAAATATTTGCCCTTTTAAGATTATATTGATCGTAAAGATGTATTTATGTACATATGTACACGATTTTGCAGCACGAGATGAGTTTATGTATTTCTTCTTCACATTAATAAAGATTATTAATTTGACAAAATGTTCATGGTTTGAATTGAAAATAAATGAAATATGGTACATAAAGCTAGCTATTCGCCTTTTTTAATGTAATTTAATAAATAAGATTTCAAATAGAGCAACGTGAATTCCTTAACCTTTTGTAGATAAGGGACGATCACACGCACAACAATGGCAAAACGTGTTTAATAAATTTTAAAATATGCTAAGTATGTATATAGTGCTAATCGATGATTTGTTAAATTTATGTTTTAAAAAAACGTACCTTTGTTTTATTTTGTTGTTGTATTTTTTTTTTTTTATCACACTTTATTTAATCCAATGATAAATAATTGAACAACTGAAAGAAGAAGAGAAAATAAAATTATGAAAATGTTTATATTTTTATGTTCAATGGTTATAAAATTAAAAATAAAACAGGCAATAAAATTGATTAACATAATTGTTCGCCAGGGAAATTAACTACCTACGTAAGAATCGCGTTACGCGCGCGATAAAGAAAATTATAATAATCAAAAAAAAAAATATTTTGTATCTCAATAGGCCGAAAAATTCAGCTCAGTGATTTTTCAATAAAATTTTTTACAAAATGTGTAAGAATTATCGAGTGATCTAAATGCAATTTGACATATAAACTATTTTTTGTTTTTAATGTGAAAACTTCTTTAGCGAGAGTATGTAAAATAATTGTTATTTAACGATGAAACGGAAATTCCTGTAAGAAATGAAAGCAAAAATCAATACCGATATGAAGTTAACCCAGACTTTCATCCCAGGAAAAACAAAAAATATCATCAGGTAACTCTAAAATTACAACGTTATCCCATCCCAACTTTATTTCATAAAATACAATTTACTCTAGCCCTGAAAAAAAAATTTATTTAATTTTATAACATATTTTATTACAGAAAATAGCAAAAATTAAAATTTGAAAATACTGAGTTTTAAAGAAAATGGCATATAACCGTGCGATTCTGACGTTAAGACCGTTAAGAGTATCACAGCTAAGAGAAATTTCGGTAAGAGTTTTTTTTTAAGAGAATCTCTTAATTGGTATTCTGTTGGTAGTACTCCTAAAATATCTCTTAAAAACTCTCCAAATATATTGAAAAATATTTGGAGACCTGTCAATTTGAATTTTTACATTTTTCCTATATACATTTTTGGTGGTTGATAAATAAATAAAAACAATTCTAGTAATTTTTATTTAAATACGTTTATTTTTTATGAAGTACATAAATATCTGGAAAATTTACTCGAAATATAAGCGTCCAACAATACGCCGTTTCTAATAAAATTACTGGAAAGTAAAGAAAATTTATCTTAGGTTTATATTAAAGGTTTATAAAAATTAATAATTTATAAGAATAAAATATTTCATAATTTTTCTTTTATCAACTTTTAGGATATGTTTATTTCTAAAAGAAACAATTAATATATTATTTTATTTCAACATTAAATATTATTTTGAAACTTACTATGGTAAAATTGTTTTTCTTTAATACGACTGCGAGAAACGTCAAAGTTGTGATGCTTATGACCACCTATTTCGTATGTCTTAGCTAAGAGATTTTTTAAGAGAATCTCTTAGCTAAGAGTATCAATCGAATCGCAAAATAGTCTTACATAAGAGAATTCTCTTAACTAAGAGAAATTTCTTAGTTAAGACCTCTATGACTGTACGTTAGAATCGCACGGTAAGTTAGTACACTACCTGGATTTGGCAGGGATAATTTCTTTTTTGGAAACTATCAGTATGCCATTTGATTTGGCATTAGGTTGCCTAACCCCACTAATCATATCAAGAGGATTTGCATGTTTAAATTGGCAATATAATTATTTAAATTATCATAGTAACCAAATTTCATGCAACAGGATGGAATTTGGCCCTGGGATGACCGGGATGTTTCTTTTCGGGAAACCATTGGAATGCTATTTGATTTGGCATTATATTATCTAATTCCATTCATAATACCAAGACGATTTGCATGTTGAAATTGGCGCTATAATTATTTAAATTAGCATAAATCCAAAATTTCATACAAATGGAAGCGATTAGGCCCTGGGATGACCGGGATGTTTCTTTTCCGGAAACCATCAGAATGTCATTTGATTTGGTATTACATTATCTAATTCCATTAATAATACCAAGACGATTTGCATGTTGAGATTTGCGCTATAATTATTTAAATTAGCATAGAACTAAAATGTCATACAAATGGAAGCGATTAGGCCCTGGGATGACCGGGATGTTTCTTTTCCGGAAACCATCAGAATGTCATTTGATTTGGTATTACATTATCTAATTCCATTAATAATATCAAGACGATTTGCATGTTGAGATTTGCGCTATAATTATTTAAATTAGCATAGAACCAAAATTTCATACAAATGGAAGCGATTAGGCCCTGGGATGACCGGGATGTTTCTTTTCCGGAAACCATCAGAATGCCATTTGATTTGGTATTACATTATCTAATTCCATTAATAATATCAAGACGATTTGCATGTTGAGATTGGCGCTATAATTATTTAAATTAGCATAGAACTAAAATTTCATACCAATGGAAGCGATTAGGCCCTGGGATGACCGGGATGTTTTTTTTCCGGAAACCATCAAAATGCCATTTGGTTTGGTATTACATTATCTAATTCCATTAATAATATCAAGACGATTTGCATGTTGAGATTTGCGCTATAATTATTTAAATTAGCATAGAACCAAAATTTCATACAAATGGAAGCGATTAGGCCCTGGGATGACCGGGATGTTTCTTTTCCGGAAACCATCAGAATGCCATTTGATTTGGTATTACATTATCTAATTCCATTAATAATATCAAGACGATTTGCGTGTTGAGATTGGCGCTATAATTATTTAAATTAGCATAGAACTAAAATTTCATACCAATGGAAGCGATTAGGCCCTGGGATGACCGGGATGTTTTTTTTCCGGAAACCATCAAAATGCCATTTGGTTTGGTATTACATTATCTAATTCCATTAATAATATCAAGACGATTTGCATGTTGAGATTTGCGCTATAATTATTTAAATTAGCATAGAACCAAAATTTCATACAAATGGAAGCGATTAGGCCCTGGGATGACCGGGATGTTTCTTTTCCGGAAACCATCAGAAAGCCATTTGGTTTGGTATTACATTATCTAATTCCATTAATAATATCAAGACGATTTGCATGTTGAGATTTGCGCTATAATTATTTAAATTAGCATAGAACCAAAATTTCATACAAATGGAAGCGATTAGGCCCTGGGATGACCGGGATGTTTCTTTTCCGGAAACCATCAGAATGGCATTTGATTTGGTATTACATTATCTTATTCCATTAATAATATCAAGACGATTTGCATGTTGAGATTTGCGCTATAATTATTTAAATTAGCATAGAACCAAAATTTCATACAAATGGAAGCGATTAGGCCCTGGGATGACCGGGATGTTTCTTTTCCGGAAACCATCAGAATGGCATTTGATTTGGTATTACATTATCTAATTCCATTAATAATATCAAGACGATTTGCATGTTGAGATTTGCGCTATAATTATTTAAATTAGCATAGAACTAAAATGTCATACAAATGGAAGCGATTAGGCCCTGGGATGACCGAGATGTTTCTTTCCGGAAACCATCAGAATGCCATTTGGTTTGGTATTACATTATCTAATTCCATTAATAATACCAAGACGATTTGCATGTTGAGATTGGCGCTATAATTATTTAAATTAGCATAGAACTAAAATTTCATACAAATGGAAGCGATTAGGCCCTGGGATGACCGAGATGTTTTTTTCTTGGAAACTATCGGAATGCCATTTGATTTGGTATTACATTATCTTATTCCATTAATAATATCAAGATGATTTGCATGTTGAGATTTGCGCTATAATTATTTAAATTAGCATAGAACTAAAATTTCATACAAATGGAAGCGATTAGGCCCTGGGATGACCGGGATGTTTCTTTTCCGGAAACCATCAAAACGCCATTTGGTTTGGTATTACATTATCTAATTCTATTTAAAATATCAAGACGATTTGCATGTTGAGATTGGCGCTATAAGTATTTAAATTAGCATAGAACTGAAATTTCATACAAATGGAAGCGATTAGGCCCTGGGATGACCGGGATGTTTTTTTTTCCGGAAACCATCATAATGCCATTTGGTTTGGTATTATATTATCTAATTCCATTAATAATATCAAGCCGATTTGCGTGTTGAGATTGGCGCTATAATTATTTAAATTAGCATAGAACCAAAATTTCATACAAATGGAAGCGATTAGGCCTTGGGATGACCGGGTGTTTCTTTTCCGGAAACCATCAGAATGCCATTTGGTTTGGTATTATATTATCTAATTCCATTCATAATACCAAGACGATTTGCATGTTGAAATTGGCGCTATAATTATTTAAAATAGCATAAACCCAAAATTTCATACAAATGGAAGCGATTAGGCCCTGGGATGACCGGGATGTTTCTTTTCCGGAAACCATCAAAATGCCATTTGGTTTGGTATTACATTATCTAATTCCATTTAAAATATCAAGACGATTTGCATGTTGAGATTTGCGCTATAAGTATTTAAATTAGCATAGAACTAAAATTTCATACAAATGGAAGCGATTAGGCCCTGGAATGATCGGGGTATTTCTTTTCCGGAAACCACCAGAAAGCCATTTGGTTTGGTATTATATTATCTAATTCCATTAATAATATCAAGACGATTTGCATGTTGAGATTGGCGCTATAATTATTTAAATTAGCATAGAACTAAAATTTCATACAAATTGAAGCGATTAGGCCCTGGGATGACCGGGATGTTTCTTTTCCGGAAACCATCAGAATGCCATTTGATTTCGTATTACATTATCTATTTCCATTAATAATATCAAGACGATTTGCATGTTGAGATTGGCGCTATAAATATTTAAATTAGCATAGAACTAAAATTTCATACAAATGGAAGCGATTAGGCCCTGGGATGACCGGGATGTTTCTTTTCCGGAAACCATCAGAATGGCATTTGATTTGGTATTACATTATCTATTTCCATTAATAATATCAAGACGATTTGCATGTTGAGATTGGCGCTATAAGTATTTAAATTAGCATAGAACTAAAATTTCATACAAATGGAAGCGATTAGGCCCTGAAATGATCGGGATGTTTCGTTTCCGGAAACTATCGGAATGCCATTTGATTTGGCGTTACGTTATCTAACGTAACCTTTTCTAACGAAGCTGGAAATTCGTCAAAAAAATAATTCAGTCTTCGTTTTCCACGTTCAACAATGTTCAAAACGATAAAATGATACCGGGAGCTAGGTTTTTCTTCGGACCATCCAGGAAGATGTTATCCGTACACCGTCAATGCTCCATAGCTCCGCAACATCATCAAACGTCGGACGATGCGTTATGTAGCCAGGAGTCTTGAAGTAATTCGCGAAACAGTTCGAAAAATAGCCAAAGAAAACCTCAGCAATTATTGGTACAAGCTCCAAAAAGCTCATCTTTTCTATTCTTACGGACAAAATGAAGCTCACACGACTTGAAAGATGCAAAGTGTTACTGAAGCGGTTCGGGGCCAAAAAATCCAGAAAAATTATTTTTACCGATGAGAAGCTATTCACAATTGAACAATGCGACAATCGTCAAAATGACCGTATTTGGTTAAAAACACCTCCCGAAGAAGCTATAATTATTGCTAGACGCCAAAAATCTAAATTTGATATAGATTGGGCTGCATTTACCGCTGTGGGCAGGCTACCGCTCAAATTCATCAATTATCGACGTTACGCAACGGCTATCGTATCCTCCAGATTTAAATCCTCTCGACTATTTTGCGCCATACCACGTAAAATTTTGGAGTCATTACGTGCTGCCATTTTCTATCTCATGTCTGCTTGTTCTATTCACATTACATACATACTTATTTTTATACACGTTCCAATTTTCAAAAATATTATCTTTGTTTTCCGAACATCTCTCTGGGAATGCCATTATGTATTAACAATGAAATGAAACAGCATTTCTTTCTCGATCAATTCTTAACAATTCAATAGCATGAATCTAAATTTTGGAATATATTCAACATTTCATTAACCATTCAGTCCTAATTATTCTTTAAATGTGCCACTGCCTCGCCCCATTGTAAAACATCCTATAGCAAAAAGAGAAAGAAGAAGCTTACTTTTGGGCATTGGGCATTTTCTATCCAAAAATATCCCTATTTCTTGGAAATTATAATATTTAAAGTTATGAATGTAGGAGAATATTTTTCAAATAAATGTCAAAAATTAGTACTAAAAAATATTTATCGAAGTTTCCGAACCAAGTTACTATGTCCGAAACCTGTGATAAATATTTTTTAGTACTAATTTTTGACATTTATTTGAAAAATATTACCCTACATTCACAATATTTTATTATGCTGTTCGAATTGTGAAGGTAATAATTTTTTGGCAAATTTCGCCTTAAATACAATAATTGCCGAGAAATACGTAGATTTTTGGATAGAAAATTACAGGTTTTGACATTAATAGTACACACAAAATTGAACTTCATGAGCCGCTTTTATATTGTGCCTAGATAGTGGCATATCTAATGCATATTTTTTAGATTCATGCTATTGAATTGGTCTAGAATTGGTCTCATTTCATTATTAAGACATAGACGTCCTAATTTATCTTGCTGTAGATCCTCGTCTAAAAATCATTTTAGAATCCCATTTCCATCTGTTTAAATTTTATCAAAATCGGTTAAGAAATACCAAGTATAATCCTAATGCATAATGCATCCCCAATGCTAATTAAATCAAATTACACTCAATTTGGAGTAATCTCGAAAATCTTCATTAATCGCAAAATAATCTCTAACAATTACGAATAATCTTCAATAAACTCGAAAATAATCGGAAAAGTATTAAATAATCCTATTTTTACATAAAGCATGCAACTCAAAAACAGTTCTCACAAGCCTAATCTGGAAGCCAAAAAATTCAACGCCAAGAAAAACTCTAAAGTCGCGGATTATCTCACTGTCTCCACATAAATTTCTAAAATATAACACCTTGAAATTTTTTCGATTACTTTGAAATCGGCGACTAGCGAAGCTATACATACATTAATTGCACAGTTTTGATAACATAATCGGCCCAATTCTGAAACGAGAAAATTTAAGTTATGCTATTTTATTTCCTCGCTTAATTTATGAATTTCCATAACATAACATAAAATGTTTGCTGCTAAAACTCAGAATCGGGCCCAATATGTAAGTAGAATCTATTTTGTAGTTGAAGAAAATGGTTTTATTACAATAAATACAAGAAAATTTATGTGTAAAATGCATAATGCATTTCGATATGGTTGCACATTATCTTTAGATATTATAAATAGTAGTCAATCACAAGCTGCCATTTTTAAATCTTTTATTAACGCGAACCAATCAGGTACTTACAGAAAACCCACAAACACAACCCGTTATATCACTAATAATTCTCATACGTTAGTCAACATAAAAAATGCAGCTTTCAATAGCATGTATAGAATGTGTCGCCTTCCACTGTCAATTCAAAATTACATTGCAGAAATGACCAGAATCAAAGAAATAGCATCAATAAATATAGTTTTGAGGAAAATTTAGTCGATACATTAGTAAGGAAACATTCAAGGACGATCAGTAGACCAATATTATAATCGAGTAAATCGAAATCGTGTAAAATGAGACAATGGATTCATATTAAAAAGGTATATAGGTTCCACTACACTTAGAACCATTTAAATTGAGTTAAAGAACCTAATAACGTTGCCAGACCGCGGTTTAATAAATCCGATTTAGCTAAACTGGCGATTAGCAAAAATTAGGGCTGACACACTACGGCTAAATTCGAAAAATTCACTAAATCAGATTTATTGAATCGCAGTTTGTCAATGGTATAAGGAAAATAAATACGCATAATGGGGGAACCAGCGAGTCAGTAACAACTTTAAGTAAGAACGCGATATACAGAAAGTGCATGTTACTGACCAGCGAACCTTTAAGAATTTTTCGTTCAGTTCAGCTGCCACTTAATAGAGCGGAAATTAATGTGCAAACTGAAGGATATGTCAGAATACATCAAAATTTTCACAGCACACTTTCTGAAAAAAAAAATAAATTTTGCTATTCACATTACAATTTTAATACTGTATTTGTTAGTTGTTATGGATTCGGTGCCGATATGTCAAATATTCTGTAAGGAAATAATTTCGTGAAATTTTGTAAGGATCCATATACTGTTTCGCTGGTTACCCATTAAATGTGTTCTCTCGAGCTATGTAAAACAAAGCAAGCTCGAGTTTACGTAAATAGCTACTCTGCTGAAAAATTTTCAGGAGACAACCAATCGACGTAGTCTATTTCGTAAACAAAATCCTTCCCCTCCTTTCGAATAAAATATTTTTAAATTGCATGATATTTTTAATATTGTAAGACAAAAGAACTACAAACAAGTCTAAATTCGATTTTATTCATTAAATTTATAAATTTATTGCAGTTCAACTGCGACTGTTAAATTCATTGTGCTTAATATAGAAATAAAAAAATTTCACGTTATTTAAATTAAAACAATTTAAATTAATTTAAATTAAATCCTTATCCGAGCTTTTAAAATCCATGACCCGATTATTTTGCCACAAGGGTCGATCCTTGCCCCGGTTTCAATCTATCCAAAATCTTGATTTTGGTTTGGTAAGATTCGTTTTCTGTCCTGTTGCCGGCATGCGTCTACAAAAATTGTAAGTTAATAAAGTTAAAAAAAAAATTTACATATTGTAAAATTTACTACTACACTCAGAAAAAAATACTTTGTTGAAAAGTACTATTTTCGTATTTGCTGCTTCAAAATGTAAATTTTGTTGAAGTGAAAATAATGTTTTTAGCTCAAATGCTAAATTGTTGTTTTCAAACAATTTGTAGTCTTGAACAATTTTTACTTTGCCTCAAATAATTTAAATTTGTTAACGTTTCAAAAGTAATTATCGTTGATTTAAAAATTAAAATCGTTGCCTTAACAATTTTATTCTCGACCAATATCATATAAGTATTTTTTTTTTAATGTACCGTTAAAAATTAACAATTTTTGGCTATAAAATAAAAATTTTAGTATTTGAACTAACAATAAATTTGTTGCATAAAATAATTTTAGATTTTTTCATATGATTGTGTAGTTATTTACCGAAATACAATTTAGTTTGGTGTTACATCGTGAACAGTGTGGTTTAATTAAAGTTAAATAAGTGTTAATTGATATTATCATAAATAATAATACGCGCTTTGGTGTTTAGGCTTGTTTATTTCATATATAATATACTGTAATAAATACTGCAATGAATTTAACAAGTGAATTTCTAAATCCTAACACGTCACCACCAAGTGAAAGCTGCACAATTACGGCTTCAGATGTTGTGTGTTTGTTTTTAGAATGGAGCATTTCTTTGAATGCGATATCCGTTTTAACGGAATGTGGAGTTAATTCGATGGATGTTTTAATTATGATACATTCTCACGACCTGGACCAAATTTTCAACACCCGAGAATTAATTGGTGATAAAATAAAATTCCGGTACAATGTACAGCGATGGCGTGAGGCAAATAACGTAAGTTTAAAAATGAATTATAATACAGCTATACAGTTAGATTCATATTTGTATGTGTTTTTTTGCTAGTATGAGCTGCTGACATGTTGTGGTTCTGATAGAACTATGTCAAATGCTACAACAGTAGATCGATGGCTCGAATCTTCAAATGATACTGTAATTAGATCACATCCAGAAGCACATTTACATTTAAAGAGCATTTTGTCGAAATCTATCGAAAGCAAAGAAATAATCAATAAGAAATTTAATTTGTTAAATGAAGCTCAACAGGCAACGTTAGTTCGAACAATTTGTGATTTTTATTACAAGTCAGAAATGCGAATGGATCCAGTGACAACGATGAACGTGGCGTAAGAAATGGTGAAGTTGTTCCCTACAGAATGTGTGGTAAGTTATATTTAGTAGTTAGTTATATTTTTAATTATTAAACATAATGAAAATGGTAATGGTTGGAATGGTTGATTAATTTTAACATTACCTTATAGTCGACATACTATGTATCACGTAGTATCAAGCGAAATCCAAGTGGAAAACTTTACGATCGCTACTTTAATATAAGACATATAAGTAAAAAAAATCGAATGTCAACTCCTCCATTACGCTTTTTTGAAAACCACCTTATTACGGAAACTTCTGATGACGAGATAAATGTAGAACATGAGAAAACCAAAAAATGACTTCAAAATAATCAACCCAGTAACATTTTACAACTCTGGAAGAATACGTCTCAGCGTAGAATGAAAGAGAAAAAAGAGAATGTTGTAGATATATTGAAAGATTGGCCACGATATAAGGATATAAACGGATACGAACTCGTAAAAATTTGAACAATGTGCTTTATGTCTAAAAAATGTCTCATACGTATTTCATTATTGCAGATCGACGTCGACTTTGAAGCTAGTCATCCGGGCAAAAAAACATATTCTTTGAAAACTTTAAAGACTGTGAAAAAAAAATTATTGAAATGTTTTTTCCTTCCTGTATTAAGGATAAATTAAATTTAAAATATTTCAATAATTTGACAAATAAAGACTTGAAAATTGGTAAATAATTTTGATATACATATAGATAATTTTATATATAGCAATTCCAATAATCTTATATCATTACAGATTCCCGACATTACTATTTCTTCATTTTACTACATGCGTTAGTATTACCGCCCATCCTAAACAAAACATCGAAGCCATCAATATCCGATGCACAAGATGATATGATAGTTTATTTGATTAATATTAACAATTTAAAACAAAGAGAAGAAGAACTACGGGATCAAGCTGTAAAAGAACATTTAAAACTATAGCCAAAAATTTTTGTAATTGTTGAAACAATAGACAACTTAAACGAGTTCTACGTATATTTTGACGGAGTTATGTATAAACTTCCAACAATTTTAAGAGCTGTGGACTGTTTGATAAAAGTCTGCTTTCTAGTTAATCTAGAGTATTCAGCAAAGAGCAAGTATGTGTGGACATTTTTACAAGAGTATATGTACAAAATTTGCAGTAAAGAGAAAATTCCAAAGGTACATAATATTATTACTAAATTAAATAATGTCACTCAATTGTAATCCAATAAAAGTTAACTCGTTAACACATATTTGCTCAATTTGCGAAATACTCTTACAACCTATAAGCTTCCCAAAATCTGAAGAACTATTAGCACATTTAAAAAACTATCATTAAACACCATTAAATTTTAAATATGCTTGCAAGTTCAATTTATGTAATAAACAGTTTCAAAATATTTATAAATTTAAAAATCACATTGCTTAGACATGATCTTTATACTTTAGTTGACTCGAATAATGCTTCTTCATCAAAGCAAATATCTAAATTAAATAACAATCCTAATTCTTCGTCATCTGCAACTATTGATAATGTTGAAGCAAATGTCGTAGCTTCCAGCAAAGCAACAATTTCAAATATTGATCAAATTTCAATAAATATAACAATCTGGGAAACAGAATATTAAAATCAATTATAAATTTGGCTTTAAATCTCCATGCAAAATCTAGCTTTAGTAGGAAGGAGATACCAATAATTCAATCGTATATCGTTAATTTTGTCACTGAGCCTTTAATTACACGCTTTAAAGAGTTTATTCCATTTATAGATGCCAATAAACGTCCGATGTTTCAAGAATTATTGTCGTATGCAGAAAACCCATTTCGGACTGTAGATACAGAATATACTTTTTTTAAAACAATAGAATTAGATGAAATTGTGTTGCATGGAAACCCAACGTTAAGTAAAAATGTAAGCGAGGGATGTCTTCTTGACATTAAATTTCAACCGGAGAGCTACTTTAGTTCTCCTAACGTATTAAAACTAACATTTGAAAATATTGAAGCTATATTATCGACAACAGAACTCGACCATTTTATAAAAGGGGAACTTTGGCAATCCAAATTAAAAGAATTTGGTGACCAAAAAGTAGTATTTCCAATGTTTCTTTATTTTGATGATTTTCAAGTAAATGATGTAGTTGGGCCACATAACCAAATAGTTTCTGGAATATATTATAGTATTCCAGTAATTCCTCAAAATCAATTATCACACATAAACAATATATTAGTGGCCGGTTTTATTAATTCAAAGGGCTTAAAACATTATTCAACTAAACGAACGTTGGAAAAGTTAATAAACGTTTTAGAAGACCTTTTCATAAATGGGATAGAAGTAGTACATAATGATGCAGTTTTGAAAATACATTTTTGCCTAGGCCAAATATTAGACGATAATTTAGGGGCTAAATTTTATTTTAGGTTATTTTACCAGTTTTAATTCTCATAAATACTGTCGCATTTGTACTAGGACTAAAACTGATTGCCAAATTGATTCTTTTGAAGTATCTGAATCTCTTCGAAACCATACTAACTACGAAATTGAGTTGGAACTAAATGATGTAGAAGCCAAATCCATTCGAGAAAATTCTATTTTTAATAATTTATCAAATTCCCATGTCACTAATAATTTGGCTTGTGACTTAATGCATGATATTTTCTTAGGAGTTGCAAAATATAATGTGGCCTTAGTTTTAAACCATTTCATATATGATAAAAAATATTTCACAATACTTCACATATTTCATCAGAAAAGATACATATAAAAAAATAACTATTAAAATGAATGCAGCTGAAATGAAAACCTTTTTGCATCTCATTTTATTAATGATTGGAGATTTAATTGAAGAATCTGATCCTGTTTATAATTTTTTGATAATTTTTATAAAAATATACAGATATTGTACTGTTGCCTAGCTTTGATAATAACCTATTGCAAAATCTTAAAGATTTAATAAGTCAACATAATAAATTTATTGTTGACCATTTTCAGATAACTTTAAAACCAAAATATCATTTTCTGGTGCACTATCCCACCGTTATTAAAAGCCTAGGCCCTCTAAAATTTTTATGGTGTTTCCGTTTTGAAGGAAAGCATATTATTTAAACAATATGCTCACATAATAAATTCACGAATAAATATTCCTTACACATTATCTATTAAAGGATCCCTTCAGTTTTCCTCTTGTTTAATTGAAAATACATTTTTTTCAAATAATATAGAAAACTATAAAAATATTTTAGACTTTGAAATACATACTACTCCATATTATAAAAATGTATGTACAAATTTAGAATTGTTAAAAAGTTTGATAGTGTTTATTTTAAAGGAAAATTGTATTCTCTAAATTTGTATGTTAAGCTCAACAACACACATATTGTTTTAAAAATTGTTTTGTTATTCTTTGAATTAGAAAATAACATTCACTTAATTGGTCAAGAAGTAAATACTCATTTTAGTAATAAATATCAAGCACATAAAATGTTAAATGAATTAGAATGTTATTATGTTAAATCAATAAATGAAATTACAAGTCCAGGAAAACAAATAACTTTAAATAATGATGAAAAATTCATTAGATTTAAGTTCAATAAGCCATTGTTATGAATTTTATTCTCAATAATGTATAATATTTGTTCAAATTAGCTATATCGAATATTTGAAATTATAAATCCAAATAAATAAAATGAATTGTTTTGAATCTAAAAACCAATGTTGTTTAATTAATACTTTGAAAAATTAAGAGCACTTATTATTTACAACGCTATAGTAGATCGACAGGAAATTATTCGTCTTAACAATACTCATATTTAAAAAAACAAGTAATTGTATTGTTGATTCAACAACAGATCGACAATTAAAGCATTTGTCTTAACAATTCTCATAGTTGGAAAAACCAGTAATTTTATTGTAAATTCAAAAACGATGTTTTCGTTTTCAAATGATTCTATTGTTGTAACGGGGCAACAACTTTATCATTTTTGAATTAAGATCGACACGTTGTTGGGCACGAAATAAATATTAAAATATTTAAAATTAACAACTTTAATATTTAAAAATACAAGGTTTTTTTCCGAGTGTATAAATTATAAAATTTTCTTACCTTTTGTTATTATTATAGGTTATAATAAGAAATAAAGAAATTTAGTTTTCAAACGTTCAGTTCATATAAATAAAATAGCACAAAAAGGGAACTCTCCATTCCAACCATTTTCGGTTTTGACAAGTGCGCCTTATGGAGTAAAATCAGAGCCTTCTAGAGTATAGAGCCATAATCAAAATGACGTATTTTTTAGAAGCTTTTTTAGTGGTATAACTTTTCACTGATTTCCATAGGAATCTATAGTAAAAATGGTGTTTTTTAGCTGCAAGATTTTCAATGAAAAAAGAAAAAATATTATAAAATGTTTATATAAAAGTTTTCTAGATATATATAACAACAATATACAAGAAGGTTATATTGTTATTAAATAAATATTAATGGCAAAAATAATAAAATTAAATTATTTCTAAAATATATCTTTCGAACTATCATTTTGAAAAATACGTCAAAGTTGGCTCTGACGAATTAAAATAATACTTGCTAGATTTATCTTTAGTTTTACTAGTGTACGTAAGATGTCTAAAATGTTACCAGAAAAATACGAAAAAAAAATTATTTAATCACAAAATTATCACACGTTCCTATATTTTGTGAATTTGTTTTGCTTTTCCTACAATTATTGAACTTGAAATTTTCCCAGGTGGTAATTTTTGGTATAAGTTTACCAAATTTTGACGGCCATCAATGCCATCTATATAATGTATATTGACTTAATCACCAAACGAATTGTAGTAAGCTTTTATTTCAATATGACCAGAATGCTGTTGTTAAGAAATTTGTATTAAATTTTGGTTTAAATAAATCAATTATTACAAGAAAATGAAACCGATTTACTTAAACGACATATGAATGTTGAAATTCAAACATTTATGAAAGTATTTCAAAAATTATAATTAAGAATTTGTAACATTTTCATTTAAAAATTTGTCTTAGAAAAAAAGTGATTTCCCATATGTTTTGTGTGTTTTACTATGAAAAGTTTCGGTTTTTCCTCGTTTCTAATTCCCTTATAAAAGCTGTGTTTTTTAGACTATGGCTTTGTATAATCAAAGTTGCTTTGGTAAAATACCAAAAATGAAATGACAGCGTTTAAAGCACATTGAACCTCGATATACTAGTACTTTTTTAATATGTATTAGAACTTTTTTTTAATTTTGAAATCGAGCTATGGGTTTATACGTGCAAAATATTTTTTTGACTTTATTATATAATTGTTTATTATTTAACCAGTTTCACGCTTAAAGTGTTCATAATTAAAAAAAAAACATTTAATTTCTTATAATAAAAAATTTTAAAAATGATAAATTAACAAATTGGACAAACAACTGATAATTAACTGTTAAAAAAAACATGCTATTTATTATCGATAAACATAAAGTAAAACCTGCAATTATAACGACCACGAAACTTAAGAAATAAAAAAAAAAAACCTCAAGATCTGTCCATTTTGCAAACATACTACTTTTATCTTATCCGTAGCAAATCTTGTAAATCGCATACTGATAAAAACTATAAATTACACAACATCAATTAGTAAGAAAACATTTATTTTAAACAAGCTTTTTAGACAATATTATTGAAACAAAACTAATTAATTAATTCTTATAATTTTTTTTTTATTCTGTAAACTAACAATAATATTTTTAATTTTTTGGAAAAGTTCAATTCTTATGTCTAATTTTCGTCTACCAAAATGTTGTTTTTTAAAGATTTATAATTAGTTGATTAAATTTTAAATGGTACTGGATTTGAAGCTTTTATGTTCTTGTTTACACTGAAAACCTGATTTTTCCTATTGTATATTTTTATAATGTCCGCAACAGAGAAAATAAAATCCGGTTGGTATTTCCATTTTCCCGTATTTGTTTCAACACATTTTTATTTTTTTTTTTAATAATTTCATTTTCTTTTGTTATTTTCTCTTTTTAATTTATTTCCTAGATTTTTTCCTGTTCCTTATGATATTAACATACAATGTATTTATGTTCTATTGTTTTAATAAAATGTTAATCTCTGTTTTTTTTTTGCACACAATATTTTATTGTGTATGAATAGCAGAAGAAGTAAGGGAAGTACACAAAAGATGTAACTAAAGTTATCTGGAAGGATGATATAAACACAAGAGTATTTCAATTGCTCGTATATTATTATAATTTATAGAAAATAAGGGTGACGCTTTTTATATTTAAATTAGGAAATTTCCTATTCAACGTTTCTTTATTATCTACATTGTACGAGTATAGTATCATGTGATTAGCCGCTAGGATTTTCTTATAGTGGTCGTGTTCGGTCGGGCAAAAGTGATAAAAAAATGTCATGATATTTTTTTGTATTACCCTAACTTCACTTCATCGTGTTTTGTGTCATACCCAACTGAACAACCAAAATGAAAAAAAGTGATTTTAAATGTCAAACTTCTGTAGAGCATCTTTATTTGAGCAACGACAAACCAATTTATTACGAATTTAAAAATTAAAACATTACGAGATTGATTGATTGATTTCAATGTATGATCAAGCATTAAGCAAGTCTCCCGTACCATCATACTCAGGTATCACTGAAAACCAAATTGCTTTACTACTTAATTAATAGAAATTTACTTATATAAATTAGTTAGTGATAAATAAAATAAAATAGATATCACAAGAACCATACATTTTCTACGCCACCTAACTGCTGGATACTTGGAATTTCTGGATGTTGAGCGAGAATTCATCAACATTTCTGTAGCTTGGAGACGATCTAACAATTATATATAATTAAATATACTTTATATCAACTACACCATCAGACAAAAATACCCGAACAAACTATGACACTTTGATATAATTAAATTAAATTAAACTGACAAAAGTGTTGAAACATTTTCATCAATACCTCAAATATTTTTGCAATGCAATGTAGTTTACAATATCATATAAAAAGGAATTTCCCTTATCCTAGATAACGTACGATGCTATTCATTTAATTAGTATAATATTTCAATCTATGTATATAAATATTTAACGAAACAGCAACATTAATATAAATTACAATTTAATACCAATAAAGTGATTGATTTTAGCAGAAGAAAAAATGTAACTATGCATTCAAAAATTTAATTTAGGGGTTGAAAAATGAGCATCTCCAAAGAAATAAATGAAAGAAAGCGTTAAAAAATTGATAATAAAAGCATTGCAACGACAAGAAACTTATCAAAATAAATCCCTATAATATGTAATATCAAACGGTAACATCAGTTTCATAAAAAGAAATTTATTGAAACCGGATCAACAAAAATAAGCAACGTTGTAGACGCCCACGACTTTATCTAAGCCGAATGAGCGGTAATTTGCACGAGTAGCAAAATCATCTACCCCAAAATCAGCTCCAATGATAAATCCTGGACGTCGTCCAAATATTTATGTCTGATAGTGTACATATTCAAATGATTCCTTCACCTTAGTCATTTTCGCAACTCAAAAATAAAACTTATAAAAAATTAGACTACCTAAATAAAAATCCAATTAGCATCATTCACCTATTGAAGAGATCTCCGCCACCAAAATCCTGCACCTAATCAATAATTCAGAAATTTGATATCTTAATTAATAAATAAATATAAATATATCCAAAATTTTAACTCAGTTCACGGACCTCATTCCCTGCCAAATCAAGCATGCAAAGTAAATAAAACAATAAATAAATGCAATGAAAATGAACCATTACTTTTTTACAAATGTATCGATGTGTTATACTATATACATAATTTTGACGATTGTATGTACATCCCACCATCTAAATTTCAATAAATCCATTAAGACAATCCATTAAACTTAAAAACATTTAGCCTTCCAAAAAGATTTAACATAATTCCACTTTGTTCACATAAATGAACTCATCATTTTGTGTTTAAAAATCAAATCTTAATTTAACTTAAACCAACATTTCTAAATTCGCATTTTATTTATCTATTTATTTATTTATTTAGTCAACTACAATATCCTGTAAAAAAAAAAAAAAAAAAATTATTAATCCTACCTAAATAAACCGTTCAAATGAATTGTATAAGACGGCTCCCAATTCCAATTCGACTCAAACCAATTCGATTATACAAAGTATAAAAATCCTATTTGAGCCGAAAACTCAAAATCTCATTGTGTTCACATAATGCATGATTTCAATAATATCATAGTTGTTTCGTGAATACACAGAAACACAAAGAGATTTACAACACCTGCATACAAGTAACAAAATATTATATACTAAAACCAAAAACATACTAAAACCACCAACACACATTGACGGTAAATATTTTCTACCATCTTTCATGTGCGTAGCCAAAATCTTCTATAATAAAAGTCATGAAACTCTCTTTTACATACAAATACATTTATTGATTCCACTAGATTTGGCTGTATTAGTTACACTAACAATTCAACGTAAATTTGAATTTTTTTTTCTTGTTTCTACACCAACACCTTTATACTTAGTTAACTAACACATATAAATTTAGTGATGCCAAATATACACCAATACACATAGAACCTGATTTTTTTTATTTCATATGTATGGAATTTTCATGACTTTTATTATAGAAGATTTTGGCGTAGCAGTAGGCCTTATAGTACATATAAACCGACCTAAACTATGTATCAAGATAATGCAGTAAAATATTGTGACAACTGTAACAACAGCAACGAAAAAATTCTCTTTTTGTTGTTGTTTGTGCATTTATAAAAACCAACAAAATATACTACATTTCCTTAACAGAATACATGTAAAGAGCGAACGAGACAGCTGTACAACCATAATATTGATCCTACCATATATAATAAATCAGGACAGCGATTTTGCTCGCAATATGAGGATTGAGTTGAGAATTACCGGAAGGCATTAGTATTGGTAAATTGTATTGGTGTCCAAAGAATAGATAAAAACAGAGAACAAACATTTGAAAATTAAAAAAAAAATTCAGGGTTTTCTCATCTGTACGAAAGGAAGGTTGTACATATTTTTATTTCCAGTAATTTTCTGTAAAATTTAAAACTAATAGAATGGTAAATTGAATAATGATTTAAAGATAAATAAATATTAACCAAAAATGGAAAATAAGTCAGAAAAATATTTATAAACCATAGTTTTATTAATAATTTTAAATTAAAAATAAATCACACGACTTACCTCTTCCTTTTCCTACGCTTGGATTAACACTAAAGCAAAATCACTAATTTACTTCTTATATTTTTCACATTATCCCTCTTCGATGTTAAACAAAATACCTTTTCCCATGTTAAACAAGAAACATTAAAAATCGCACATTTGACAGTGTCAAATGAGAGTTTTTTTTAGTCTTTTGTTTAACATGATGCAAATAAGAGAGATAAAATGACACGAAAAAGAGGGATATAAAATATAATGTGGAAAATATAAGAAGTAAATTAGTGATTTTGCTTTAGTGTTAATCCAAGCGTAGGAAAGGGAAGAGGTACGTCGTGTGATTTTTCATCATTTAAAATTATTAATAAAATTATAGTTTATAAATATTTTTCTGACTTATTTTCCAATTTCAGTTAATATTTATTTATCTTTAAATCATTCTTCAATTAACAATTTTATTAGTTTTGAAATTTGCAGAAAATTACTGGAAATAAAAATATGTAGAACATTCCTTTCGTGCGCATGAGATAACACTGAATGGTTTTTTTATTTTTCAAATGTTTATTCTCATTTCTCACAACATAACAAAAAAAAAAAAAACTAAAAATATTATGAATGAGGCCGACGAAGAATGTATAAATTAAAAACCATTTATTTATGCTGCTTTTTGTTTTTTATTTTGAAGATCACGAGAAATTTTTTTTATTACGTACCCACCCAGTTGTACTTTGCATGATCGACCGAAGTTTTTTGTATGAGATGGCATATAAAAAACATGAGACGGATGTATAAAATTATAAAATAAAATATTCGGTTTTTTTAAATGTGTGAGAATGAATATAAATGGTAAAGCACCTGATGTCAACTAGCAGAACTAATGATCGATCTACTGTTTTGTATTTCATTTTTTGTTTTCAAAGTATTTTATCATTCTAGATTTTACTTTGGTGTGAAGTGTACAAGACAATTTTTAAAGTGCAGTGTATAAAAAAATAATTCGTTTAATAACAATTAATTAAAATATTAAATATTAAATCGAAATTATGTAAGTACCTATTCTATATTTTAATAAAAATGTGTTCAGTGTTTCATAAAATTTTATTTTTTGTTTGCAAAAATAAATCAACGGTGAAACGGTGCCGTTTGTAAAATTTTTCTGTATATTCATATTTTTATTTTATCCTTTATGTACATACGTTTGTACTACTTATGTACGATTGAGTGCTCTAACAGCGCTAATTTAGCGATCACCGTGATCGCTCAATTTGACGTCACCGTGAGCATCACTTTACACCATATCTACCTTACCGACATAACAGCACCATCTATCAAACAATTTCTTAAACAAACCGTTTACAAATACTACTGCACCATATATTCCGTCGGTATTCGTTCTTTTTTAGACGAAATATGGTGTAAAGTGATGCTCACGGTGAGGTCAAATTGAGCGATCATGGTGATCGCTAAATTTGCGCTGTTGGAGCACTCAATCGTACAACTGGGCAGTTGTACTTTGCATGATCGACCGAAGTTTTTTGTATGAAATGGCATATAAAAAACATGAGACGGATGTATAAAATTAATAAATAAAATATTCGGTTTTTTTAAATGTGTGAGAATGAATATAAATGGTTAGGCACCTGATGTCAACTAGCAGAAATAATGATCGATCTACTTATTTCATTTTTTGTTTTCCAAGTATTTTATCATTCTAGATTTTACTTTGATGTGAAGTATACGTAAGCACATGAAAATTTTTAAAGTGCAGTGTAATAGAAAAATAATTCATTTAATAACTATTAATTAATATATTAAATATTAAATCCAAATTATGTAAGTACCTATTTTAGTCTTAGATATTTTGAATATTTTTAATTATTCTTTAACTTGAATTAAATTAATTTTATTTTATTTATAGTGGAATTTATTAAAAAAGTTGTACGATTAAGTGCTCCAGCAGCGCTAATTTAGCGATCACCGTGATCGCTCAATTTGACGTCACCGTGAGCATCACTTTACACCATATCTACCTTATCGACATAACAGCACCATCTATCAAAAAATTTCTTAAACTAACCGTTTACAACTACTACTGCACCATATATTCCGTCGGTATTCGTTCTTTTTTAGACGAAATATGGTGTAAAGTGATGCTCACGGTGAGGTCAAATTGAGCGATCACGGTGATCGCTAAATTTGCGCTATTGGAGCACTCAATCGTACAACTGGGTATATTGTTTTGGAGTTTTGTTAACGAAGAAAAATGAATGCCTCGGTTACAACAACAATAGATAGAAAAACATGAACTCCTCATGTTAGAAGATAGAGAAAAATAACTCAAGGCGAGCGGAAGCAACAAAAAGTTGAACCGATTTCAACCGCTTAGCTTATTTTTGATACTTACCATCATGAGAAAACACACTAATACAATAAAAATATTTGACGGCATACAATAGAAAAATGTATATTATACAAAATTCTCAATCCTCACTCCTCGTTTTGCGACCAAAATCGAAGTACAGAATGGAAACAAAATATCCATTGTATATACAATATTCCATTTCATAATAGAATTACCATATGAAATAATAAGAGAAAGTTAATGCTACTACTCCTACTAAATAGTAAATATTTTCTTCTCTCTTTGTTTTGTTCGAAAGAGGAAACCAAATAAAATAAATACAAATATATGTTTATCCTATTCCGTTTGCCTTCATGTATATCATGCTGTATGAATGTATTAATGACCATTATTCATAATAGGAAAACATTTGAGACAACCGTATCAGAACTAACGAAAACTATTATCTCCCTTGCTGTAGTTTGTACATTATAATCAAAACCAACACTAATGTAATACTACATTAAAGTTGGTAGTACATTAATGTTGGTTTTGATTATAATACAAAAACCAATAAAACAAAGCACATTTCTTTACAGAATCCGTGTAAAGAGCAAACGAGACAACCATACAAACATATCGTTGGCCCTGCTATCTACCATATTTCAAGTATGTATAAGTGGCTATTGTATCAAAACCAACATTAAACCAAAATCAAACACAGGAATACAAATAAGTATGCGTGGAAATAAATCTGGAATAATCTTTCTACGCCTTACTTATGATTAAGTTTAAAATCTAATTCAATATTGTTCAATTATTAGACTTTAATTACTAAAAATTGAAATTGGATTCTAAGTACTATTCCACCAAATACTAAATCATGCACTTTTAATTTCTCTATCTACAAAAAACAAAAACAGTGCCTGACAAATGCATCCCGGTGGATTGCATCTTCCAAAACTACACTTCACTTATTTCCACTATACTTTTATTATTATTACACTAACAACACTAATTAATTAATTATAAACAAAATTAAATTTAATATTAATTTCAAATTGATACTTATCTAAAATAAAATAAAATAAAATATTAACTAAAATAAATTAAAAATAAAAATTTTAATTTGCGAAGCAGACAAAAAACACATCTGTCTCCTTCCATCTCATTAACTCGTAATCTTAAAAATTAAAACATTACGAGATGTAACAAAATTATTTTGAAAAAAAATTAATTTATATTAAGTCCCATAAGAACTAGTTGTATCTTTATATTCTGATGAGGAAACTGTCGGCTCTAATTAGTTAATCAAATTAACTTGTTCACGTATAAAATCTTACTGCAATTAGGAAATATCACAGATACATAACAAAACATTGAAGCACCGATCACAATATTTGCGTTGTGTATTGCATATTCAACACTCAAAACCTGTTGGATTACGTACTCTTTAGGCCCACCTGATGTTTCATGTCAATAGATCGTATTAATATTATTTCACAAGTAACGCAACAGTTGACGACAATATTTTGAAATTTGGCTTTATTTGCTTTTGATTATATCTAGAATTTGTTATTATTAAAAATAAAAATGGAGAAATCAAAATAAATCAGAATATACATAATTTATTTTATAAATAAATAAAAATTTTACATGGTACTTCAATAATAATATAATACTAAACTGATTAAATTGTAATAAATAGTATTTAATCGCCTAAAACTAAAATCACATTAAATTTTGCCGTTGTTTTCTAATCGTCGAACTAATTGCGTCTAAACTAAACAAAATATGTCTGTAATTAGTTATTTTCTAAGCCTATGTCGATCACGCCGAAATGATTTTGTTTGTATTTAAATTTACTAAAAAAAAACAGACGATTGTCAAACTGAATGTTTACTTAATATTTGAAGGTTATGTTCGATTACAATGAGATTAACAAATAAATAAAATAAAATGACACTAATGAATGAATGAGGGTGTTAATTAAAATTAAAAAAAAAAGTGGTTTAATATTAAAATATGCAAATTTTTGGATGCCCTGATAATTTTATAGCCTATTGCTTTTCAAAGTTTTATAATACATAAAATAGAGATATAAACTGAAATTAAATTGAATGTTTGACTAAATCCTTTATGGGTGACGAAGCTCATCAAGTATTAATTTAAGTTGTGAAATCGCACACATTACATGAATATAAATTTTATGTGTTTAAACATAAACTTGTAAACTTATTTATTATTTATTTCATATATACGATGGTATACAATTATACATATACAGCAAATAAACCATATTTATTGTGTGAATATTTTGTTTTCTTGCAAAAAAATATCCTTGAGGTACTGAATTTTTAAAAAGAGATTAATTTTTTATTCGTTTGTTGGTTGTATACATTGCTTAAAATCGAAAACAAAATCTTCGAATTAATATTATGTAGGTACGAGTATATTTGTACAAGCAAAATTTTTACTCTTCTTCTAATTTTATAAAGTATTTGTATACCATATACCATACAATGTATATAAGAAACAGTTTTTTTTTTTTTTTAAAGCAAACTGTCAGTAAGATTAAACGGAAAATTAAATAACGGTTTCATGCGGAATAATTCACATGAACCATTTAAACATTTATCTTATTTTAGATCTGGCAAAACTTGTATTTTCGTTTATATACTTAGAACTATAAAGAATTTACATAAAATGATTACTTAAGATTGATTATGTATGGACTTGTAAGATCTTTCTTTTTGTCTTTAGAACCTTGTATTATATTTAGTATAAAATGCACATTATGGTAAGTATTTTTTTTTTTTTATCATTTATTACAATAAATTGTCTGCAATGAAAGCATATAATCAGAATAAAAACTTCAACATTTCTATCGTCGGATGGTTAAAGAAAAATGTAAGAAAACAAAAATCCATTAACAACAAAGTATTTTTATTTTTTTAAATAATACTGTGCATATAGTTGATTCGAGTCATAAATTTATTAAATTAAAAAAAAAAAAAATTAACACTTGTTGTTTCTAGCAGTTGCTGTTATGTTTTTTATCAAATTTGATTTGTATACTTAATTCATTTCATTATAATAATGTGACAACACTAATTATTGTAACAGAGAACAAGGGATCTTTTGGCATTTTTCATCCGTATTTAATGTAGAGAGGGTTTCAACCTGCAGGAATAGATATCTGTGGCCACAAGGCGTAACCGCTTAAGTCGACTTAAGACAAAAATAATTTGCAGTGTGTAACGTTTTCTAGCTCTTTTCTAACTTCACTAAATGATTGACTTAAGTGGTAAAGCCTTGTGGCCATATGCTGTGGTCGCAAGCCGTAGTAGCTTTAGTCGGCATAAACGAAAATGAATTTAATATTCAACTTTTTCTACGTCTCTAGAAAAATTATCAAATTTGACTTAAGCGGTTACGCCTTGTGACCACAGATATAGAAAATAAATATTTGGAATCAGACCTCCGTTGAAAGCGACGGCATAGCTCCAAGCAATAAGTTTTTCTATTAATAATTTTTCCAGGAAGGTTCAGGATTTAAGATAACAAAAAGTTATCTGATTTGTAGTCTGATCTTGCGATCGCTTGGTCAAAAAAGGGTATACCAAATTCGCCAACATTTTTGGGTATAACGACAAAATCGAATCAATTTTGATCGCCCGCTTTTGAGAAAAGGATGTTTAGTAAGCATATAATATGAAAAATAATATACCTAAAAGGGGTAAAAAAGTTTTAATGCTTATTAAAATAAAAATGTCTTAACGTTACAAATAATAACATTACAACGTGCTATAATAACATTATTTGCTCAATACCATTTTTCATGTTAGTAGCATAACATGCTACGTAACAATATTATGTAACACGTTACAAAATTATAAAATTTTGGTATAACACGATGTTAAATAAAATTTATCGCGTTAAGGCGTGTTTCCACTATATAACGAATAGCAATATTATGGTCTCAATTAAATACCCATCTATGTTTATTGTTTTAGTAGAGAGTGTTCTTGTGTCATTGTGACATCTTGTGTTTTCTAGTTATTTGTGTCATTTATATTCCGGATCAAGCCAACTTGTTGGTCCACGACAAAGTTGTTAACGTTTTGAAAACTTTTTACTTTATTAATTTGTTTTTTTTCTTGAATGTTAATTAATTCATGTAATTTCTAATATGCTACCGGTGATTTCTAGTAGTATTCCCCAGTTTGTCTTAAAACTATTTGCTAATGCAATCGCAAGGCCAATTGCAATTCTTAATAAAAGCCGTATCAAAATCTTCAAGTATTAAACTGATTTTTAAATCAGACTCCAGAACGTTATGGAAAACTACAGGCGATATGGAAAACTACAGAGGTATCTGCATTCTTTCTGTAATATCGAAATTTCTTGAGATGGTGAAGAATCATTTGATTTTTCATTACTAAGAAATTTAGTTCTTCTACAGATCGTCAGATATAAATTTATTAGTTCTTATAAATTTTATTTCATGTGTACTTTTCTATTCATCAACATTTATCAATAATATTGAAATTCTGGTTATCAAATTAAACGACGTGAAAATTTAAAATGTTTATAATCCTCCTGGCTCTTCTTGGTCAACACCATTACCAGTATTTAATCATCCCGCAGTTTATATGGGCGATTTCAATAGCCATATCATTGTCTGTGGGGTTACAACCAAGATGATTTGAATGGAGAATTTATACTTGATTGGGCAAATAGAAACCGTTTACACTTATTATTTGATGCTAAAGATAAATCAACATTATTCATTCTGGTAGATGGAACAGAGGATATAACCCGGATCTATGTTTTGTTTCAACAGACGATTCGTTCAATGTCTTATCTGCTGTAAGAACTGTAAGTAATAAATTTCCAAGAAGTCAACGTCGATGTATTTTTCTAGAAGTCGGAATAAAAATTCCAATAATAAAATCATTGCCGAAACCGAGATGGAACTTGAAAAAAGGTAATTGGACAGAATTTGCCAAAGCAATAGATTCGAACATCAGATGAATTCCTCCAGTTGTTGAAAATTATAATAGATTTGTGGGACTACTAATAACTACGGCTAAACGATTTATTCCAAGAGGGTTTCGAAGAACATACATTCCAAATTGGTCCGATGAATGTGAAAGATTATGGTTGTTGTATCAAGAGAACGAATCTAAAGAAATTGCAGATAAATTAATTAATAAACTAAATCAGGAACGTACTGCGAAATGGATAAATTTAGTTGAAACAATGGATTTTTCACGTTCAAGCAGAAAAGCATTGGTGATTCTAGTAATAAGAATGGTGTTAACATTACAACAGTACATCCGAAGGGTGTTGCGTCAAGATTAGTCAAAAATGTAAAATGTCGTATACCCAAAAATAAAATTCGAAACATTAAAAATAAATGGAGAAGATCAAAGAAATTAATTACGGATTCTCCATTGGCTTCGTCAGTATCTTTTGATGAAATCTAAAACCAAGAAAAGCTAGTGGGGTGGATGAGGTGTTTCCCGATTTTTTTATTAATTTACGCCCATAATTGGTTGGCGAAATTTTATTCTGATTGTTATAATCGTGGCAAAATTCCTCCGATTTGGAATTTATCAAAAGTTCGTGCCATTTTAAAACCTGGAAAGGATAAACATCTACCTGAAAATTATAGACCGATATCTTTGTTGTGCATTGGTTATAAAATGAAAATATTCCAAATTTTCAAGCCGGTTTTCGTTCAGGAAGAAATTGTTGTGATTAAGTTTTGTCTTTGGTAACACATATTGAAGCAGGGTTCCAAGACAAATTACAAACAGCTGTTGCTTTCGTGGATCTAAGTGCAGCATATACGATTTGCAAGAAAGGATTGAGTAGGTAAGATTTTAAAATGTTCAAAAACTTTAAACATGATCTCTGCTTTGTTATCGAATCGAAAATTTGTTGTACATTTGGGAAATCAGAAAAGTAGAATTCGATGTGTGAATAATGGATTGCCTCAAAGTTCAGTTCTTGTTCCTGTTTTGTTCAATGTATATACATCTGATTTGCCAGAAACAAAATCTAGAAAGTTTATACTATATACGCTGATGACTTGGCAATAGCTTACCAATTTCCATACAATGACAGAGCGGTGGTTGATGCAGAGCATACTTTGACATTGGATTTGGATTTACTAAATGATTATTACAAGAATTGGCGACTGAAGGCGAATCCCAGCAAAACCGAAGTTGCATTTTTTCATTTATCGAATCAACATTCGAATACTCGTTTAAATGTTTACATGGATGGAATTTTAATCAAATTTAATCAGAATCCGATGTATTTGGGAGTTACTTTGGATCGAGCTTTAACTTTTAGAATTCATTGTTTAAAACTTGGACAAAAGATTAAATCAAGAGTGAACATTATCCAAAAATTATCTGGAACTCGATGGGGTGCGAATAGGGATTGCAAATTTTGACGAAAATAAAAAAATCGGAATTCGAAATTCGCAAGTTAAATATTTCGGAATTCGATCGAATTCCGAAATATTTTTAATTTGTTTAAGTCTATACAAATAATAAAAATAACTTATTTGAGATAATTCATTGTTATTTATTGCATAAAAATTACTTTTTTTAAAATAAAAATGGAACATAAAATTATATTATTCAAAATGAAATATAAACATAAATGTATTTATTGTACACAAATTCAATTAGTACATAACAATATAATAATAGTTAAAAATATATTATTTAAAATGAAATATAAACATAAAATTATTGTACAAAAATTCAATTAGTACAGAAACATTCTAATATGGCATATCATTTAATAATAAAAAATTTATAATTATTCTTGTGTTTCCCTAAAATATGCTTTGAGGAAGCAGAGATCACTTAAAGCTGTGTCTCCGAGTCTCGATCGAACTTTTGTACAAAAGTTACTTGCAATTGAGAAGGCTCGCTCGGACTCCACGCTCGATGGCGGAATCAAAATCAAAAATGAGTAGACGGACTCTAATATTTTGCCACGAACGCCGTTCTCTTCAAAGAATTTCATTTCAGATTTAATTTTTGAAATTAAGCTCCGATTTGTTATTTGTTGAGTTGAGCTGGACGATATGTTGGACGATAAATTCAATTGAATTTTGTTCTACAACTTTTGCATTAACGACTGGGGATTGGTTTGTTCTTCCGACATCACTTCTACCACATCGTCAGCTTCTGACTGCTCGCCTGAGGAAGTTTCCATGTTAGTGTTAAATATCAATCTTTGTGCAAAGCTTTCAATAATTTTGGTTATTGTATTTTTCAATGGTCTAGTGAAAGATTCATGAATCTCACTTTTTCCGCCATCGTGTAAATACTGAAGAGTTCCAGACACATTTGTCCGTCTTTGGCTTATTCGGTTTTCTAATTCGTTCTTCAATTTTAGTGAAAGTTCATCAGATCCGAAATTCTCAAGCATAAAAGACAATGCCGCATCAGCAGAAAGCAGATTTGCATCTTCTCGACAAAGGGCGTCAACAGTAAGCTTCACTAGGAGAAGTGTAGAGATCATGTTGTTAATCGAGAAAATTTCAGCATCTAGAATAACGATATCAGATGCAATGTCAATCAATGCTTTTCTAACACAGCTTTTTAGTTGGTTAAATCTTTCAAGCATTTCGACTAAGCTATTCCATCTAGTTCTAGTGTCCATAATAAGTTTCAACTCTTTTCCAAATTCTTGTTTCACGTATTCTTGAAGAATATCATTCGATGTTCTCGAAAAACGAAATTTCTTTACAATCGAACGAACTTTTTTGATGAGAAAACCAAATCCAAATTCTTCAGTCTCAACATGCTCAGCTTCAATATAAATTTGTTCAATCAAGCCAACACTTTCATCGTCAATGTATTCCTCATCCTCTAATTCCTTGAAGTCACTTCCTTGTTCTTCTACACCAACATTTTCTGTATCTGTGTGAGCCACCAATTCATCAGTTGTATTCGAATTATTATACAGAACATTAATTACGGCTAAATGTATCGCGTGTGCGAAGCACAACTGCTGATTAATATGTACAGAAATGAAAACACAATTTAAAAGTTGGAGAGAGCACGAAAAAATAAATTTTAAATTCGGAATTCGCTGGGAAATTTTCGGAATTCGAAACTATATTTATGAAAACGAATTCCGGAATTCTCGAATTTCGAATATGCAATCCCTAGGTGCGAATGCTAAAATGTTACGTATATCAGCAATTTCACTGGTGTATTCAACGGTTGAATATTGTTCACCTGTCTGGGAACCTAGTGTCCATACAAATCATGTAGATACAAAACTCAATAGTTTTATAGTTTAATAGTTTTTAGCAAGCGAATTATTTCGGGTACAATTAAAACAACACCATTACCATGGCTGCCGATATTGTCCAATATTGTCCATTTAAAAATTACACGAAATTTAAACCTTCCTATTCATTTCGACATCGATGGAAGAACAGAAAACCGTTTGAATTCTAGAAAACCTTTTTGGACAAAAATTGCTGAGTTGGGAGACTTATCCAACTATGGCATCAATAACAATTGGAAGGCACTTTTCAATGAATCAGCAAGCAAGCATCTAATTGAAGATCAAGCATTAGTTGTCCCTGGATTTACAAATTTAAGATATCGTTGGCCCTTAGTCAATAGATTTAGAACAAATCACGGGATAACAAATTCTGAATTAAATCGTTACAATCATGAAATTTCAGCTGCCTGTGATTGTGGACATCCTATACAAAATATTGTTCACATTTATCAACAATGCATATTTAGAAGATTTAAAGACGGATTGGAGGAAATTCATCAGATGACTGACGATGCGATAACTTAGACATTTTTATATAACATAATTATATTATCAAAATATTTGTAAAGATATATGTAAGCTTAATAATAATGTATACTTTTGGATAGCAGTAACGTGGATTAAGTTTTATCTCGAATTTAGAACACAAATTATGAAGATTGGCCAATTTGTATATAAACTGATTCAATTCTGACTCACTTGCTCCGATTTTTCTAAGACTGCTGGACTAATTGTATGCTGCAATTTGTGAAAAGATTCTTGAAAGATTTCCGTGATCCGTATTTAAACAAAATACTATATGCATACATATATATCGTTTGTTCGTTCACAATTCAAATATTGTGCGGTCATACGGTCTATATTAAAAGTGTTCAAAACCTTTTGCTTAGGTTTGCTCGTTGAAGACTCCCTAGGGACAGTATTGTGCCATCTTTTATTCTCCAATTTTATCACGGAAGGTGCAGTTATAGGCATAGTATTACTAAATATTCGTAGACTTGAATAAACTGCAACTTTTGTTCGGGACATTTTGGTTTCTGAAATTGACAGTGATGAGGTAGTTTAACTGCTTAGGTAGATGTATAGGGTAATAGGGGTTTTCAGCTCAATTTAAGCATTCGATTTTCACTTTTCGAGGAACGTATTTAAAAAATCCGTCTCTGAAATGCTTTTAAATTTTTGGTAATCACTACTGTGTATATTTTTAATTAAGTTTAATTATATTTGATTACGTTAAATTTGTATTTTTTAAGTTGTAGCCAGATTTTTGTATGTAATTATATAACATTGTACAAATGGAAGTTGAGTTTTTCTGTGAAATTTCGCAATATGCCGTTTTATCTATTTTGAATAAATTAATGGGACTTGGGGAGGAATCGCCGCTTAGTAAACGTGCTTACTGTGCAGCCACTAACATAGCAAGTATACAGCGCTACTTAAAAATATGGAAGGTATGAGGAAATAAGGAAGGCTGAAGAATTTTAGTCGTTAATGTTGGAGATCAATATATAGATAAGCTCGAAAATGGGTGTTTTATCCTGTGGTCTTATACAACATGTTGCAGAGAAGCTGTCCGCAAACAAATTTCATTCAAATGAAAAACCAAGAGTAATTTAAACCTCAACAACATTTTTTATTTTAATCTTTATAAATAAATATATTTTAAACCTTTGTTAGGATCTCGTATCTTTCAACATTGTTCGTAGCTCGAAGCCGATTTTTAAAGTATTGCTACCTCTCTTTTCACTAGTTTTCTATGCGTCACTTTAAATTTCTCAAATTAATATTTTGTATATTACTCATTCTTGCAAGCATATACACACATCAATTAGCAGGAAATCTGGCAAATTGTCGATAATATGTCACTACCATTCTATTATTGTTTAGCTTGCAAATATTGATAACCATAACCTTCGCAATGCCTGACCGATTCACTTTGCTGTTAGTAAGTGCTGTTTGTTAATTTCTTCCAGTAACTACAACTGTGACGATACAGTACTGATAATTTCGGATTAAACGGTAATTTTCCTAGTATTTAGTCAATTTCATCAAGGTGCCCGGGTTGGGAACGCGAGGTTCATCTGATAATCAACTTTGGGGTTGGGAATTTTTTTTTGATCACATAGTTTTAGTGAAAAATCTAGCTTTAAAAAGATGCAATATCATCAAGAATATTTATATTCATATTATCAAAGGTAATAACATATCAAAGAATTAGATACCGATCTTACAACAAAAAATTCCCTCCTTTTGCTAAAAACTGCAACATTTGTGGTGCACAGTAGGAAGATTTTGTCGAGAATACAACATCTGGGATTTATTCGGAAGAGCTGCAGTTGCTCTTTATCAAGTGTTATATTTATTATCAGCAATTCAATAAATATATGCTTTTTGAGGAAAACAATTTTGTTACTCAGCTATGGGATCTTGTATCGTGAACACTTAAATTGTTCATGAATAATTATGCACGCAGTTAGTGATGTAAACGGTAATATTCTCGGTGGTAATATTACCGATAAAATAGGTAATTTTAGGTAATATTACCCAAAGTGGTGTTACCGTGGTAATATCGGCAACATAAATTAAAAATGTTTTTCCAAACAACTCAACTAGTCTAAATGCAAAAAGAGTTGTGACACCACTGCATTAAACTTCCTTATGTAGTATTAACCTACTACACCAAATTTTTGCTTTAAAATATAATAATCTACACCTTTTCCTGTTTCATTGACATATTCATTTGGCAAATACGTAATAGAGCTTGAATCTGACCTGGAATATGATCCATCGCTTTGTCTGGAAAAAACACCAATCACTATTTTAACTAGAAAAGTGGCTGCAACATCTTAGTCAATAAAAAGCTCTAGTATGCTGGAATTTCGTTGACAACATGAGACCAAAGTAGCACCAGATGGTCGATGAGCTATCACTCGACCAATTTTCATTTCAGGTGCTCCATTAGGCTCAACCATAAAGTCGGCTTGTATTGATTTGTTCAAGAAATTGCGACCGTTCTACAGGGTTGCTCAGCATAACTGTCGCATTTCTTCTACCTGATTTACCCACCCCCCCCCCCCTATATTACACAGATAATCCTTTTAAATATAATGGATTTTTTCCATAACTTTGTCACCATTCTAAACGTGTCATGCTAATTACAGTCGCTAGTCGTAAACATACCATCAAATAAGATGTAAGCAAAACGTGAGTTAGTACTACATTACTATTTAAAATTTTTTAAAACTATGTTGAAATTGTGAGTGCAACAAAAAGTAAAAATATGAATCAAAGATTTATTGAGCGTTGCATTAAACGATACAATGACACCGGAAGTGTTCATATAAAAAAAAATTAGGGACGAAAATCATCAGTTGTAACTGCGTCAAATGTAAAATGTGTTCGAGAGAGAATTCGTGGAAATCCTGCCAAATTGGCTCGTGAGTCAAACATACACCATAGCTCAATACAACGTATCATGAAAAATAATCTATGTATCTCAGCTTATAAGAAAAGTCGAAGTCATGGCCTAACCACGAATCAAGTAGAAGATTGCAAACGAAAATGTAAGTTTCTCTTACAGTGGCACGAAGACAGCGATGTCATATTCTTGGATTAGAAACTATTCATGGTTCAACCCTCATTGAACTTTCAAAATGACTGTATTTACGCTTCATCGATTAGTGATATAAAGGCGAAAACAAGAAATGTTCAACGGTTCAACAGTTACGGTGTGGGGGATGTTTCTATGCAATGTAAGCTGCCCATGTTGTTTATTGACAAAAGAATAAAAATAAACCATGTGGTCTACCTGAATGACGTCATTAAGAGCCACTTAGTTCCTCACGCCAAGATATTGTTTAGAGTTGAGTAGTTCTGCTTTCGATAACACTCTGCGCCGGCCCATAAGGCAAAAATTGTTCAAGACTAGATGGAACAAAATTTAACTGATTTCATCACAACGAAGAAATCACCCCTAGTTCCCCAGATTTAAACCCGTTAGGTTAATCCATATGGGGGATTAGGGAGGCGAAACTAAAAGATTTACCAAAAATGAGAATTGAGGGATTTAAGAAGCATTTGGTGATGATATGGAACGATATAGTATACCTGATGAAGTGGTGCGTGCCGCCTGTAGTGGATTTGTTCCATGTTTAAAAAATATTATTGCTAATAAAGGACATAGAATTGAATATTATTCAAAATATTTAATATTTCGTTCAAATATAATTGATACAGTAATATTAATTCAATATTATGACAACGACATTTATTCTGAGCAACCCTGTATAAACTTCTTTCGAGATACCATCTTTCTAATCAATTGTTGGGCCTTGAGTACCATCGCTTCGAAGGTCAATTTTACCAAAAATTGCCGGCGCATCTGACGTTGCAGACCGATGCTTGGTCGAAAATATGCAGGGACCCCATAACAAATTATGTCAACAATACAATACACCCAAAGCCATTTTCTATAACTCTACTCACTAAGCAAAATCGGGATTTGGCTTTTAAAGTTACTTTTCGAGAAAGTTGAAGCGGTGTTAAAAGACGTCGGGATTTATAAATATATTTTACTAATTACTGACAATGGAACGAACAATAAAGTGTCTCGAAAAATGGTTAATAAAAGGTATCCCTCTATTACCGAGTATGGGTGCATCTGCCATGGACTTAACTTACTCATTGTCGATATTTTCAAGATTCAGTCTATCAACAGTTTGAAATTTTCAGTCAGTCGTATCGATGGTTTCGGAAATAAAAAAAACTCCCACATTTTCATGATACATTCCATTAAGTCCATTATGAAGGCCTCCGATTGCTAAATGGCCATATTTTTCTGAGAGTTTGTTGTTTTATCTAAAAAGGTGTACCGTTTAGTTAATATAAAACAAAGTTTTGAACAAAACAAATGCGCCAAATATGAAGAAATTATAAGTATTCTCAAATCATGGACTGAAAAATGCTTACAACCGCTACATTTTGCCGAAAATTTGCTTGAACCAGCTATTCGAGGAAAAAGTCTTTCGGAATCACAGAAACTTGAAGCGACTGAATTTATTTTTAACGTCGCAAAACTTCACACAAAATATAAGGACAAAAAATAGAAGGGCAACAAAATATATGAGTGTTTGGCGCATTACGATGTATGAAGTGAACTTTTTTCACCACCGTTTGTGGTTGTAAGTGAGCAGCTCTCTGATGAAATTTGGTCGGCGGTAGTGTGTTCTAATTCTTCTTTAAGTGCTTGGCGGTTGATATTTTGAGCATGGCTTACATCGAGAGCTACAATGGAAAGCACATTCAGTACCTATGGTTTTATACACTTAGCTCAACACGTGATCATTGACTGTTGATCGTGCAGGAAAACTAACGTACATTTTGCACAGCTAAAACCTGTCTAGATCGAACGTAGGAAGTGTGGATAACGAAGATAAAGTTATTACTGATGAATTGTTGAGGCTGAGGATGATTAAATTAAATAAAGAGTTTAATTGATCATAAACTCATATTTATGTAAAATCTATTATTTACTGCAGGCGTTAAACGCGACGACCTTAACACCACCCCCATAAACACCACGTCAAGGAAGTAAAGGATTTGGTGCTCAAAAATCGTCGAGAGGTCTGGTTGACATGACGAAAATTTTGGGCAGGAAACTCTTAGTTTTTGCATCATGATAATGCGCCGTCTCACACTGCATTGATTGTACGTGACTATTTGGCCAAAAATTCGACCCATATTTTTTCGCAACTGCCATTCGCCTGATTTAGCTCCGCTTGACTTCTGGCTATTCCTGAAACTCAAGAAACCGCTTCGGGGACATCATTTTGACACGATTGAAGAGATTCAAGCGAAATCGAAGAAGGTTTTATAGGCCATTCCGGAAATAGATTTTAAAAATTGTTTCGAAGACTGGAAAAAACATTGGCATAAGAGTATTCTATCCGAAGGAGATTACTTTGAAGAGGATTAGTATATTTGAAAGAATAATATTTAAGCCGTTTGTGTTTTATTTAAAAATATTACTACTTTTTTCAGACGCCAAAATATTACTAGTGTTCTTTGGTACAAATTGGAATTAAAATATTGAATAAAAAGTGTGTTACCTATTTTACCCGTGTTACCGGTAATATTACCGGTAACATTACCAAATTTAAAAATATCGGAAATTTTACAACAGTATGCACGCTTATAGTCAGTCGTATTATAAAAAAAACAAATGCAACGAAATATAAAATTCATTTTCCAAAATTAAAAATTATAATTCTAGAAATTTATATTCCCGGTCACACTGAAAATATAAAACAAAAACGGAAAAACAATTAAACATCAAATAACATTTAAATTAAAGGCACATTCCGTAAATTACTAACACATACATTATGTGTTTATCTAAGAAATTAGATTTTTGTGGAAGATTAAACATAAGCCTTTTTTCATTTTATTTGATTCCACTATTTCAGTAAACAACATCTTTGAATTTTTTTTGTTGGTTTAATTAAAATTACATTTTTAATGATGCTCTCTTATAAAATACTTACGGTTGTATGTATAACCTATTACTCGTATTGGGTACGAGTTGACAAATTATAATAAATGTTTTATTCAAAATGTCAACTATGTACATGAAATGAAATGTGTCAAACTATTTGTCGTCCCAACGCAGTAATAATATTTTAATAATAAAATCTAAAAATAAAATTCGACGATTAATATTCAACAATGAGAACAATATGCGTACATAAAAATATTTCAATATTTTATGACTTATTTTCGAAATGAAGAATATCGATTTTCATTTTTTTTATTTTTTATTATGTATAATTTTTATTTTCCTCATATTGTTCCTTACGTATTGTTGTTGGTCGTAAAATTAAAAGTTATAGGTTAAACCTAACTAACTACATAATGGACCCGATTCTGAAACGTTAAAATTCATGTTATGTTATTTTATTTCCCCGCTTCCTATTTGAATTTGTATTGCATTGGGCATGATTCTGAGTTTAAAAATTTTATGTTATGTTATTTTTGTGTTTTCAATACAAATTCATATAGGATGCGGTGAAATAAAATAACATAACATGAATTTAACCGTTTCAGAATCGAGCCCATTATCTGTTCTATTTACGTTACCTACTGTACAAAATTGTATGTTGTTTTAGCCTACTGAATATTTTATAAACTAATTCAGTAACGGGATATTTGAATTTTATTATTGTTATTAATTTTCAATTTATAATTTAGAAAGCCATGTGTTTGTTATTATATTCGGAAAATTTGACTTAGAGCAACACCTGGCCTTCCACACGGTCAAACATCATTTTAGTTTCCGCTCTGTGTATAAATTGCACAACAAAGCTATTTAAAAAACTATCCACCGACTCGGAACCCACACGTGTCGCATTTTCTGCTATTAATTGCAATACCTGCAGGAATTTAATAAGATTGGCTGCCGAGTTCATATAATTCATAATGCAGTTTCAAAATACGGTCTCGAAGTTTTGCCTTTTGATATTGACGGATTGGCGCTCAAAATGTATAATTATTATGCATTATTTTACATTATTAAAATATTCTAAAATATGTATCGTAAAAGAAAATTCTGCGGTGCTAAATAAGGACAAACTTGGAGAAGTCGATTAAATTCTAAAATAAAATAAAGGGCACTATCGATTACAAGTTAACATTCACAAACGAAAGTGATAGTGAATTGGTTGGTTATTCAGATTCGGACTGGGGATCCGGCATCGATAAACGGCGATCGTGCACAGGCTATGTATTTAAGATGTGCAATGGGACAATAACGTGGAGTAGCAAAATACAACCAACGGTTGCTTTATCAAGCACAGAGGCCGAATATATGGCATTGGCTTCGACGGTCCAGGAAGTAATTTTTCAGATTTTCTTGATGAAATCAATACTGCGACAACGATTTTCTGTGACAACCAGGGAGCAATTAAATTAGCCGAATCAGATGGGTTCAGACAACGTTCTAAGCATATCGAGATCAAGTATCATTTTTTACGTGAAAAAGTTAAGAATTCAACCATTAACATCAAGTATATTTCGACTGACGAAATCGTTGCTGATGGTTTAACGAAGACAATCACCAAAGACAAGCAAGTTTTTTGATTTATGTTTGATCTAATTTAGATAAATCAAGTAAAATCTGTTTATTTTTCTTAAAGTTTAATTTACTAGATATTGTTAAATTAATGTAATATTTTTTATTGGTTAAAATTTAAAATTTCTTTAAGATTTGAATTAACGATAGTTTGTTAAAATAATCTGAATAGTTTTTGAATTTGAGAATTTTAAAGTGAGGGTGTTAAAAAAAAACAACAACTCTAATAATTCATTCTGATGTAATAGCAGGCCCTGCTTTATTATTTTGACATTTGTTTGTGGTGAATAAAATACATTCATTCGAGTGAAATATATAAAAGATAAAAGTCGTGTTTTATAATTTCAACAATATTGAGATATAATTGGCGAAGTAATGAAACACCTCACCACAAACGTGCTGGAGCAGGACATTATTTTGCAGTTTTCAGTGTTGTGTTTCGGGTTTTTTTTTTTTGTTTGCAAAAAATCATTAAAGAGTAATAGAGTAAAGATATCATCTTGTAAAAAAGGAACAGATGAAACCCGAGGGACAATCCCTAAAATCGGCTTGCCAATATGCTTTGAACATATTTTTGTAAAAAACGTTGAAACAAGCATAAAGTAAGGGGCCATACATAAACTACGTCACGCTCTTCAGGGAGGGGGGAGGTGGTATAGGCTGACGTGATGATGTGTGATGTTGGGGGGGAGGGGGATTTTAAAATGTGACGTTACATAATTAAAACGGTTTTAAATGATAAGTCCTAGTTTCCACCAAAAAATTCATTGTAATTTTTACAACGAAACTCACATGGATAGTACACATACCCAAAAAAATTGTGTCTCGACAGACAATTTGTAATTCACACATACAAAAAAAATATTGGAAACTATAACCGATTTTTGGAAAAAACAACCGATATGTTTTTTGGTTGTTATTTTTACATCAGTACTAAAATGTCAAATTTCCCATGTGAAATTATAGCGCAACCTTTAATTTTTGACTTTTCTGGTGTTGTTGACAGACGATTACCGTTGTTAAAAATTTGGCTACTTGGATAATTTAAAAAAACAAACCAATTTGAAAATTCTAACACAAGCGAAAACTCCAATATTAAAACAATCTAAACCAAATTTCCCGTTGTAAAAGAAACAACGAATTTCTTGGTCGAAACTAGGACTAAAGATAAGTACATATTTCATATTTAGTTATTTTGTTTTTAGCACACAATTTGATGTAAATCAATTTTTTTTTAGCAAAACTTATTCCGTGTTCGGCGAAGGAAAGAGAAAAAAAAATACAAAATTCAACCCAATAAAAGAATTTTTCATATTCACTTTGTTCTCGTTTCTCTAACTATCTTCTCGTAATAAATGTATTTTTAAAAGTGTTGGTGTTGTGTATATATCCGTGAATCACCAAGTTCAGTTTATTTTAATTCGGTAAATAACAAAAATTCAGATTTTCAATAATAATTTTACTTAGATTTTAATTTTTTAACCGATTTTATTTTTTAAACATTCAAATAAAAAAGTAAAAATTATATTCTGTTAGAATCAGCTAGTGGAGTTCAATTTTAATTGAAATTGTGAAAATAATTTTAAAGGTGTTTAAATGCAGTTATTGTTGTACTTTAATATAATTTAATTCGTCGAGAATAAGGTATTAAATAATAAAACATAAAATTTATAAAATTTCCCATTTAAATATAAAATTTATAGTATCAGAATGGACAAAAATAATATGTATCAATCGATTTATAATGCTTACGTACTAGCATATCCAGAAAAAACTAGAAAATTGTGCCAGGAAGAAGTTGTAAAACAATGGAACAAAATGAAAAATGAAGATGATTTGCAAACAGAGGTGGGCAATTATTTAAAACAATTAAATGCAATTACCATAAAGAAAAAAGGAAGTCTGTTTTCATTTTGGGGAAAACAAGCAGCAAAAATTGTGGATTCAAACGCTACAATTGTAAATTGTTCAGCTTCGGCAACTGAGCCATCAACATCCACTGCTAACTCGACTAATACTAGTAGTTTAATAAACAAAACTGTAGATAATTTAGCATCCACCTCTCGTGAATCACCACGAGTCGCTATAGTTCAAAAGAAACTATAATACGAGATTGAAGTACTGAATTCCGAAATAATTGGTTTATATGAACGCCATAAGCGAGGCCTTCTATCTGATGCTCAGGAAAAAGATTTAAATGCCAAAAAGAAACAAAAAATCGATTTAGAGGCTCAGCAAGAATAGAATTGAAGAAGACCAGCCGCAGCTACTACAGACTATTATAAATATAGCTATGCATGGATCGGCAGCCCATGAGCGGCGACCAAGTGACGTATATCGTAGTGTCAGAACACTTAATGAACTATCGATGGTATTAAAAAATGACGGCTTTAATATTAGTAGATCCGGGCTGTATCTTAGACTACTACCAAAACGGAGCTCATCTCTTGAAGGAAAACGCCATGTTAAAACCGTCCCAGTTAAACTGATAAGAGCTCAAAATGATAAACATTCAAAACATATCGATGGTTCGTTTTGCCGATCAACAATTAGCTGTTTAGAAGAATTATCTTCACTTCTAGGGCCTTCTGAAGTTTGCTTCGTAAGCCAAGACGACAAATCTCGGGTAACATTAGGTCTTGCAGCAGCCAATAAACAAAGCCCTCTCTTAATGCATGTAGAATACGGAATTCAATTGCCTGATCATGACTGGGTTGTAGCAACCCAACATAAACTTATTCCTTCAGTATATGCAGGAATTGAAATTTTGTCAGATGGACTTGGTAAAGCTGAAAATGTCACTTATTCTGGACCAACATATCAGGTAAACATTCAACATCAACAGCTATGAGTCACGCTTTGGATTTTGAAAAGATTTTAAATTTAGAGGAATTCAATACTATTAATCGACATGGAAAAGATGGATTAGTAAAACCTGTTCTAGTTTTTACCGTTGATGGTGGGCCAGATTAAAACCCACGATATCAAAAAACGATTACAGTGGCGGTTCATCACTTTTTAAAGCATAATGCTGATGCAGTATTTATCGCCACCAACGCACCAGGGCGCAGTGCGGACTAATATTACCTCATGATCATTATGGTACCCATCTTAATGACAAAGGCGAAACAGTTGACAAAGATTTGGAGAAGCAAAATTTTATTTTTGCTGGCCAAACTTTGGCTGAAATTTGGTGCCAAACAATCATAGATAATTTTCCAATAGTAGCCGAGTTTATTGTTCCAAAAAAATCTGAACTACAGGCAGATCAACTAATAGTGAAAGGTCAGCATTGGTATGATGTTCATGTTCGATCGAGTCAATATTTGACACAGGTTGTAAAATGTTTTAACAAACATTGCTGCACAAAGTCTCGAAGTTCATATTTTGACATAATAAGAGACCGATTTCTTCCTCCACCTATTCCCCTCATCCAAACAGATATAGGACTCCGGGCACCAGAATTGCCATTGAAAGATAATACGCTCAACTACCCTTCTCTTTTCGTTTTATTAAGTTTACAAAACAAGAATATTCTTAATAATGTATCGTTCAAAATTGTTCCATACGACTTTTATTGTCCTTCAGTGAAATTGCTTTTAAAAGATAGAGTTTGCAATACATGTGATATGTACTTCGGAATTCAGGCAATGTTACGAAAACATGTTTCCACCACCCACAAAAAAGATGCAGGGCCAATAAAACGTGTAAGACCAGTCCGGATAGCTGCGCGCAGACAGCGAGATTTAATGGCCGTGATTGCTCATCAAGAAAACGGAGAAACTGCAGATTGGTTTGATGAAACGGAGTTGGATATGCATGGAATAGATATTCCTCCTGAGGAAACACCAGTCCAATGTTGCCCAATTATATCGGTTGATGAGTATATCAAAAATGCGTGGCAGGATGAGGAATGAATTCATTCCAATTTTTTTTTTTTGAAGAATTTTCTAGAGTTAATTTTTTTAAATGATAACAACGCTTATTTTATTATTTTATTATTTTATGTACAGTTTTTGGAAATATTATGAAATTTTTAGAATTAAAAAAATAAGATACGAAAAAATATAAATAAGAAATAAAGAAATTATTTATTTCTTCATTATACACCATGTTTATTATTTGTTTTTTCATTTGGGAATTGTAAAAGCGGGGGAGAGGCTTGTTGAATTTGTGACGTAGTTTTTAATGGGGTATATACAGTTTTGTGACGAGTCGTGACAAAGGGGGAGGGGGGTAAAAATTATTCAAAAATAGCGTGACGTAGTTTATGGATGGCCCCTAAGTGTGAAACGGTTAAATAATATATGGAAACTTGTTTTAGATGTTTATACTGTAAAGTAAACCAAAGTTGTATAGGACATTTGCGTCTGCAAATAAAATCATGTAATATAAATCACAACCAAAAATTTGTAAAACAAACCATTATTTAATTTATCGCTACTTTAATCAAATATATTCCACATCAATCGTCCCCTAAATGTTGAACAAACTATTAAAAAACGTAAAGCATGGACACACAATTGGCCTGAATGTAAGCTATTAAATACCTTAAGAATACTGGTTGATTTATTTTTGGGTATTGAATGCGAGGCTAAAAATGGCATTTATTTGTTTTGAAGAAAAAATTCCGAAAAATGTCGATACAAATTTAGAATTTTTATTTATTTACAAAAACTCGGTCACTAATGCTAGCAATTAAAGGCCTAAATCTGTTATTAATATGATCAATGTTAATAAAATATCCAAAACTGTTTTTGGAAGATATTTTTGAAAAACGAAGCTACGACATATTTTAGTAGGTAATTTAAACTCATTTTTAATGAATATATTTATGAAATTTTAATTTTAAATTTATTTGAAGCTAATATTTCCGAAAATTGTAAGAGAATTTAATCCTGTTTCGAACTGATGAGCTTGTTGGAATATGAACATGCTCCACATATACATATCGACGAACGAACGCATAAAAAGTAGTACACTAAAGTGAGTAACTGAAAAAAGGTACTGATTATTAATTATATACAAAGAGTCTTGAATTATATAACAAAAGAAAGAGTTGCGTCAGTTTTTTGTTCTCGAATAAATAAATTTATAACGATATTACATTGAGTCCTTTTTAATTGCGACCTGCCAAAATATCAGGTTATGGGCCCAGACGACTTGTAAAAAAAAAAAGAATTCAACAGCAGTAATTCAAGAAGTGAAAAAAAGGAGAAATCGATCCGACGATAACCTCAAAATAGACGCATGGTGGATGAGACGAAATTGGATAAACTAAATGCCAATAATTACAGACATTGGTCGTTACTGGGTTTGAAGATGGAAAAGAAATGACGGATGTACAAAAGAAAACGGATCATTTAGCGAAAAGTATATTTTATCTATCTATTAATGATGAAAGCCTAGACGACATCATTGATTGTAAGAGGGCGAAGGAAATATGGAAAACACTTCAACAAATTCATACAAAGTATGACACATGGCACGGCCGTTTACTTGTCCGTGATTTTGTAAATCTGCAGAAAGAATCATCACAGTCTATTGGTGATTATTTAATGAAACGTAATGCATTGTACAACAAAGTCAAAAATGCGGGGTTTGAATTCAACGAAAAAGCAATTGCAGAGTTTGCACTACTAGGGTTACCACCTGAATATGAGTATGTTGCAAGAAATATTCGAGCCGATACCGAAGATCTGCAAATGATGAAAATAAAGAGTAAGCTGCTAGAAAAAGAAAGAAGAATACAGGGTACACATACAATAAATGATGATACTAAGGCATTAACAACAAAGCAGGCTGATAAACCAAGAGATGTTAGGCAGAATAATAATTACAATAAATCAACACATCGAAGACGACATAATGCTAACGCACAGCAGTCACAACAATTTTTGCGATGTTATTCGTATCTAGAATTTGGTCATATAAGTAGAGATTGTCCAATTAAAACACAAGGACGCAACGTAGGAACAATTAGCTCGAATTCAACAGCAAAAGTGGTTACAGAACGAAAGGGTATTGACCAAAAATCAGATGAAAAACATTCTGGTCACCGTGCATCGTTTATTTGCTCACATATGACCTCACATAAGTACAAAATTATAAATTTCAAACAAATAAAAAGCTATGTTGAAATTGCAAATGGGACGAATATTACAGTTGAGGGAATTGGTGATGTATCAATTAACATGAGTGACAAGAATGGTGGTCGTTCAATTTTGTTAAAAAATGTGTTGTACGTACCGAAATTAGGAGGAAATCTTATTTCCGTATCTCGAATTACTGATAAAAACATAAAAGTTGTTCTCAACAGTGATAATGCAGTATTGATTGATCAAGAAAATGATGTTATTGCAGTCGCTATCAAATCCGAAGGACTGTTTAAATTTTATGAGAGCTGTCAAGCAAACGACAAAGTTGATACTGGAAAGTGTTTAAAAACAGAGTCCAGAGATATTTGGCACCAACGATTGGGTCATATAAATATTACTTCATTGAAAAAAAATGGAATCAGAGTTAAAAATTACAACAACTGAGGAAGACGTCAATAAATGTGATATTTGTATGACAGGAAAGATGAAGGCGAAGTCATTTCCGAGGCAAAGTATAACACAGACGTAATGGGACCACTTAATCCTCCGTCAATGGGAAATAATGACTGTTTTGATGACTATTCAAGATTTGCTTCAGTTGATTGTATTTCTCATAAAAGCGATGTTTACAAATCAATATTTAACATTTATCGACTGAATGTTGAAAATATGCATAATAGAAAAATTGCTGCTATTCGGTCTGATAATGGTGGTGAATATTGTGGAAATAAATTTTCTTCTGAATTTCAATCATTGGGTATCGAGCATCAATTGACGATTCCGGATACACCACAACAGATGAATGCAGCAAGATGTATGTTGATTGAGTCAGGTATGCCATTACAATTTTGGGGCGATGCTATTACAACGGTAAAATAAATGAAGTAATAACATTTGGCTTGAACATATTCCCAGTATATGATGACGAAAATCATAATGAAGATATGATTATTACACATTCAGAAACAATTGACGATAATCATGATGATACGGAAATTACACAATCCGAAGTTAATGAATCCGCAGAAAATGTATCAGAAGGTGTCGTTACACGAACTGGCCGTGAAATTCGTTGTGGTTGCGCGATTACGAAACCAGCGACATTGTTGGAAATGCAATGAAAATTTCGAATGCTGATTTTAAAATTCCACGAGATCCAAAAACAGCTCATGAAGCATTATCATCAAGTAAAAGTGAATTGTGGAAGCAATCAATGCTTGTTGAAATTGAAAATTTGTTAAGAAATAAAACCTGGGAATTTGTTATTCCACCAAAAGAAAGACGACCAATAAAATCCAAGTGGGTATTTAAGACGAAATTTGATGAGAATGGTAATCTGGAACGATACAAATCAAGGGTGGTGGCATTAGGTAATTATCAAAGGCCTGGACTAGATTACGATAAAACATATGCACCAGTTGTGTAGCAGATCTTGAAGATGAAGTATATATGGATCTACCTGAAGAATTTAATATTTTGTCAGACGATTTACGACTTAAATTGAATCAAATACCAGATGATATTTCTACTCAGAAATATGTGTGCAAATTAAAAAAGAGCATATACGGATTACACCAATCAGGTTTGAAATGGAACAATTGTATAGATTCATTTTTAAAATCGCAAGGTTTAAAAAGATCTGTGGCCGATCCTTGTGTGTATTATTGTGAAAGAAGAGAGGTCATAGTAACTACTTACATATGTAGATGATTTGCTGCTATATGGTATTATTGACGAATTAAACATTATTTAAAATGCTTTGGGAAATAAATTTGATGTGCGTGATTTAGGTGAAGCGAAACATGTATTGTCAATGAAAATAACCAAAACTGAAAATTTATATAGCATTGATCAATCTAATTTTGCAAAAGAGCTATTGGCTGACATGAATATGGAAAAATGCAGCAGTGTGAAGTCTCCAATGATTTTGAGCGAGAAGTTAATGAAAACAGAAGACGCCGATGAACTTGATGAACAGCGATCACACATATACAGAACCGCATTTGGAAGTATCTTGTATTTGTCAACAAACACAAGGCCTGATTTATCTCATAGTATTACATTATTAAGCCAATTCTACAAGGCACAAAAGTTATGTACTAAATTATTATACTAACGGTGATAATTTAAATGTTTACAGTGATGCAGACTGGGGATCTGACTTAACAAATCGAAAATCATTTAGTGGTTATGTGATTACACTAGCTGGAGGTGCTTTACATTGGATGAGCCGAAAACAGCGATGCATAGCGTTGAGTACAGTTGAAGCAGAGTTAGTCGCATTAAGTGAAGTTGCGAAAGAATGTACACTTAGCAGAAAATCAAACAATTTCTGAAAGATCTAAGCATATTGATTTAAAATTGTTTCATATTCGAGAAAAGATCTCAATTGGATCCATATCACTGAAATACATAAATACCAACAATAATTTAGCCGATTCGTTAACCAAATCTATACATGGTTTGAAACTCATGGAGCATTTAAGTCAATTAGGGATCAGAGATCCAGGAGGAATGTTGGAATATGAACTTGCTCCACGTATACATATCGACGAACGAATAAAAAGTAGTACACTGAAGTGAGTAACTGGAAAAAGGTACTGATTATTAATTATATAAAAAGAGTCTTGAATTATATTACAAAAGAAAGAGTTGCGTCAGTTTTTTATTCTCGAATAAATAAATTTATAACGATATTACATTGAGAGCTTATATGATTATGAAAAAATCAATCCTTCTCATCGGGCTGCTGTTATTTATGAAACTATTATTGAAAAAATTACTTCTGATCTCCTGAAATTTCACACTTTAAAATCGTGAAAGTATTTTAATTCAAAAATTTAGCGATTTTTAACCAAATTTTCGTAATGATAACCAAAATTTTTAATAAAGACCATTATAGAAAAAATCTTAATATTAATCCTAATTTTTTTTTTAATATGTAAATTTTTCATTATTGTTAGTTCTCTAATTCTAACCATTTCAAATTTCTACGAATTTTCCGCTTCATCAAAGTTTGCTTGTGACAACTTCATCCAATTCGCTAAAAGAATATTTCTCTGTAAAAGAACCAAATACATAAAATCGCGTTAAACCAAATAAACATAATAATAACGGTCTAACTGTAGATAGTTTTTTTTAGAAAAATAATTTTGTGTACAATTAAAAAGACAAATAAATCACAAAAAAATTTTCAGCCACAGATTTTACAGTTATTTATTCAAAATTAGAGAAAAGCCTTAATATTTTGAAAATTTTCATTCATAATTTAAACCGGTAAATTCGGAAAGTCCTTTAGAATTTTTTAAAATATACTTTCGGTCTCTCTAATTTCCAGAAAAGGTACACTTGTTAACAAGCATTTTTGGAATCGCCTTTTAAAGGTGTTGCTCTAAAAATATTGAAATACTAGAAAAATAAAAATTACAAAACCTAATCCTTGCTAAACACTAAAAATTAACAGTTTGTTACATTTTTAGAAAAAAAAATAAAAATCTTAAGACCTTGGTTACGTTTGTTTTATTTCGAAGAAAGTACATAAAATGGAAAACCTTAACTCAATTTGTGTTTTAATATTGAATTAGAATTTTCTCCATTTTACCAATTCTATCGATCTCATTTTTTGTTGATTGATAAATTTATTATTTCAATTGATTTAAAATTGTACTCTTTTTTTTCTGTCTATCGCTTCTAACAAGTATGTATGTACGGTACATAAGATACGTACGATTTTATGTTGAGATTTTGTTTTTGTTGTTGGTGCTGGTATTAACACTTCGTAAATCGTAACTGTGTCGAGTGTCAAAAAGTAAATTGATTTATATATTACATTTAGTATTTTCAACATTTTTATTATAAGTATTTGGTTCTTGCAACAGTTTGATTTTTCATGAAAATTGTATATATGTATAAGACAAACATGGTACATGTGTTCAATTTAGTATTTGTATTTATTTAGTAATTAGTTTTTCTTTGAAATAACGACCTGTAGTAAAGTTAATGTATGAAATAAAAATTTAATGTTATCATGTAAACCACTCATCATAATCTTTAGTATGACATAACCAAAGAATTACTGTACATATGTATAATAATATTAAGGAGCAGATGTATAAGGACAAAACTCTAGATTTGCACTTAATCCTTGTGACACATAAATAACATACCATATACAAGTAATTAAATTATTTCTCAACAGTTAAATCTTCTTGTATTACGTATGTATGTACAACATACAACAAAAGTAAATTTATTTTATGGTTATAATAATATTTTATTGAATTTAAAATGTAATTTTTATATTGTTCACAGGAACAGAATGTTTCAACATTTTTTCGATTCAGGTTCCTCAAACCTTAACCGTCATAATCCGCAGATACGTAAAAATTTAAAGTATGTAGCATCAAAACAAGTTAACAAGTTTCACAAATTTAAAATTTTATGTTTGGTTTTGAAGGCCTTTTTACAAATTTACAGAAAATTAAATTATAAAATATTGGATATATAACCAGAGCCTTCCAAAGTTTATTTTTAGTGGTACAACTTTTCGCTGTTCTCAAGTTTGAACTTGAGAAGTTTCCAACTGATAATTTTTTGTTCGATTTTATCAAATATAGTAACCACATGATTTGTAATAAGCTTTTATTTACATTTCAACAATATGCAGTTGGTATAAAAATCTTAAAAATTTTGTTTAAATAAATCAATTATTACAACAAAATTTAAACGATGTTCGTATATTTTGATTTACGAGAAATAGTCACTAAACATACGCCAAAAATATTTAGCTGCCATCTTTCAGAATACAAATACACGAGATAAATTGCCCAAGCTATAAACCCAACGTATGTAGATCTATACTTAATCCAGCGGGCGATAGAGTCTCCCATTGTATTTTCCGGTTCGAGATATTAAGCAAAATCTATAATTGGTTATGATGGTTGATCCTCTAACAACATAAGTTTTGTAGAAAATTCCGATCGCAAAATGTTCAATTTTATATTAAAAAATACTTTGTCCTTGCATTTAACGAAAACACTGCTAATAAAAGGCAATAGGAGTGTAATTATACTGGAAATAATTACATAAATGAATGGCTAAATATGGATTTCACGTAATCATAAGAGTGACAACTGTTCATTTCATTATTTAATAAAGCAATAATAAGGCAATAAAATCGTGTGATAAAATAACAATTAAATTATGATGGAATTTCACATAAGATGAGAATATAAAATTCCAAGAAGAATCATAAACGGTATAAGAGAAAATGCGAAATCCAAGATCAGATAACCTGAAAATTATGATGACCGCAAATACAGATAAATGTTAAATCATTATTTCATATACAGGTAGTTTACATTATGGAAATGTTGTTGAGCACAACAAAAATGTTGCTAAATTAATTCTATTTCAATGTTAAAAGAAACGTTGAACAACCATTGATCCATTAAGAATTACTATTACTTTGATAAGAATTACACGATTCTATATATTAGGTCACACTAGGTAGAAATGACGTAATTTTCTTTAATTCAAATACATACAATACACACGTTGAGTATTTTTTCAATACAGATGGTAAATACAAAAATTTGTTTTTATTTCGTTTTTCCTGAAATATTTTGTTTATTATGTATAAGAACAATTTTCTTAAATAATTAAGCACATCATAAATCATGTGAAAATGTTTATTGCCTAGCTATGTATGTATAACACTTTAATTAGATTCAAATCTGTTATAAAAAGTTTGGTATAACAATTAAAATTAAAATACTAGAATCGCACAACTTCAGTTTCAAAATTGACATGGATGACAGTCGTTTGTTTTATTTTTATTAGTTGGTGCAATTTATGATGATTTCGCAATGAAATTATACATTTTTACTTTTATTATATTTTACCTGTTTAATAAAAGATATAAGGTACATGGTAAGACAATAAGACATTCATTATATTAAGGCGATCAAAAAGTTATACATAATTGGATTTTTAGCATGATATAACAGGTATATGGGAATAACAAAATGATCTGAAGGACGTAGCGTAGACGACGAAAGTATAGAACAAAATTATGAGGTTGTTCATATAGTGAAGAATAAAGATGAATCGTTGAACCGATTTGACGGTATAAATTAGAGTTATAACATAAATGTTATTTGGCATCATGTCTGGATCATAATGGCAAAAAGTTGTTCTCTCAAACATGCGGAAACCGTGTGTGGTTTTTATTTTTAAATTGTTGCAACGCACGTTGGCATAGGAACTGTAAAACAAAACAGGGTTTTCGTACCAAACAGTGATGGAATTTTAGGTACAATGATACTTTTTCAATACAATTCATTATAGTACATTACAGTGAAATTCAGTAGAATTATTTCTTGGGTTAGATCATTTAAACATTAAATACTTTTCCTTATGCGTTTTTTGCATTATTAAATTTAAAAAACACAAATTTAATTAACTGAAAATTACGTACGATAAATTGCGTACGATACAAACATTAAACATAAACCTTCATATTTCTAATAGTATCTCATTAATTAGGAATTGATGAAATCCAACAAATTCGAGATGGTCAAGCGCAAAACGTTTTTTGAATGCGCATTCCGATTTGCACCTATTGAAAACTGACAGGATAAATTAACGGTATTTATTCCAATAGAGTATATACAAAAATTAGAGTTACTCTTGTCAGACAACAATACTTACAAAGAAATTCAGAAAGTTGGTATTTCTTCAATTCAGTCAAAATTAAATGTAATCATTGGGTCTTGAAAGTGCACAAAGTTGGTATTCCTTTGAGACCAATCTTATTAGAATCTCCATTGTATAATTTATCTGAATTTTTGTCTAATATTTTAAATTGTTATGTGGAAAATAACTTTCGTTCACGAACGTTGGCTCATCTTTGGTAACATTTTTGGAATCTTTCTATACTTATAGGATTTCTATTTTAGTGATATCCTTTTATTTATGTACTCAAAACCTCTTGTGTTTCCCAAGCAAGCAGCACTCGAGGCGATAGGGTTATGAGCTTAATTGGCAAAGGTAGGCGGTTCGATTCTAGGAAGTGGTAGTTTTTTTAAATTTTTTTATTTTATTGAAAAATATTTATATTGATAACTTTTTCAAGACATATGTATACCTACTACAACTCCTATAGTTTTTTTTCTAATTGATTTATAGAAGTGCTTGCTTACATTTAGGCTCATCGAATACCTAAACGAACCTATGCTAGGTCAACAATAGTCGATAAAAATGATTACTTTTACTTAGGTAAGACTGCGGGATTGGAACTGGAAGGGATCATTCACAAAGTACTCAATTATGGTTTAAAAAGGAAAAATGTCATTTTAAAGTAAAACTTTTTAGGCAGGGTAATATCAGAGCCTTCTAGAGTATAGAGCCATAATCATGATGACGTATTTTTTAGAAGCTTTTTTAGTGGTATAACTTTTCATTGATTCCATAGGAATCCATAGTAAAAATGGTGTCTTTTAGCTTCAAGTTTTTCAATGAAAAAAGCAAATATAAAACGTTTATATAACTGTTTTCTACATATCTTGAACAACAATATTCAAGAAGACTATATTGTTATTGAATAAATATTAATTGCAGAAATATTAAAATTAAACTGTGCCTAAAATATATTTTTCGAATTTCCATTTTGCAAAATAAATCAAAGTTGGCTCTGATGAATTAAAATAATACTTGCTAAATTTATCTTGAGTTCTACTAGTGTACGTAAGATGTCTAAAATATTTACAGAAAAATACGAAAAAAATTATTTAATCACAAAATTATCATACGTTTTTAACATTTTGCGGCTTTGTTTTGCTTTTCCTACAATTTTTGAACTTGAAATTTCCCCAGGTGGTAATTTTTGGTATGATTTTACCAAATTTGTACGGCCATCACTGCCATCTATGTAATGTATATTGACTTAACGACCAAACGAATTGTAATAAGCTTTTATATCAATTTGACCAGAATGCTGTTTTTATGAAATTTTTTTATATTTTGGTTTAAATAATTCAATTATTACAAGAAAATGAAAACGATTTACTTAAACGATATTCATATATGTTGAAATTCAAATATTTATGAAAGTATTTCAGAATTCATAATTAAGAATTTGTAACGTTTTCATTTAAAAATTTGTCTTAGGAAAAAAAGTGATTTCCCATATGTTTTGTGTATTTTACTATGAGAAGTTTGGTTTTTTCCTCGTTTCTAATTCCTTTATAAAAACTGTGTTTTTTAGACTATGGCTTTGTATAATCAAGGTTGCTTTGGTAATATTCGAAAAAAAAAAACAAAAGTATATCAAAACGAAATTCGGTGACAGTCGTGTAAGTGTAACATAAATTTGTATATTCGGAAAACAAATCGTGTAACGAAAACAAATCAACACCAGGGATGAAATTGGCATAAATTCCAAAGTACTAAAATGTTGAGCAACAAAGGACTAAATTGGGCTTTAAAGTACTTTTTAATTTTTTGACGTGTTTACATATCGTCGGCTCAGAATTATCCTTGTCCTTATATGCATTTTGCATATATTGGAGAAAACGGCATTTGAAAATTAAATTAAGTTAGGTGGAAAGTTAAAAATGTTCCTGAGATTTATTAGAAGAAAGCTTAATTACGAAGTACAATGCTTGATACTCAAAAATTATTTTAACTATTTGAGTTTCAAATTTAATAATTTTGGACCAACTTTTCTTAAAAGGCCTATTTCGTTACGATTTTGTCTATATCCTCGATTTTTGTGATTTTTAGCATACATCAAGCAAGCAATGTTTATTAAAACAATAATATAAAAAAAAATTTAAAATCTATTTCTTTACACCTACTCTCCACCTGCCATTAACATCGAGTTATACCATTAAAATGCGAACAGTTGCTAGTGTAGACACGAAATTTCAACGACTTGCCATATGTCATACAATCATTTGCTGCCAAAAAGGCATAACTTGATTAAATACCAAAATGAACGCACTGTTGAACGTTTCGAACGCACTCGTTAACGTCAAAACATCAGTCAAGGTATACATTTTTATCATGGTGAAGTTCACGAACGAGCAACGTTTGGAAATTATTTAAAATTCCTACCCCAATTCTGAGTCGGTGGTCGCAACTTTAAGAGCGCTTACTACAATTTTCGGTCGTATAATAATTGTTCCACCAGTCGGGATCTGCATATTATAGTGGATAAATTCGAGTCAAAATATTTAATATTGGATGTTTTTGTGCCAGTGAGAGGTTAAATTACCGATAATATCGCAGCCTTAAGTGCTTCAGTTCAAAATGAGCCAAATCAATTGATTCCACACCGTTTATAGGAAGTGGGAATCTCTCAAAACACATTTTGGCGACTTTTGAGTAAAGATCTTGGCTCACACCCTTACAAGATTAAATAACCTCAAGAGCTGAAGCCTCATGATCATTTGAAGTGCCGAAACTTCTCCGATTGAGCCTTGCTAAAGTTTGGAGAAACTGAATTTCATCGAAAAATCATCGTCAGCGATGAAGCTCATTTTTGGCTTAATGGCTTCGTCAATAAGCAACATATGCGTCATTGGACAGCAACAAATCCACATCTACTTCAAAAGACTCCATTAACAATCACAAAAAGTGGCCCTGTGGTGTGGATTTGATGCAGGAGGTGGAAAATTGGCTCCAACATTCGGTGATGGTCATATAAACGATATCGAATTCCATTGTTAAATGTAATATGTGTATCTAAATTATTCTGTGTTTCTCTCCCTATGGAAAAACCCGATATAAATTTGTTTTTAAAATTTCTTTCCAAAACCCTATACGCAGAGTCAATATATTGTATATTGCTGTGGCCGCTTCCGAAAATTTCTGTTTAATCCAGTTATGGGCAGTGAGCTTGTATTTAAAAATTTCTATAGAAGAAAGGATATAATGCAAATCCATTTTTTGCAGCACACACCTATCTGGACAATAAATTATAGTTTGTACTTTCGGATGAGAATTAATTTAGTTTTCCAACATTTTTATTAGTGCATTTGCAATGTGAGTAGCTTCGCGGCCAATAACAGATTCTTACCTAAAAATGTAAAAGTTGTTACATATTTCGAATTAGTATGTACAAAATTCCATTTAAAACTTCCTTATCACCATGAACCTTTCCCTATAAATTATAAACGCAAAATTTTCGCTATAAAAGAAGTTCGAATTGTTAGCTGAAAGGAGTTGGAAGATATTTTGCAAATCAGAGCTAAAAATTCTAAATAGTTTGTCTTAGGTAATTTTTATTCAGAATATGTGCCTCAATTTATCGCAGGACGATGGAACACCAAATTAAATTGTTTGTTGAACGTATCTCTTTATTTCCATTTTTTGATGTTGATGTATTAAATAAGTTGAACATCTTGCTGATGTTGAGTGAGCATCCCTCAAGGATACAGCAAAACTCAAGGATATAGGCAAATAGAACTGAAGAAAAAATTAGCGGATATAGACCAAATCGCACGGATATAGATAAAACCACATCTAACAAAATTAAATCAAAATTTGTTTACAGCTTTGCTCTGGAAGTAAACAAAAAACGTATCTCAAGGATATAGACAAAATAAAAAAATGCGATAATAAAAATTTGTGGAAATAGACAAATTTTTTAAAAAATATCTCAGAAACGATTGGAGTTACCTGAATTTTGATGGAAAATTTGGCCGTTTTACCCTAGGTTTACCCTAAAATTGGACATAGACAACAATAATTTAAAAAAAACGATATTTCACTAACTGACGACTTTTCACTTTTATATCACTAAAAGTAGCAAAAAAGTATTTAAACATTTTTCTCTTTCGGATGGTTCAATTAAAAGGTTAAATGCTGATTTTATGAAGCATTGGAGACAGATATGAATTTGTTAAGAATTAAAGGCTACCTACATCAAGCATGAATTGCGAATGCGAGTAAACAATTTTTTTTTTATATAAAATCACTAAGTAATTTTAACTAGCTAAGCTAGTTAAAATCACTTAGTGATAATAAGTACAAACATTTTATATAAAAGTGTTCACTCATATTTAGAATTCGCACTTGGTATTGTGATTAAAATTTAAATAAAGGATGAAATTTACTAAATAAACTAAAAATTATTTACTTATCCAGTTTAGTTATTTATAAGTAATATAATACAGTAAATATTCGAAAAACGCAACTTTGAAAAATGCAACTTTTCGTATAAAGCAACCTTTGTGAACGCAATTCTTTTTAGATTCATTTATTAAAATTTATTTGCAAAAGACAACTATTATAATATTGTTGTGTTTTCTGTGCTGAATTGCAAAATTTTACCGCGTATCAACATTTTTACGTCACCCTATTATAATGAGCAAACGAAAACCAAACTTAACTCTTCGTGAAAAATGCTCTATTCTTGAGAAAATAGCAAAGGGAGAAATCAATGATTTGTGCAAGATCTATAGTATCTATAAAACCTCAATCTGTAGAATAATACAAAATAAGCAAAAAATTGAAGATTTTGCAGAAAACACGAAAATGAATCCAAAGAAAGTTAAGAGAATTTCAAAAGCTGTTTTTCCAGAGGTTGAACGAGCGAGAGTTGTATACATGGTTTCTCAATGAACGAATTAAACACAATGTTTTAAACAATGAAGCATTACAAATCAAGGCTATGAATATTCGTATGTTATACCACAAGACGATCGAAAATTTTCGATTATACGAGACGTATTGCCTGAAACACCACGAGACCGAAGGTCGAGTGGTGTTTTGCAAAGGCAATACGTCGAAATAAGAGAAAATTATCCATTGTCGTGTGGTATACAGGAGACTATATCTTGAATAAAGAAAACAATAAATTTCATCAATTCATCAATTATTTGTAAAGAATTATTCCCGAAACGATCCATTTTGGATTTATTGAAGTCGATAACTGGAAACTGACATATATAAACCGAATTGTTGTTTTTTCTTTTGTCAAATTTCAAATTTGCTAAGCCTACACGATTTTAATTATGCTACTACATTTTACAAATGTTTATATAATCGATTATACAAAGGCTTATATAATCGATGTAACCATAGTTACTATATTTTAACTATTAGAAAAACCAGGCATACATTGATTTTTATAATTTAATGAGTGATATAGTCACTCAAATTTATGCCTAGAAAAAAGGTTTGAAGCTAGTGTAGGTTGGGTTCAAAACTTTAGAAAACGATATTCCATTAGAACTTTAAAAATTTGTGGAGAACAACTATCTGCTGCTGAGTCACAAATACCATTATTCATTAACGAATTTGTTGAAAAAATAAGAATAGAAAATTTGCTTCCAGAGCAGATTTATAACGCTGATGAAACCGGTTTAGTTTTCAAGAATTTAAACAGCAAAACATTAGTGGCACAACATGAAAGAAATGCTCCAGGACGAAAAAACTCTAAGGAAAGAATTACCGTTATGCCTTGTGTTAATGCTAATGGCGAGCATATAGATTACCATTAATGATCATTGGTAAAGCAAAAAATCCTATAGGGCCTTCAAAAATGTTGTGTTACCAAAAATACATTATCGGTCATCTAAAAATGCATCGCAAACTAGAATTTTATTTAAAGAATGGTTTTTTAATAGTTTTGTAACTGAGGTAACTCGTTATTTAACTGCCTATAAAGGCAGTGCTACTACTAGATAATGCAACATGTCATTTGTCGGAACAAGAACTTATAACAGCTGATGGTGCTATTTCTATTATGTTTTTGCCAAGTAACACTACTTCTATTCTTCAGCCATTGGACCAAAATATCATTAAGTCTGTGAAACTGGCATATGGAAAAAAATTAATGTGTAATTTATTAGCAATGTCTGCTGATTCACAAGTGATAAACTTAAACGTGGTATAATATGTTAATATAAGTAATATAACTTAAATGGTTGTCTCGAATAACGCGGTTTCGTTTTTAGTTTTGAAGAACCAATATTACACCGCGTTAATCGAGGGTTACCTGTATTAACATATTAATTACAAATTGTAAGTATTGTGAATCCCTATAACTATCGAAATGTGTTAATATAAAATTAACAACCATAATTTGAAAAACGCAACTTTTATTTGGAAAAGGCAACTTTTATAAAAAACAGATTCATCAAAGTTGCGTTTTTACTGTATATACATACAACTATATTCCCCTCCCACTGAACGGCCACAAGTAACAATTACAAGAACAAGACCGCTATCCTTGCCCACCAAAATTACAAGGAAACAGCGTTATTAGCATAATCGTCCTGGCGGTTAGAATTTAATTTAGTCGAAATTCGAATAGTTGTTCAACGAAAAATGATTTTATCTTCGAAAAGGACTGCCTAACGTTTACAGAAAAAATTCATTATAAATATTTTTTAGAAAGGACTGAAATGTTCATTAAAAGTATCGAAGTACTTTTTATTTTCTAAAGGACCGAAAAAAGTACTAAAGGATCAACTTTTTCATGCCTGATCAACACACATTTTACAAAGCAATACAACAACAACAACATTATTCTACGAAGAGTCACATCAATGACTCCTAGATTTATAAGGCATTTCTTGCAATTGTAATAAACGAGTATTGCTGTGTGCCTCAGAAGACTTTTCAAACTAAACTTTTCAAATTTTAAAGCTTTCGCTATTTCCTCATAGATGCTTGGTTAAAAGGCACTTTACGAGGTTACTTTTCGACGATTTTTCAATTTGTATGACATACAGTTTTAAATACGTAGTAAGTAAATGTAATTGAATGTCAAAAATAAATTAAATACAAATAAATTACTAAAATAACTTTAAAATTAACTTTTTTTTAAATAGGGACTCAAGAAGAAATCGAAAGGTTCATAAAGGCCGGAAAAGATTAGAACAAGTGTTCAATGGAAGCTTTTCGATGACCAATCTAATTGGGAGTAAGGTAAATTAATTAATTAATTTATATAATTAGCTATTTAAATAAGTCTTTATTCATTTTATTTACAGTAAAGTTGGAGAGGAGGTTCAAATCACCACAGAAGACTGTCGAAAATTAAAAAAAAAATGGAGCAACCTAATGATTATATTCACTTCGCTTCACTTAATTACGACCACCTATTATATTGATTTCAAATGTCAATAACTTCCACATTTCCGCAATTAGAATATTATTTTTTACATGCATTTAAGAGTACATTGTTGCTTTTTGGAATAACTGTAAAACAGATAACAACTATAAAACCGTCACCTCTGTTTTATTCGCTATTCGTAATCTAGCCAAAAAAACGTGCAATTTACACGCGTCACTTGATTGCGACCATTAGTGAATAGTTGGACCTTATGAAATGGTAAAAAAACTTTGTAAATTAGTCTTGATTTATTATTTTTAATTAAATTTATCAATCCAACAATAGGATTTTAGGAAAATGGATAAAGACAAGACACTTTCAGAGGGCAAAAAAGCAAAGATCGAAGTTTAGAAGGAAGAAGGATTCTCAAATAGAGAAATAGCGGAAAAAATTTATAGAGGGAAAACCGTTATTGGATCCTTTATCAATAATATAGAAAATTATGGTAAAAATAGAAAAGGACGCTTTGCGGAGACTATAACGCCCACGGATAAACGGGCGATTAATCGATAAGCTTCAAATTCATGCTTTTCAGCATATCATCATCTTAAATTGCAAAACTCCAAAAAAACCTCCATTGAATGCATCACGCAAAGCAAACCGATTGGAATTGGCCAAAAACCACATTTCATGGAAGCAAGAATGGCACCGGGTTGCATTTTCGGACGAAAAAAAAAATGAATTTGGATGGTTCTGACGGGAATCAGCTTCATTTGCATGAGTCCGATAATACAAAATTCGTGCTATTAAATTTATCATTGATAAATTTGAAGAAACGATCAAGATCGAACGAGTTCAAGATCAAAGAAGCAGAATTTATTATTGTAGTAGTCGTTCAAGTGAAAATATTGCAGCTGTTATAACAAGTATTGCTGAAGAGCCAAGGACATCAATTAGTCGTCGTTCACAGCAATTAAGCCTCAAACCAACAACTTTAGTAGAGTAAATTGGAAGATATTGATGTGCAGAATATGTGGTTTCAGCAGGATGGTATGCAACATGCCACACAGCAATGGAATCAATCGATCCTTTGAAAGAGAAGTTTAATAATCGAATAATTTTTCGAAGAGCAGACGTGAATTGGCAACCAAGCAGTGGCAAAACTAGGTACCCGCAGCCGTGGGAGGGCCCATGGTTATTGGGACCCACGAGATTTATCAAGCATTTGAATATTAGTTCAAAAAAGCGGGATATTTCTAGGAAATTTTTAAGAAAAGGCGCTGGCCTAGCTTTTAGAGAAAGAAGAAATCGTTACTGAAGGTGAATATTAGAGTAATTTAACTCCATACATTTAGAAGGAACTTTGCTAAACTTGCTTGAAATCACAGCTTTCGACATCAAACGTAACGTTAAATTACTTTGCAAATAATTCGATATTTACACGAATTTTTCGTGATTTTCTAGACTTTTCCAGGCTTTTCGACATTATTCGTTAATATCCCGATTTTTCGATATTATTGAAATTGTTCGAGATCAATCGAGATTCACATAATATAGAGATTTTTCGAATTGTCCTAGGTTAATCGAGATTGTTCTGCGATTTGTCTAGATTTCTTAAGTTGTTAGACATTTGTAGGATTATTCGAAATTTTTAAAGATTTTCAAATTTATTCGAATTTTGTATGACAATGTTCTGTGCTTAGCTTTAAGTTGTCGAAATTTGCAAAGTTACACATATATTTAGTTAATTTCCTAGATTATTCGAAATTATTCAAAAATGTCCAGGTTATTTACATTTGTGGCGGTGTTTAGCGCGTATAGAATTTTCGTTGGTTTTACTTACGGATAACTCTCTACAAAATTTAAAATACTTTGAAAATTCGATATTTTTGAGATTATTTCGAAATTCTTGCTATTTTTCATATTATAATCGAAATTTGTGATGTTTGTCGATATATTTAGAAATAGTGACAGCATTGAGTTGATTGCAAGAAATTTCGTTTGTTTGAATCCATTGAACACTAAAAGCTTCACTTGTTCATTGGTACAAGAAGGATTTTTAGGGGCCCAAGAAAAATTTTGCGGAGGACCCGAACTTTGTAGTATATCATTATGCAAAAAGTTACTCAAAATTATGGTAGAAGATTGTCAATCAGCCTGCCCGTCTAGCAGAAGAGGTCACTTGAACGACATGCTTTTTCATTATTAACCGGAACCAATGTACTTTAATTGCCAGTAAAAATAAATAAAGATTTGTCACAATTTACGTCTTTTATTTAAAATTTAAAAAGATACCTCAAATTTGAACACCCTTTATATATATATATATATATATATATATATATATATATATATATATATATATATATATATATGTATATATATAATATATATATATATATATATATATATATATATATATATCTTATTTTGAATTACATACTTTTAATAAACGACTCGATTTATTTTTTATTAGACGTCATTTATTTAAACGAGACTTTGAAAAGTTTATTTGGCTATAAGGCACAATTGAATACTTTTAACCTAGTGACATCTATTTAAATATTGCATGAATTACTGGGTCTTACAAAAGTTTAGTTTGAAAAGTCTTCTGAGGCACACAGCATATATTATAGATTTATTCATGAGCTTATTATTCATTCATAGGTGTACAGAAAAGCAATGATGTAACTACAAATTTCGGGCCCCACGCAAAATTTTTCTTGGGCCCCTAAAATGCTTCTTGTAAACTTGTTTCTTCCTATTGTCCAGCCTCGCATTAATTAAAAGTATCTGATTTCGAGAGTATAGAGTACAGTTCAATGGCTTCAAATAAAACGAACAATCTTGCAATCAACTCAATGCTATGACAATTTCTAAATATATCAATAAAGCATCACAAATTTGAAGAAATAATCTCAAAAATGTCGAATTTGAAGGGGCTATTTTATGTGATGAACTGATGAGTATTAAAAAATGTATCGAAATTCTTGATGATTCGTCCCCATTCGATATTCATGGTTTTATTATAAAAAATAAAATTGAAGATTTATTTCCTAATGTATGAGTTAGTTTAAGAATCTTATTAACCACACCTGTTTCGGGTTTCCGTTCACTCCCTCTTTTCAGCCTACTCAGTTTTCAAACTGCATAGTTTCAATATAATCTGTGATTCAAACTTGCTCTAAATTTGATTTCTTATTTTCTTACCAAACTCCGAATTTCATAATGTCATCTATTTAACAATTAAAGAAAAGAATAACAGGGGCGCTCCAACAATTCTCGCGCAAGGCGCTGTAAATACTAAATAGCAAAAAAAGCATCGTACATCATGTTAAAATGATGCATGAGCGTGATTCATGTGCATATGGAACTCGAAGTAAATTTGTAAACTTTTTTTTACCTCTTTACAAAAATAAATAGAAAGACATTTTAATAAGAAAATCAATAATTCGTTTTTGGCGCTAACATTTAATTTTGCCTAGCGATTACTAAAATTATGCTTTGTCAGCACTTATAATATTTAAACGGCTTTCAAGGAGTTTCCGATTGTTTTAAGACTATTAACTATTTGTCATTTTTGCCAAAGTAGAATTATTTTATTGGCATTTAAATTGGAAAAACCATTACTAGAATTTATGTATTATATACATAAATGGTTCGTTTTGGTGATTGTTATTTACAAACGAAAACGTTTCATGAAATGCAGCACATTTTATGTTTTCAAATAAAATTTCCTTCTTGTAAAAAAATATTTCATATTTTATGAAGGATATAAATGCATAAAAAATCATACTAAAAAAAATTGTATTAAATTAAAATTAAATTGTTTTACTAAGCTAAATAATAATATGTTTAAAAAAATGGTTGACATGTCGGTCTGATATTTTAATTAAAGTAAAATAAATTGTCATTTCTTTAATTTTTTTTTTTTTTTATTTACTCGTACAGTTTGACATACAAAATATTTATGTAGGTAATATAGAGTACGGTTCATTATTATGCATTTTTCGCATAACACAATCTAATTATTTCACCACATAACAAGACAGATATTGAGCGTGTTTTTTTATTAGCTCCGGATAGCTGGTATCCGGAGCAGCTAATTTTCTATTATAAAATTTATGTTTGACAAGCTATTTATACATATAACTAATTTATTTAAAACTAATCTATAATTTTTAATTCAACTTTTTAACTAAAAACCTATAAAAAAATATTTAGCTCTACCTATTTATCTGGAGCTGCTATCCGGAGCAAAGGGAAATTTGAAATATTTTTGAATTTTGTACAACCCTAATTGTGGTAAACTTCATTTTGGTTTAAAAATTTTGATAGATGTCAAATTCAAATGTCATTCAAAAATCATCGGGATATTGATGAGGAATACGTTAAAGTAGAAGCTGCAAAAATATTTTTAACAGCTGGAAAGCAAAACGATAATCGAGATGCATCATTGTCGGAAGGTGACGAAGATGAAGATAAATAATATTTTGATGAAATTGACATGCCTGGTACAAAAGTTAAGTCGATTCAAAACAAAGAATTACTGTACGTATTCTACGAATACGTGAAGACACAGCTTAATATCACAGAAATTTGAACCAAAATTCGGCATATTATGATCCAAAACACCACATCCATTTTCCACATGCAGACATCTGTCAAAATTCATCAAAATGTTCGGAAATTTTAATTGGTATATAAAACACTTGATATATGGCCATTTTCCTATACGGAGAATTTCTTCCACCTGCTTATATCCATTCGGAAATATTCCCTTAGTACCAAAAAAATTCCATTTTTATGAATTTTGACTGATGTACTGACTGTACTCGGATTGCTGTAAAATGTTTACTATCTAGCGGCAGCGGAATTACCTTGTACAAAATTTTAATTTGCGGTCATGTAACATGTCAAGATTGTTTAACGAACAGCAAGCAAACGATTTAAGTTTGTAAGTTATATTCGAAGGAGTATACAAATTGTGATTTAATAAAACTGAATCTTTGAATAAAATTAATAGGCCTTACTGGAAATCGTGGAAGATAAGAAGGATAAATACAATTTGGATTATTTTTAATATATTCAGTGATTATTCAAATACATATATGTACATCTTTTCATATCGGCTTCGAATGATTTGTTTCTCTTGTCCTTTAATGATTTTTCCACTTCGAGAATATTTTACCATAAGCTTCCCAAGCAAATAGTTCTGCTTTAGAATATTTTTCCATGTCTCCAGTACAAAACTCAACTCTAAAATAATCAAATTAATTAATTTATTTAATTCTAAACTTAGTAAACAAAAATTATTTACTCTTCAGGATGTGATTTTGGATCAGGAATATTCCTCATAGAACGTGTTTTGGATCATAATATGCCGAATTGGGGTTCAGATTTGAGTGATATTAAGCTGTGTCTTCGCGTATACGTAGAAAACGTACAGTAATTCTTTGTTTTGAATCGACTTGACTTTTGTACCAGGCATGTCCATTTCATCAAAATATTATTTATCTTCGTCACCTTCCTATAATGATGCATCTCGATTATCCTTTTGCTTTCCAGCTTTTAAAAATCTCTTTGAAGCTACTACATTTCCGTATTCCTCAAAAATCTCCCGATGATTTTTATATATTTTTAGTCCGAGTTTTTATTCGGAAGAAATGTCATACAACTGCATGAAGTTAGGTAACATTTTAGTTTTTTGTTTATTAGCGACACATGTGTATAATAGAACAACTTTCAATAGAAATTTCCCTTGTGCTCCCGATAGCTTGCTATCCGGAGCTAATAAAAAAACACGCGTAATAGCAGATTGCCAAAAATTTAACCTTCACCATTAACGCATAGTATAAAAATTCAATATTTATCTCATTTATCATTTTAAATAGTCCTAAAAAATATGGTCCAACTCTAATGTAAACATCAATGATGTAGATACAATTTTTCATGATTACCAAAACAGAGCTAGACAATTCCAACTAAAAGTCGCCCAAGTGCCAGAACCAACAAAAAAATCATAATGATAAATATGCGACCCTCTAAAATTTGCATAATCTGTAATTTTTTTTTTTTTTTTAGAAATATAGTATCTTATCTATTCGTTTTCATCTTATATACGAATTTAATTAAAAAATAATTTACATCAGTTCGGATTCATAAATTTTAATTAAACCGAAAAAAAAATATGATGACACGATAAACTTAAGTACATCGACTATCCATTTATAATTCCAATCAATGTAACACATTATGTAAAATTGTGATATTATTCCAACTTCAGGTATGTATTTTACATAATGCTATATATCAATACCTAAGAGATATATACACGAAGTCGTAAATCTACTTACAATCTGAATAATCAAGTTGAGGGACAATTTAACATTTTTTTTTCTTCTTTTTCTTCTTATTAAGTTTTGTGTTTCTACTAGATATTTATAATTGAACTATTAAATATTCTATGTATGGTATAATAAATAAAATGTAATAATATTATGAATAATGAATAGTTTCAGGTTCAAGTTTTTAATATATTTTCTGCTTTTCACATTTTTTCTTTTTTTTTTTTTTATAGTTGTGCAGGTAGTTTTAATTAATTTCATTTAATAAAAATCTAAATCCAAAAGACTCAAATTATGTATCGGGGTTTAAGTTTGATTTTGGTTTATTTTATGATGAACTTGTTTTATTGTCAATTTAACGACCATAAAAATTGTTTGATATTTATGGAAAATACATAAACCGGATTTGGAAAACTCCAATATGTCTGCGAAACGTTTCAATAACTTAATTATAAACGAACATTGTGGCAAACCATTCATCTGACACTTGATACTGAAGGTGCTATCTGATTAAAAAAAAAAATAATAATCATAAAAATTGATTAATGGTAGTCACAGTATTACATCAATTAATTAATCAATTATAAAAGAATTCCCGCGGATATTGTTTGCTTATATAGATGTGCAATTGCGCACAGCAAATTAAATTATAACAAAAATTCAATAATTGAATTAAGATGATTCTTGTTCGAAACTTTTCATTTTAGTCGAACCAGTTTGTTTATTGTCTCTTTGCAAGATAAATAATAATTTTTATAACTATATTTGGACAATAAAGCTGAACAATATTTTGCTGTTGTTACACAATTTTTATATGTCATTACAGGCTTGTACAATGTGCTTATTACAATAATATAGATTTTTTGTTTTTCTTGTTATTCTCTTTATTTAAATTAAGGTTTAGATTTGGACTTTAATCTAAAATCTGAGATGGAAAAATGTATTTTTAGAACAGTTTTTTATGAGTTAATTTGGTTGATATCTTGACGACAAAAGTAACTTAAATATAATGTTGGGTTGCGGATAGAGCCAAACATGGTTATATTGAAATGTAAATTTTATCTCTTTGCCATATTTAACCAAAAAAAAAATTGTGGTTGGCCATTATGGTCCCAATGACTATATTTCGAAATATGCGTCCAACAATATTAATTGTTACAAAATCTCGATGACTAATTTCTTAAAATTGGTTTTGTTTTATGTTCGGCGAAAGTAGAGTTGTCGTTATAAGTTGTTTACCATGCAGCGGACCTGTATATTGTGTAATTTAATTAATCAGACGTTATGTAGCAATACGTTATGTAGGATTGGGCTTTTTTCACCACTGAAACTTTGACCTTTTTAAAGATTAGTTTATATTTCAATAATATTCAATTTGGGTTTTAAAACATTTGACCGTTCATGACTTCATTGTTCCGTCCGAACAATGAACACCACGGCTTCATTTAATCAGCTGATGACGAGGTTCTCATTGGACCGATATCGGTAATTCCTTATTTTTTTGATTATTTGGTAGGGACCAAGGAATTGTGGATGTATTTTCAATCCTGGACCAAATTTCGTTAGTTTCTTACTCGTTCGCCATCTTTCATCGTTTATTGTAAGTATGTTTGAACTCTTTTTATATGTTTTGTATTTATTTTCGACATTCAGCCTTTCAGCAATTTTGTTTATTATCTCGGCCTGCCCATTTCCTCTTGGAACTCCGGTTACTACTTTATGTAGATCGACGTTTTATTCGTCACAATAACTTTTCAACTCATTTAATGTAAAACATGATCAGGAATCGTATATTATTCGTCTTTATAGCAGATTTTATTGGATAAATCCCCACAATTGTCATAGGGCCAAGAAAATCAATATGATAAGTGTCGAAAGTGAGCCACTTCCTTTATCAATCGGTCTCAAATAACATTCTTTTAGTAGGCCAGACTTCTTGTTTGCTAGAATACAAGGTTTTTTTTTTTTTTTTTTTTATACCGCCGTGTGGGATTTTTACCCATTAAAACCGCCTCCTCTCGTCGGACCGTTATTCCCCCCGGAACCACCGCAAAGTATTACTTCGGGAGGCGGTCTTAGTATTTCTACTCACACGTTTCTAGCCGCTTCTAATCGCATTAGCTCCTTTTGCACCTTAGTTATGGTAGCGCAGCAGGCATCCCATATTTGCTGTGATTTCAGCATTTCATCCACTATGATGTCCGAACCTAAGTTTGTGTTTATGGTAATACACAGGTCCATTCTCTCGGTCTTAAATCGCGGACACTCGAATAATACGTGTTCCGGGTTTTCTACTTTATTGCATGTTGGACAGAGAGAAGTGTCATCATGCCCAAAACGATGCAGATAGCTTCGGTACCCACCGTGTCCCGTTAGGAATTGGGTTAAATGGTAATTCACCTCTCCGTGTTTGCGATTTATCCAGGGTTGGATATTCGGAATCAATCTGTGTGTCCAACGTCCTTTTGTCGCATTATCCCAACGTTCCTGCCAACTTTGCATGGATTTGGTTCTTTCTGTCGTTTGGATAGCCTGACCGACTGTAGAACTGTGTTTCTTAGCCTCATATATTCTTTTCGCCTCGTCCGCCATAATCTCAATCGGTATCATTCCGGCTATGACGCATGCTGCTTCTTCTGAAGTGGTTCTATATGCACTGATGACCCTAAGGGTGCTTAGCCTATAGACTTGTGCCAGCCATCTCCTGTTGCATTTTACCTCCAGTGCCTCTGACTAGATCGGAGCCCCGTACAGTAGCACTGAGCTTACCACTCTGGGCAGAAAAAGACGTCTACTGCTTCTTGGGCCACCAACATTTGGTAGCATATTGGAGAGCGCCAAGTACACCCTCGATGCTTTTCCGCATGTATAATCTATGTGAGTCTTGAAGTTTAATCTGTCATCAAGCATAATGCCCAAATATTTTACCGCTTCTTTGGACTTTATGACGTGGTTCCCAACCTTAAACGATACCGTTTCCCGTTTTTTACGGCTACTAACGGAAACTTGTGGAACTCCAGCTGTTATGTTGTATTCCATGGGACCATCCTCAGTGTCGTACTCTAACACTCTATCTTCGAAGTAGCTATCTAGTATCTTCAAGATGTAGGCCGGAACATTCAACTTTCGTAGGGAATCCATAATGTGGGCCCAGTTAGCTGTGTTGAATGCGTTTTTAACGTCGAGTGTGGCAACCGCACAGTACTGTTTAGTTCCTCCTTTCCACCTTTTTCCCTGTAAGGCTCCTTTGGCCTTAGATACCACTGCATTAATGGCATCCAATGTGGATCTTGCCTTGCGAAATCCGAAATGTTGAGACGAGAGACCGCCATCTCCTTCTGTAATCGGGAGCAACCTATTCTGAATAATGCGCTCCAGTATTTTCCATCCTGTATCGAGCAGGCAGATTGGGCGATATGAGGATGGTTCACCTGGTGGTTTTCCTGCTTTTGGCAAGAGTATCAATCTCTGCCTCTTCCATATCCTAGGAAACACTCCTTCCTCTAGGCAGGACTGCGCTATATTGACGAAGAGGTTAGGGTTACTTCGTATAGCTACTTTGAGCGCTTTGTTGGGTACTAGATCTGGACCAGGGGACTTGTTTACACCCACTTTGCCGCACGCGTTCAATGTCTCTTCTACCGTCACTTCCGGTATTTTCTCCATATATTCCTTCATATGATCGTCCTCTCGATTACCAGGTTTTGGAAGGTGCTGCGGGGGGTTCTTTGGCCTTTTATTCTGGACATGACCACTCTGTAAGCGCTGCCCCATGGGCTTGCGTCTGCCGCGTCACACAGCTGTTTGAAACTCTCCCTCTTGCTTCTCCTTATTTCATCACGAAGCAGTTTCCTCAGCATTATGTACTCTCGATTTAGCTCCTCATATTCGGGGCTTCCTGCCGATCTTTGGCTTCTTCTTCTGGCCTTGTGACATTTATCCCTTAGTTCCTTAATGTATTCGCTCCACCAGTAGGCTGGTTTCCTTCTATGGTTTGCTGTCCTTTTTGGCATAGACGCGTCACATGCCCTGTAGAGTTGTCTGGCCACGTGGTTAACTTTGTCTTCGGCTGTGCTTGCTGGTATACTAATGTCTTGGACCAATTCCCGAAAGAGTTCTTCGTCCAGGCATCGGGCACCCAGCCTCTTCTTTTCCAGGTCATTGGCTTCAATTTTGCCTTGCTCTGAGATCCTACTTCAAAAAACACCGCTTGGTGATCACTATGAGTGTATCGTTCACTGACATGCCACTTAATTTCCCTCGCTAGTTGACTACTTGTAAAAGTTATGTCGATCACGGATTGGTGACCATTCTTACGAAAGGTGCTGGTGTTGCATCTGTTCACTAGAATGACGTCCAGTTGGGAAAACGCCTCTAACAGTGTGTTGCCTCTAACGTTGGTATATTTGCTACCCCACTCCTCGGCTTATGCATTGAAGTCCCCAGCAATAACAATTGGATGGTGCCCTCTTGCCTCCGCCACAATTTTAGAGATCATCGCTTCATACTCTGATAGATGTAGACTTGGAGGGGCATAGCAACTAAAGAAATATATATTATTGATCTTTGCCATTGCATATCCGTCCTCTTGCCGCACCTTAGCTTCCTGGAAGGGATATTCTCCGCAAACCCATATTGCCGCTTTGCCAGTCCGGTCTGTTATCCATACATTATTTGTGGGTATTTTGAATGGTTCCGACACTAAGACCACGTCTGATTTTGTTTCTCTTACAACTTGCCCAAGGAGATCTTGAGCTGCCTCACAGTGGTTAAGATTTATCTGTATTACTTTCATCTGCGGGCTGAGATTTCCCTCCTGTATAGTGGACACCTACTGCTCCCTGCGATATGCCCTTGTTCACCAGTGCCGAGCATGCACTTTGGTTCCTTCTAGCATGTCCTCGCCATGTGCAAGATTTCGCCGCATCTTCTACGGAGTTTAGATCTATCGCAGTTGTTGCAGTGTTTTGCGATATGACCAAACTCTAGACACCTATAGTATGTTTTTAGTTGGATCAGCTCCCTAACTTTACTAACTACCCAGCCAATCTTTATTTTCCCGGCTTTTAGTAGTTTGTATGCTGCTTTTACAGGTAAACTAATTATTGCTATCTGTGTGCCCCCATATCCGTTCCTCAAATTCCTAATAACAGATTCGTGCAACATTTCGTTTCCATATTCCAGCCCGAAAACTTTTAAGCGCCTGCTGGATGTCCTCTTTCGTTGTAATTTCATCCAAGTCCCTGCATTCTAGGGTGATTTCCTGGGATAGGGCTCTAACATTGGCCTGTTCTCCCAACGTAGTCTTCACCAGCTCCCGATAGTCAGAGCTCTTCTTATTGCAGTCTCTATTGAATTCGAGCAGCATTTCGCCAATCCGGGTTCTTCCAATGCGACCAACATTCTCACCTCGCACTTCAATTTTGCGGAGAATATCGGCGTATGAGACATCTCCTAGTTTTCCGACGATTATAGCGTCCGGTTTCGGTTTCTTGCGCTTTCTTGCGCCTCTACTCTTCCTCTTTCTGGCTGATTTGGCGGTTACTTTCGTCCATTCTTCCGGATTTTCATCCTGCCCTTCCTTTCCTAAATTTTCGCCCGTGCTTACATCGGTCTCCTTCCTTTTCACCGGGTTTACCACCCTGGTATCACCTCTTTTCTTTTTTTGATCGGGGGTTCGTTCGGACGGATCACTGTCCTTCTTCTCTTCACTGAGTCCCCACCGGTGCCAGTTTGACCCGATGGAGTCATCATTATTTCCGGAAAGGTATTTTCCACTAATATTCCTTCTGCTTGTGGTTTGAGGATCCAATTGTGAGGTGCTTTAACCGCTTCTATAGATTGTTTGTCGGTGTCCTCCGCTCCGGTACTCACGCATCTGATCTCCATCTCAAGATCGCCAAAAGATGTCCTGTCCGACTTTAGTTTCTGTAGAGCGATGGTAATTTAATCGACCAGAGAGATTAAATTACCATCGCTCTCGCTCGCTGCCTTATGCCTTGGTTTGAGATCGAGTAGCGGAAGTGCTGCCACACTAGGCTGACTTTCCTTTACTGGTGACCTCGTCACTCGGTTGCTCCTAAAAAAGGCTTCCGCCTCTGTCATACGCGTACTTGTAATATTTAATGCACCAACAGCCAAGTTCTCCACTGCTAGAATATTGCGGTTACTGGATGACGACGGCTGGGAGCCCGCTTGCCCACTCCCAAAAGCCGCCGGTACTGGGTTTCCTACTCCCTGCACCGTAGTCAATTTTGTTTTTCTCCTGATCTGGCATCTTGGATTTTATTCAGGGATCGCCCCTAGCATTTTTAGCCTATTGCCAGGACCTTTTACGCAGCCGCTCCTCCCGGAGAACAGGCGTTGACCAGAAAGCCGCCCACTATGGACAGATGCTTCTGGATTCCACTCCCACGTACGAAGCCGCACCTCCTGGTGAACAGACGCTTCTGCAAGTTTTGGTCCACAAGTGGTATATTATTTCCCACTTACCCGCCGGTAAACCGGTGAGGGCATCCCCCTATCCGCCACCTGGAGACGTGTCCGATAGAAGACTTGCAACTCCCACGGGCTAGAATACAAGGTACACAATTTCGAATGCATTCATTCTTCTACTTTGGGTGTCTTTATTGGCTGCTCAGTAATGTGCAACTTCTGGGTTACAACTTAGTGCGTCGACATGTAACATTCCTTTACTATTTACATGTTTGAAGCCAATTCCAGTGATTAACATAATTTTAGGAATCAATGGTGGTGATCCTAGCTCTTCATAGATGTGTTCCCGTACTACAATGACATCGCTTCCAGTATCAAGCGTTAATTTTTAAATTGGAGAATTTTCTTCTACATCACCCAATACAGTAATTTCACTCATCTCGTACACATACTCGATACAACCTTTTGTTTTTTTGGTTCGCCCGCAAGTTTTTGATGAATTTCGGAGGCTCTGTATTTCACTGTGAACTCTTTTCTCAGTACGTCTTTCAATTGTTCCTACGTCTGAATATTGCGGCAACTGTCAAGCATCAATTTTCCGTTTCCCGTCAGTACCTTGTTACTATAAATAACCAGCTATTCGGCATCCCTCTTCAAAATTCTTCAACCATTTTTCAACACTGATTGTTCCTTTTCCGTCAAATTTAAGTAACGATCCTTCCAAATTGTTAAAAGAAAATACCTCTGGTTTAATATGCAATTCTCGGCTTCTTGATGCATCTTTGAATTCTGAAGGTAAATTGTTACATTGGTCGTATAAACCTTCAATTGAATTTCTCAAATTTCTTCCTGCATCGTTACGTCTCCATCTATCGAGTATTCACCATGGTTTTCGTTTTCTTCGAAATCGTCCTTATTTTTGAATTTTTCCGTGTTGCTCGTCTTCATAATTCCATGTGTCTCTCTTAACTTTCGTCTTTCTGCCTCATGTTCTTCACATTCGCCGATCATTACGTCAAACAGTCGCGTTTTATTAATTTTATTAATGATGTGGTAAGTTGTTTCAAACATCCAATATACTAATTTATGCTGATCAAAATTGTTAAGACTATTTCGAATCTATGAGATGAAACCAATTTCCAATCTGACCTATTTAACTTCACTTTTTGGTGTTCTGATCCGAAGTTAATTTTAAATTTTTCAAAGTGCAAGGTAATGTGCTTTAGTCGCCAGCAAGTAGTCTCTAATCTAGTTTATCGTCTTACTGTCCCTTACAGGGGTGATGTTTTCGAAATTCGACCTGTGAAAACATTACTCAAGGTTTCCAGTTAACTGATTATTCCAGATTCTTAATGATTTCTTGATTTTTCAAGATAAAATTCTATGTTTCAATATCGAGATTATTCGTATTTTTCATCTCGCTCTTAGTAGATATTTGCAAGAGATTGTGAAAGTTGTAGGTACATGATGTTTTTCGAGAATATTTGAGACTTTCCAAAATCCTGTAGATAATTTTGGATTAATTCAGATATTACGAATTTGAACTGTATTGGGTTACTTGGTACCGTGATTCTTCGTTACATTCTTGGTTATCATTGAAGATTATTTTCTACGTTACGAGAATTTTTGATATTATTAGAAATTATTCGAAGTTACTTGATAATTTTATAGTGACCGCGCTGTTTTTCGTTGAATTGAACATGATCTGTAACATGATCGTTTCACGGCACTCATGGGTTTTGTTTTATAATGTAAAAATATACACAAATAGATAGGTAACAGGCTCTCGTCATTGTCCCTGGCCAATATTGTTTTTTAATATGTTGATGTAGAATCTTCAAAACTTTTATCTAATTTAGAATTTATTTAGCTTTCTTTCTATAAATATTGTGACAGAATTTTAAAAATTCGTTTATCAAATACCAAAAAGAAAAAAAAAATTAACCCAGTCTTGCTCCTCAGAGTAAGGTATTTTATTCGTAAAACGAGACTTGAGTGCTACGAGTTTTACTGTTGGAGCAAAATTCTCACTTGCATTCTCAACTGAAATTGCTTTTTTTCTCCGTGTTAATAGTGAATATAGCTTGTTGTATGTGTTAGTGAGATGAATGTAAATAAAACAGAAAATTTAAGTTGCCTAAACGTTGGTGGGGATAATAAAATTAGAATATGATTCATAAAGACAGAGATAAGAATAATGAATTACGCTCAAAAGTGCTTAAGTTTAGGGCCTAATTTATTTGAGACACATCTTAATCGTCCTAAGGAACATTAAGTACTGGAAATAAATGGTATAGTAAGCACTATCTATTGCAAACACTTAAGACGCTTATAACCCACCATTCATTACAAAATTTTTAATACAAATTCTGTTAATGTAGATGATGGTAATGAAGGCGCAAATCAGCAGCCGAATAAAATCTCGTGTAATTAAACTTCCAAGCAACAACAAATTTAAATTAAAAACAAGAGAGCGGTGGTATGAGGCTAAAATAAATTTATCGTTTCTGTTACTTGCTAGAATCAATCAAATTAGCAAAATGAGCCTGAGAAAGTCTGGTCTGTAAATTGGCGCCTGAAAGATTTTAACACTAAATACTCTAATAATATAATCTCTTGAATTTAAAGAGTTATGACATTTTAATGACAACTCTTATATTACCCAACAAAATATTATCTCAATTTCAAGTAATTAAAATAAAAATCTGCAATTTACAGTACGTTGGATAACAGAATTTTATACGCATTGCTGCTTCTGTTGTATAATTAAAAAAAAAATTTATGGTAAACCATAAAATCAGTTTTATAGTCTTTGATAATTCAAACTCATAAACATTTGATTAATTGCAAAGTGGAACAACTCTTTAACGTCATCTTGTGTAGTATAGCAATTGATCAATCACTAAACATTTTAAAGTAACAGAAGCACGTGTAAAAAAAATTATTTTTATGCCAAAATTCGATTATCTATTATTTGTCAAATAGTTAGTGAAAAATGGCTACACAATTAATAAAATGATGTAATAGTCGACAGTGCAGTCATCACAAACAATAACGAGTTTACAAGGTATTGATGTAAAGAAAACTGTCAAGGCAACGTTATTTAAAATGTATCGCCTTAACGATTGACGTTAACAGATTTTTTGTGGCCATCAGAAAAGAATGGAATATGGAATTAATTTGATTAAAATTTGGTTCCAGCAAAGTGATGGTCCTATGTCACACTGGTTTTGTCACTATCGACTTATTGCAAAACAAGTTCGACTTGTAACTAAATTTGGTACACCCAATTCTTTGACAATGCATTTTGTAGGTTTGCCTTTAGTTCCTTAGAGCACGGTCTTCTTTTATGAACCAATTCCCTTCTGCTTATACTCTCAGTAATGAGAGATTTCAATCTTTCATCCGTTTGAAATTCCTTAATTCCATTTGGAAGCAAGATAGATTAAAAAAGCAGCAGTTCCGCGTGGATCTAATTCGAGGTAAAACAGACAAATCTTGAATGGTTATAATAAACAATAAATTTTTAACGAATCAGATTTTTCCTTTTGATCAGATTCAAAAGTTTAAACGAAGACAAATTAGCGGGTCCCGCAACGGAAATCCACCCTTAGGCCTAACAAATTGTCATCACTCATTAGTAAAACGGTTAGCAAATATTTTCACCAAAAAAGGAAATAAATCGGCCCCTGAAATTATCGGCCAATTCCTATTATTTCCATTCGGCCCAAAATAATGGAATTATTATTTTCCCTATATTTGAAAACATTGCAACTTGGGAAAAATAATACCAAACTATGCTAGAAAAAGTCACAATGAAAGGATTCCCAATTCTAGATTACCCGAGAACCCAGACTTGTTTTTCTATTTCCTATTTCCTATTTATTATTTTTTATGTTTTTTATTGGTTTTGTCACTGAGACTGCGCTGAAAGTTTTATATAAATTTAAATGTAGTTAATTCCTATTTTTGTTCATATTTATGGAAACACCCCGCTTTGGCAGAGCATACAATTTGTCCTCTCATACCGGTGCGTTTACAAAAACAGCTTAAAGAAGAAACTCTTCAACGAGCGTATAATGATAATTTTTACTGAATGTCATAATTATCCGAATGAGTAACAACCACTATACCGAAAATGGATTATTTTTACTATTTGGTCCTATGATTTCCTATTAAATCAAGATCGTTAGGCAAAAATGAATGGCCAGATACTAAAAATTTATGATCTACTATTTCAATATTATTATTAGTAGATTGAACAACTTTCATCCATGTCAGTGCTATTTTGGCCTTTTATTCTGGACATGACCACTCTGTAAGCGCTCTCTGTTGCTTTTTACGTTTTTGTGTTGTTACATTTTTAATGTGCTTTAAAATACATGATGCCACCTCCTATGAGATCCAATTGATGCTGTATAGTTTCATCCCATATGTACATCTTGACAATTATGGAATCCTAAGTTGTATACATACATATTCTGCTTACAATAAGCTTTCGAAATAGAAATGTAAGAATACGAAACTGCTTCTGTAAATCAAACGAGAATCCATAATATTCCTCGGGATTCCCTTTTGCTTTTTGCTGGCCATCTCTTAAACATTTTCTGGCTTGTTCAGCATTTTTTAAATGTAAATCATGATTTCGTCTAAGATCTAGTTTCTCTTTTGGCACGAATTTTTCGAGAAGAATGAAAATTTAAGTTGAATTCCATATTGAATACCTTTCTGTATGTTCACTCATTAGCACATTTCTCCACATAAAGGCCATACATTTTTTTAATATTTAGATCAGTACTTAAATATATTCGACTTAGAGCATGAGGAGCTCTGGTATAGTGGCTTTACTTAACCAGGAAAACTTAAAATGTGTTCTTTTATAACCTTTATCTCATTTTCTTCTGTTTTTCGAGATGATCCGGGTATTACCCCACAAATATCTGTCCCTGGTGCAGCAGCATTTTGAGCACGAATTAATAGTCCAGCAGATATTTGAAAGGTATTAAGAAAAAAACAACGGGCGAGTTCACGCTCAACTCATAAAAGTATTATGTGAAAACCTTTAAGTGTAAATATCCATTGAATCATTTCAAGCCTCTTCGATGGGTCTGAGAAACCAATGTAGGGAGACGGCTGCCGTTTGCCAGGTAATTGCGTTACATTTTTGGTTTAAAAAGTCAATAAGTCATTCTATATTGGGTTTGGAGGACGAACCTTACAGACATTAATTGTTTAATTAAAAATTGAAATTTATAATTTGTTTGTCGACAAAGAAAAATACAAACGACTAAACTTCAGTATAGCCATGTATCAATGAGCTTGAGCACATCCATTACTCATACAGTAAGGACAGCAATACACCATTACTCATACTCGGCGATTCCATATTTAGACTTTTGTGAATGGTCACGGCAATTACAGTGAACAAAGCAAATTGGCATCGCTGATTTGATCAGTTTGAACTAAATGAAATAGGGCGGTTCTATTAGGCATAGGCACTATTTTGACTGTAAAATCATAGCAGCTGAAAATACGGTGCATAGCAGCTGAAAATACGGTAGCATGCCTTCCTGCGGCTTCTTCCTTGCGTGCATCTTTAGAGAATGTCATTCTAATCTGTTTACACCACATTTATAGTTTTTGTTTTCTTTACTCCGCCGCATAACCATACTCAGCAACAGCATGGCGAATACTAAACATAGCATACCGATTAAACAATTTCAAGATTATTATTTTATTATGTATCAATGTATAAGTGTCATTTTCACAGCTCGCTTAGATGTATAATATTTAATACTTAAGGTATGCGTGTAATTGTGTTTGTTTCTAAGATATTTCCATTTCACTTTTTTGAATCGCTTACCGTTTTTACGACGGAAATTTTAATTCGTATTTTATTTTGTGCAAGTTCGGTGCCTTTTGTGTTCGTTTTTCTCGTATGTATATAATTTGCAATTTCGTTCGTACCGGATTTTCCGTTCCATTTTTCACAGAAAATTTTTGACTTACCCCCGCTAAAGATGTTTTCACATCAAAAATCTCTTGCAAACAGGAACTTTAACGGAATTGTATATAAGTACATGACTGCCTTTTCTTATTTGTCTTTCAATAGTTCTGGGTCTACTTTGTTTTATTATTCTTTTATGAACGGCGCCACTTAAAAATAAGTTTTGGATTTTAAAATCTTTCAGTTTCCAAAAGTCTTCAAAATTAGATTTTCTCTCTCAAATATGAACCGAATTCTGTTTGACGACGCAGCGACTTTTTCATTCTAACGGTTAATTGTTTACATTTTTACGAAAATTGATTTAGATTACGGTAATATGATAGAATCTAATGTCGAATTCAATTGTAGAAAATTTTTCACTCGAAGGGTAAAAATAGTACTCTATTGGCTGTCAAACCGTCCCATTAAAAAAAAAAATGCATTGAGGGTAAAATTTTTTTGTACTAGTTTTGCACTAGTGCAATTTTTGCTACTCTAGCTTTTTTGGTCGAGTAACCCCTCTTTTTACACACACCAACGAATATGAAAATAATATTTTGTCGTAATGACATTTTGATTTGTCGCGATGACATTTTGATTTTAGGCGGCTATTATTCATGACATTTTGTAATTTGAATGGTGGCATTTTGAATTTGGCCGTTAAATTATTCCAACACCGCCAAGCCCCACTCATTATAACACATCCCTCGATATCAAACACCAAATTGTAATCTTCTAAATTTATACATTTAGTTTCTCCATTTATTTTTAATATTGTTGATATTTTTCGACCAAACACACACACACACAATTAAACACTACGGTACTCTATCTAGTGTACTCGAATGAGGGGAAAAAATCAATCGAAATCGACATAACTCGTTCTTTTAGATTCTTGACTTAGGCCACTTTCATAATTACCCGCACGGAAATTTATCGTACACAGTTTTTGTTTCCTTTATTTCAAAAGACAAAAATATAAAACCAAAGCCTACTAGAATGTGTCCGAAATAAAGTGTATTTGTACGTGATAAGCATTTTTTAGTACTAAAATTTGTCAATTCCTATCATAATTTTAGGCATATTCAGAATAAATTCATTGTGCGATTGATGTAGTCGCCTTAGCGTTTTATTTCAATGGAATTGATTTTCCTCATTCGCTGTTACTTTATTTTAAGCTGGGACATATTTTAATTCTTTTGTTTTTTTTTAAATTGTTGGTTTAAATGTCATAATTATACTTCAATGAGTGTTAAACGATAGACCGAGTGTTGTTCAAAAGGAAAAACAACCATTTGCTATTTCGAAACAGAATTATGCAAACAAATACAGCATTGTGATTCAAGTGTCAGTATGGTTTCATATGAAGATCGAATGCTATGCAATCGCTTGATTAGTGGTGTTCATGAAAATAAAAATTGCAATTAAAACTGTAAGATCGCAAAGATGAGCCATTAAAAATTGTTATCGAAACATACAAAATATTTGAAACAGAATACGCTAATAAAACATTGGAAGTGTCTATTCGGACAGGGAGTACGTGGAAGAGTACGTCGAGTACGTGTAAGAGTATATCGAGTACGTGTAATAGTACGTTGAGTACGTCTAGGAGTACGTCGAGTATGTCTAAGAGTACGGATAGTATATCGTAAAAGTATATATAGCTGGATAGTTTTTATAGAAACTATAATTGAATAGATTTTATTCAAACTCGGGAGGGGGAGGGGTTATGTTTAAAAATTCGTATAGTATTTCTAAGAGGAAGAGGTCCATTCCATTTCGTCTAACATGTCTAAATGTACGTAAAGTAAATATGTATGTATAATATTTCGTTTAATAGCTTTTACTGTGAAATTCAAGCAATAAGTATTAACGGTACTTTTAGTGTGGGGTGAGTAATTCCTTCAAAATCGAAACGTGAGATTTGCCATCTCATGTCGGATGGTTCGGAATCTTTTTTCAATAAGTGTAAGTAAACATAATAATATTAAGGAAGTTTCGTGGTTACGATGCACAAATTTATCACTCATTCGATTGTAGCGCCCTTTCTAAAATAAATACCTACTCTCTTTTTCAAAATATTTATTAAATAATTTTCCCCCCTTTCCCTGAATATTTTCCGTTTTTCCATAATATTTCGGCGGCTCGAAATCTTGTTTTCCAAAATCTTGTTTTTTATTTATACTTTATAAAAGAGAATAGATTCTGTATAATCCGCTCCTACGTGCGGCACGCAGTGCGACATGTTTGTTGATCCCGGCTCCTACGTCCCCCGGAAGTTCAAATCTAAAGCGGAGGGCTAAGCGAAGGAGGGGGAGCGCAGCGATTTCCCGCGTGCCCATGAGAGTTACCAAAACCGTTTCTTTTTATATTTTTGGTTATTTTCGTTTCCTAACCGAAATCCCTATTTTCCAAATTAAGTTATCCTAGAATTAGTCCCACAGATCAATTTTTTTCATCTCAGATTAATTTTTTTTTTTCAAACGGTGTCAATTAGTGCATCGTAATCACGAAATTTCCTTAATATTATTATACTCACGCATATTGAAAAAAAAAAACTCTGAACCATCCGACATGAGATGGCAAACCTTACGTTTCAATGTTGAAGGAATTACTCACCCCACACTAAAAGTACCTTTAAAACTTATTGCTTGAATTTCACAGTAAAAGCTATTAAACGAAATATTATACATACATATTTACTTTACGTGCGTTTAGAAATATTAGACGAAATGGAATGGACTTCCTCCTCTTACATACTTCCTCCTCCCGAGTTTGAATAAAATCTATTCAATTATAGTTTCTATAAAAACTATCCAGCTATATATACTTTTACGATATACTATCCGTACTCTTAGACATACTCGACGTACTACTAGACATACTCTTAGATGTACTCGACGTACTCTTAGACGTACTCAACGTACTCTTACACGTACTCGACGTACTCTTACACGTACTCGATGTACTCTTGCCTGTAAGCCACGTTCTAAAAGATTATTGAACCGCAACGTTGATCAACAGGATGTAAATAGCTCAAAGAAACAGCAGGTTGTTAGTTCGAGGAATCCAATTACTCGTAGATGTTACAATTGTGGGCAACCATTTGTGACAAAACATTTGCGGGTGATGCGTGTGTGTGTTCGAAAAGGGCATTTCCGAAAATACATACATGTTGATGATGGGTTAGGAAATTTTCTTGTCATTGATAATCGAGCGTGCACGTGGTAGTGGTATCAAATTTAACTCTGATAAAATTCGAGGGGAATTCGGCCGGATAGAGAGAAATACTTGGAAGAAATTTTAAAAATTAAACGACCGAAAAACAATAATGATGCCTTGCCTCTGTTGGAACTTTTCAAATATTTGGCGAAATTCATTCCAAATTTGTCTAAATTGTCGGCTGGTTTGCGTGATTTAACGAGACTTTATGTTGAATCTAAATGGACGTATCTTGTAGACTTATGTAGATCCGGTATTGACAGTCTATAACGCTGGCAAAACGGTGATTCTACAAACCGATGCAACAAAAGATGGGTTAGGTTGCGTATTATTACAATATGGACAGCCTGTGGCGTTTTGCGTGTCAAAAGTTTCATTATTTTTCATATGGTCGGGAATTCACTGTGGAAAGCGAGCATAAGCCATATTAGAGGCATTGATTAAACGATATACTTATTGATGATGGTAACAATGCGTTTGAAACTGCTGAAAAATCCCTTATTAAAGGTGAATGGCAGAGAAAGGGGTGGCCATTGCTAAGAACATCTTGAAACGTTGTTTGGTGACAAACGAGGTTGATCAATTTCAATATCGTATTTTGGAATGGAATACAACTCCGGTGGCAAGTTAGCGATTGGCGTCAATTAGTTTTTGGAAGATTATAGAGCCAAATTGCTGGTCTCTGAGTCATTGTTATGCAGAAGCAAAAGAAATGCAAAAGTACTACTAGGATCGGAACGCAAAGGTACTGCCTGTGTTGAGTGTAAGTGATATAGTTATCTTTAAGAAAAATGGAAGAGAGTGGAGTTATGTTAGCGGTCGGTTTATTGAAAAAACAAAAATGAGTGGATTTAATGGGGATTTTATATAATAAAACTGAATATTTTGGTTTAGTCACTTTCTTAATGTGATATTTATTTTATTTGAAATTGAAATTACGATCGTTTTCGGATGTTACTCCTTTATCAAATTTCTAACAAACTCTAACTAAAATTATGCTAAAAACTGATTTTATACCCTATTTTTTGTGCCTACGTGTCTTGTGAATCTTATTTCCCCCTTATTTTATATTTTCTTCTAAAATGGGTGGTACGCCCTTCTTTTTTCTATAAACCATCTGGTGTGTATTTATGATGTGTGTGTGGATGTGTATGTGCAAAATGATATTTATTACGGATTTACAATGAGGTCGTTAATTTTATTGCGGCCAATTTTTTCGTTTAGTAAAAATGGGTTATATCGTTCCATGTATATTTCCAGTTCTTCTAATCTGTTCACTGGTAATGCTTTTCGAATTCTGTGCAATACCTGTGAGTTTGTGTTGATGTCAGTGTAATTATGTTAATCTGTAGCCAAATGTTGTGCATATTTCGAGTCGATTCTTGGTTTTCCGATTTCTTTTATATGTTCTGTAAACCTAACTTCAAAACTTCTGCCAGTTTGTCCGATGAAGAATTTCATGCAATTATTGCATGTATTCTTATAGATTCCGGTGTTGTTTTGTCAATGCAGTGCATTTTGTCAATTAAGTCTGTGTTATATCCGTTTTTTATTGCTATGTGTTTAATGATTCGGGATCGCGTTTAGTCTATTTATTAAAAAATTGAAAGTTGCCATCTTATGTTGGTATGGGTGGTTAGATGATTCGGGTCTTTTCTGTATATATGTATGCTTGTTGTTAATATTTGTTATTGTCAAGTCTAAACAATTAATGGCTTGGTTCGTTTCTAATTCTAGAGTAAACTTTATGTTCGGATGTTTGTTGTTTATGTTTTTGTGAAGATTGCTCAGCTGTCTGATTGTGCCGTTAAATAATATTAGAATATCGTCCACGTATCTGTGCCAGTACTTGATTATTTGGTTTTTGTTGTTCGATTCTGTTAATATGTGCTGATTTTTCAAAGTGGTTCATGTAAATGTTAGCTAAGATTCCTGATAAAGGATTCCCCATTGGAAAATTGCGCGTAGTCTTTGACGCATCCACAAAATCGTCTACAGGGCTTTCGCTAAATGATGATTTAATGGTAGGTCCCCCGGTACAGTTATCGCTCCTCAATATACTGTTAAGGTTTCAACAACACGAGTTCGTCTTTTGTGGAGATATTGAAAAAATATATAGGCAGGTGTGGGTAGACAGCAATGATCGAGAACACCAAAATATCTTATGGCGCCCGAGTCCACATCAGCAGCCAATCACATATCAATTGAAGACGCTTACGTATGGCACTGCCTCAGCAGCATTTCTGGCTACCCGCTGTTTGAAAGATGTTGGTATCCGAGTGCAATCCCGTCAGCCAGAGGCAGCACGATCTATATTAGAGGACATGTACGTAGACGATATAATGACCGGGGCCGAGTCCATACCACAGACCAGAAATTTATTGGAGCAGGTAACACACGCACTAGGCAGTCATGGTTTTAAGCTAAGAAAATTTCTTACCAACAAGCAGAAGCTGCGGTCGTTCATACAAACCACCACGGAGAGCGCTATTAAAGAAATCGGAGAGCATGCAGAAACGCCAAAGGTGCTGGGTCTTCAATGGGATCCTTATGATGACGCAATTTAATTCGCGGTCCAATTACCTGAATGATGCAAACATACCAAGCGAACACTGTTGTCGGATGCCAGCCGAACTTTCGACCCGCTTGCTTGGTTGTCTCCGATAATAATTCAAATTAAGATTTTATTCCAAAATATGTGGATGCAGAATATAAGCTGGGATGACGAGCTTCCTTCAAGCACACTGCAATCATGGTTGGAACTTAGAACTCAAATATGCGAAATAACCAGCATAATAATTCCAAGATGGTTGCACTCCAAAAACAAAGTGAGTTTATTTGGATTTAGTGACGCAAGCGAGAAAGCGTATTCCGCAGTGGTATATGCCTTAGTGGATACAAATGAGGGTCTACAGGCCCACATAATCACCTCCAAATCCCGTGTAGCTCCAGTGAAACAATTAAGTCTGCCGAGGCTTGAATTAATGGGTGCCTTGCTGTTGGCTAATGTGATGAAACTGGTAGAGGAGTCGTTAACCGTAACCATAACTAAAACCGTATTATTCACTGACTCACAAATTGTATTGGATTGGTTGTCAGGTCATCCGCGGCGTTGGACCGCATTCGTGGCAAATAGAGTCAGCGAGATTATTCATTTGTACAAACGAGAATACTGGTGGCATGTCGTGTCCAAGGACAATCCTGCTGACATTGCATCACAAGGCATGAGCACGTTAGAGTTAGTGAACAACAAGATGTGGTGGAGTGGACCTTATTGGTTGATTGATGCGGAACAGATAAAGGCAACTCAATCAAAGAAAGTGCGGTCCCAGAAGATGACAAATGAAGAATTACGACCCTCAATGACCGATACATTCGTAGTCTCGACTAACATTTTAATTCAAAATTTATTTAATAGGTACTCCAGCTTTGCAAAGATGTCGAAAGTATTAGCTCTTGTCAGGCGATTTATCAACAAGCTGAGGTACAGAGAAGAAAAAGGAGATACGCTGACTACTAGAGAAGAAATAGATGCTGCAGAAATGATCTTAATCGGAGAGATTCAGAAATCGGAGTTTTCGGCGGAAATAGGAGCACTGCAGAATGATCAGGCATTACCGCGAAGCAGCAAATTAATCAGCTTGAATCCCTTCATAGACGAGAGAGGCATTATTCGAGTTGGAGGTCGGATTCAAAAATCGTTTGCACCTTACAGCGTCAAACATCCGATCATACTTCCATCGAATCAGCATGCAGTTAAATGCATAGTCAGGAACGCGCATACGCTATATAATCATCCGGGAGTAACTCACTAGTATCATACGGCGAAAATTTTGGATAATTAGAGGTAAAATACTGTCTAGAGCGATTGTACACAAATGCGTTAAGTGCGTAAGAAACAATCCGAAGAAACATTGTCAGATGATGGGGAACCTCCCAGTAGAAAGGGTTCAATATGTACATCCTTTCCATCAGGTGGGTGTAGACTATTGCGGACCGTTTAAGGTACAACCAGTACGAAGAAGAGGTCAAATTCTAATGACAGCATATGTTTGCATATTTGTCTGCTTGAGCACCAAGGCGGTGCATATAGAAATAGTAGGTAGCCTCACGACAGAAAGTTGTATCGCAGCGCTAACAAGATTCATCGCAAGAAGAGGCAACTGCCATACGATATTCAGTGATAATGGCACAAATTTCGTAGGAGCAAATAATTACATTAAACGTCTGATTCAGTTCCTGCAGGCCTATGGCTAGATGGAGACTGGTCAAACAGATGCAACAGCAGTTTTGGCGCCGATGGCATCGGGATTACCTCACAACACTACAAAAAAGATGTAAATGGACTACAGAATCCGATAATTTGACAACAGGAGATGTTGTATTGGTTGCCGAGACAGGCTTACCGTCCGCTTGCTGGGCATTAGGTAAGGTCGTTGACACACACCCAGAACTTGATGGCAAAGTCCGTATCGTAGATATCAAATTAGCCAACAACAACAAGATCATTCAACGTACAATTCATAAATTGTGCAGACTACCAGTTCAGGCAGATGAATCAACCGATTCATGGCCGGCGGAATGTTGACGAGAAGGGAAACACAACACAACAATATATTGGAATTAAGACTATTTGTACGGATCTAGTAATTAAGCTAGTTTATGTTAGATGTCGCCAATCGCATTATTTTAATGATAATAGCAAGCCACCAAATTTGCCAGTAAAATAAAACAAAAAAAAAACAAAAAATATGTTGGAGGTCTAAGCGAGTTATCGAACAAAAATACGTGTATAGACATTAATAAAGGGAAAAATAAAATAAATTATAACGTATTACGATAAAGAGTTTTATTTTAACCCAAAATAAAATAATAGAGGGATACAATAAGGCACTGGAGATAACATTAAGTGCCAAAATACGGGATCATCAACAAGCGTATTTTGGTAATAAGTGCCCCAAGCAGGAAGGTATCCGTACAAAAACATTGGAAGTCCATCAGCCTGTGAATAGAATTTTTTATTGTGTTGAAAATAGTTTTGTTCTGTGATTGTTTTGATTAAAGTGATAATTTCGTCAATTTTTTCTTTCCTGGTTCCGTTTTTCTGTAACAGTTCTTTGATTATTTGAATTGTCTCTTGAGTTGGTATGTTTGTATACATGTTGGTTATGTCGAATGATGCAGGCTCCGCTGTACGTAGGTGGTATATCTATTGATTCTATTTTGTTGATTAGTTCAATGTTATTTCTGATTGAATGATCCTTCTGAAATTGTATATTTTTGCAGTTGTGAAGTCTACGATTGGTCTCACGCTCATTTCTGGTTTGTGCATTTTTTGTAGCGCTCTGTTTTATGGTGCTGTTGGTTTTAAGATTTTAAGTCGTCTTTTTTGTCCTGGGTAAAACAACATAGAACTGTTGTTATTCATTTTATTGATCGTCTTGTGATATTTGTTTGTTGGGTCTTCTTGGAGTTCAACTATGTTATTATTTTCGATATAGTCATAATACCTTTATCGGCTTTTGTTATTAGTGCGTCATTCTCTAATAACTTAACTAACCTTTTTAATGTATTTCACTGTTTGTCGTTCGGTTTTATGGATATTTTGGTTTGTAATTGCCTTGTTTTTGAGTCTATCAATTGCAATAACCAATCCAACCACCCGTACTAGCATAAGATAGGAAAGTTCACTTTTTAATAAATAGACTATACACGATCCCGATGAACAACTACTTAGGACTATACGGAAGAACTGAAAATCACTAAACAGATAGCAATAAAAACGAATATAACACGGACTTGATTGACAAAATAAACAATAGATACCTTTGGAAGAGACAACAAACCACGTTAAACAAGCAAAATGAACAAACAAAGGAATACATCACTATAGGGTACAATAATAACATCAACAAAAATATAACGAAGATTTTTAAAAAACACGGATACACGATGGTATTTAAAACAAATAACAAATTAGGGAGTCGACTCAAACAACGTAACATAAATACACCAATAGACACCGGAATCTATAAGAATACATGTAATGATTCCCCAAATTCTATATCGGACAAACTGGCAGAAGTTTTGAAGTTAGGTTTACAGAACATATAAAAGAAATCGGAAAACCAAAAATCGACTCGAAATATGCACAGCACTTGACTACAGAAAAACATTATTACAATGACATCAACACAAACTCACAGCTATTACACAGAATTCGAAAAGGATACTAATGAACAGATTAGAAGAACTGGAAATATACAAGGAACGATATAACCCATTTTTACTAAACGAAAAAATTGGCCGCAACAAAATTTATGACCTCATTGTAAATCCGTAATAAATATCATTTTGCACATACACACCCCTATACACACACACACCAGATGGTCAGCAAATTATTCTCTTTTTTTATCATAAATACCACCAGATGGTATATACAAAAAAGAAGAGCGGTACCACTTCTTTATGAAGAAAAAATTAAATAAGGGGGAAAGAAGATTCACAAGGCACGTATGCACAACAAATAGGGTATACAAGTAGATTTTAGCATAATTTTAGATAGTGTTTGTTAGAAATTTGATAAAGGAGTAACATCCGAAACGATCGTAATTTCAATTACAATCACATTATGATAGTGACAAAACCAAAATATTGTGTTTTATTATATAAAATCTTCTTGTCAGTGATATTAGTCCACGAGTAAACAACAAATATGTTGAGGAAAGCATTGAAAATAATTTAAATAAATTAAAGGAAAGTCAAATTGTATACCACTACAAAATGTATTTGGGAATAACAAGATTAAAATAATTGAATGTAATATGGAAGAACCTAAATTACCAAATGAACTGGAAAGTAATAAACATGCCTTGATTGATGAAGAAATTGGTAATGAGGGTTCGGAAGTAGTGTTGGCAAGCACTTGTGAGTTGGACATGAAGTAGGCATATTGTTTTTTTAAATATTAATAAATAAAAGCCTAATAATCTTCGTTTAATAATATTATCTATTCTGGTTAAAATTTGGGTACCAAAACATTTCGGAATATGGAAAGAAATAATTTCTTCAAAAAAATGAAAATAAAATATGGGAATGAACTGGTTAAATCTATGAAAGAACTGTTCAAAATAAACGTATGTTCTTATTAAGGTGTCGCAAAGAACGAATTTACCCCAAAAACAGATTGTTGAAAAATTCGAGCAACATAAATCCGACCGTCTTCAAACGACTGGAAGATCGATTTATTTTTGCGACAATCACCCAAGAAATTGCTGAAAACTTCGTCCTCATTAACAAAATAAACAAATTAAATTCTCAAAAACTACAATCTATTAAAAATAAAATTTCTCCTTATTATTTTAGAAAATTCATAATTACATCAGAAATTTATTTCAAGAATATTTATGATCACATCAAGAAAATTCAAATCAGAAAATATAACAATATGGTAAATGTACCTAGTCAGCAAGAAACTGAAGATGTTGCAGAAACAGGTAACAATAATTCAATTTTCAATAATTTTAACACTAACAATGATTGGTTAGTTAATATATCTGACATTGCAATTCCGGAGAAAGTATCAAACATTCTCAAGCTCGGAGAGAAGTTTTGTCCGCCAATTTCTGCAAAGTCTGTACCATACGTCCAGATTATTGCGAATATTCAAGGCGCGTTAATAAACAATAGCGACGAACAATTAGATAAGCCAGTTTTACGGAATGAACTAGTGAATATTTTAACTAATTTTAAAAATCGGAGTGGATTTAGACAGAGTTTAACGGTAGATGACATAAGTTTCATGAAAGATGTTGCAAATTCAAAAAAATGTGTGCTTGACCATCCTGAAATTTTGGTTACAAGAGCTGACAAGGACAATACTACTGTAAATCGGTGTGACTATGTCAACAAAATACAGTCCATGTTAGAAGATAGGGATGTCTATAAAGAAATTAGTAAGGATAATACAGCGTCCATACAGAGAAAATTAAATTCTATGGTAACCACTTGGCATAATGAAGATAGAATAACGGATTCTGAAACGAAAAAAATAAAAAGTCTTCATTCAAGTGTCGTAGCAAGACTTTATGGGTTACCAAAAATCCACAAAGTAAATGCACCGTACCGACCCATAGTAAGCTCGATCGAACTCCTTTATATCATCTTTCTGCCTTCGTGTCACGAATTTTAAACTACACTGTTGGAAAATCTTCCACAGCGGTAAAAAATTCAGTTGACTTTAAGGACAAAATTAAAAATATTGTTTTACCTCAAGATCACACAATCCTCTCGTTGGATGTGGTATCACTTTTTATTAATATAGATAGCAAACTAGCAATAGCATTAATTAATGAGAGATGGTCCAAAATTAAAAAGAATTCGAAGACTAAGCTGAAAAAAAGTTCAGTATATTGAAGCAATGGAGTTAATTCTCCAAAAACTGTGAATTTACATTCAACAACAAGATATATAAACAACTATTTGGTTCCCCCATGGGCTCACCGACCAGTCCAGCTATTGCGGAGTTAGTTATGGAGTTTGTTTGAAAAAAGTGTACTGAATTCTCTAAACTTTAAACCAGTTTTTTATTACCGTTACGTTGATGATATAGTCACAGCCATTCCTACAGATAAAATAGATATTATATTTGCAGCCTTCAACAATTTTAACATCAATATAAAATTTACAGCAGAGTTAGAGAATAAACATAGGTTGGCTTTTTTAGATCTTGTTATTGTACGTAACGAAAATGGTTCATTGTCTACGGATTGGTTTCTTAAAACAACTTGATCTGGTAGATATCTAAATTTCCATTCTCATCTTCCATTAGCATATAAAAGAAATACTGTCAGCTTATTATCGAATAAAATTCTTGAACTTTGTGACCCAATATTTCACAAAATTAATTTTCGGCTCCTCAAAAGTACTCTCATTAATAATGGCTATCAAAATTCGTTCATAAGCCCTATCATAAATTCAATGATTCAAAAAAATTCCACAGAAAATAGCCAATCCGTAGAGATTGTGCCACCATTAGAAGACAATCGTGCCAGATATGTATCAATTCCTTAAGTGAAATCACTTTTTGAAAAAATAAGGTTCTGTTTGGGTAAATATAATTTCAAAACAGTTGGAAAGGCATGTAGTAGTTTTGGTAATTCACTTTTTTCGTCTCTTAAAGACCCGACATCGTTAGGGAACAACAAAAATGTTGTATATAAGGTTGTGTGTGAGTGTAATAAGTCATATATTGTCCAAACAAAACAACTTTTAAACACCAGGTTTTGTCAACATAAACGAGACGCAAAAAGATTGAATCTAAATAAAGTGTGTTCTGAGCTTACGAGTGATTTGTCAACCAGAGAGTGAAACCGAAATGTTTTTCGTTCCGGTTTAAGGTTACGTTCTCAAATTTATTTTTTCGTTTCGGTTCTGTTTCGGTTTGTTCATTTTTTTCTGGTTTGGTTCCGGTTCAGGTTCAAAATCGGTTTAAAACCGGTTCAACATAGCATCACATAAATATATTAGGAACTGTAATTATAAAATCATACCATTACAGAAATCCTACTATTGAGGTAAGGTATACCGTTGTAAGGGCGCTTCATATCTTGCTGGGTCAGGGATGGAGGGGAGAGGTGGGGGCAAAATGGCATTTTGCATGTTTCGCCGGAACTATATAATATATCAAAAAAGTTTCGAGTGTAAGAATTAAATCTGCCAAAATGGCCTTTAATTTGGTTTAAATTTTATTTTCAAGCGATAAAAATTGAAGATGTGATATTTCAAATTTAGTGTAAAACTGAAAAGTAGAATATTTTCATTTTTACATACGAAGATTCCAATACCATTGAGAATCCGAAGTATAGTACATATAAATGTACTTGTAATCATTAGCCGTTAGTATAAGTAATTATCGAATATTGACAAAGTTTGATCAAATTTTAATGCAAAATGATAACTATCATTTACAATATTACGAAATTCTATAATAGCTTAAATTTCGCCCCACAATACTGAATTTTATTATTCATAACTTAGATTTGCCAGAGAAAGTGAAAAATGATGGTGAAGGTGAAACCAATTAAAGGGAGATTTCTTATGTCCGATATACTTGGCGGCTACCATTTCCATTTTCCAGTTGTATACAATTAATATTCTCTGTCATGATTAAATGGTTCTTTATTATTTGTTTTGCCGGGAAAGGTTATGAAAGGGAAGGATGACAACCAACCCAATGTAAAATTGATCGCTTAGACAATTTTGGGAACCAGAAAATTTGAGGTAATCAGACAATATGAAACAGTAAATCACTAAAGTGTATGGAAGAGTGTATAACCAAAGGTAGAATTGAATACGGAGTGATTTGCCGTTCGGTCCTATAGTTAAAATGCAAATTACGTTTAAAAAATGCTTAACAGTCTTTGCTTATAAAAAGATTTTTTGCGAAGTGATTTCCTTTTTCCCATTAGTAGGTATACAGATAATTAAAATTTTCATAATTTAACCAATTATTGTCTTATAAAAATAAAACAGAAACCAAATTAAAGAAGATATTGTCAACATCAAATCTTATTCGTAAAGATTTGGTATTTTACGTAGTTTCATAAAAAATTTTAAAATACTATTTTGCCCCGTCTTTATCCCTCAGCAGGAATAAAACAGCCTCCAACGAATGGCAGATGTTCTTATAAACGTTTCCGGTACCTTATTGGACATACTGGAAAAGTTGCAATGCAATGAGCAGGAATTTTTTCCTTCTCATAAGGTTCTTTTACTGGACTAGTAAAACCTTAATAAAAAGTTAAATTTTTAATGATATAACTTTTTTTTAATTTAATCGTTAAAATATTTTGTACATTATTTTCCATCAGATTCATCCATTTGTCAGTCAGTAAATGTTCAATGCAGAAAGATTGTTACACAAAATTTTATACACAAAATTCACTATATCGCTCGTAGCGATGTTATTTAAATTGTATCTAAGAACAACACCTTTAGCCAGAAATCTCTGTTGAAGATATGCGTGACTTAACGACGTTTGGTTTTAACGATATTTGGCATATAACGACTTAAACATTTATACCCCAATTCTCATAGTTGTATCACGTCATTGTTCATGACTATCTAGACACATCACATCAATTTTGCGATTCTCTTAGTCGTTTGTTACGACTAAAGTCACTTTATACGATAGATGTCACTTGATTTTTGCAAGTAACAAGCGAATGCCACAAAATGGAAAAATGCAATTATTTTATTTTTTATATTTCAAAATATTGTTTTTTGAATAATTGTTTGCACTGTTTTTAATATTTTATTGTTTAAAATAATAAGATTGTTGTTATAAAATAATTTTATTTCTAATTTGCCTAATATATTTCAAATTGCAGTTGTGTAACTTGGTTCGCTTTCAAGAATAGCAATTTTCAAGTGACGATACGAGTTTAGTCACATCACATGAAATGACACGACTATGGGAATTGGGGGTGTTACTGCTTGAAATTTCCACGTTTGTTTTCCTCATTCGTTTGATTAATAGCCTATTTACGTTCATTGAAATTTTAACGATTCAGCTGCAACATACAAAAATCGTAAAAGAAAAAAAAGCGAAAAACTATAATTAAAAAATCAATTGGCATAAGCAAACCCGAGGAACAAATCCAAAAAATGTGTATAAGTTATGCTGCCGTGCTAAGAAAAAAAGTCAAGCGCCAAAAGTCAAAAAATGGGTTAGGGTCATATTTGGATTCTGTAAACAAATATCTACTTGTCTGCTCTTTTAAAATGCCAAATTTCCTTTATTAAATGTCATAAAATCCCGTTATTTAGTAGTCAAGTTTCATAGTAAGACATGGGAAACAAAAACAGAAAAATTGAAATTACTCAAAACTCCAAAAAGGCAAATATGACTTTTTTTTCTTAGCACGGCAGTATGGTAGACAGAAGTTCAGTGAATTTAAATAGTCTATAAAACGAAATGGATGTAATGACCGAATTTGTTCGGTCCTTTGAAGGACGTGCTAAATGAACAAGCAAATTATCGGAAATTTTCAATTCAGTAAATTTTCATTAATTATATTTTTTTTAGCTTTTAATTGGCAAATACATACTTTTTTTAAAATCATAAATCAAACTACAAAATTGTATTTAAAGTGTATTCTTATTCCGAATTTAAGTAGAAACTTTTAAATGTTTTTCCGTTTTTATGGTATATGGAAAATTTTCGTGCAAAAAAATTCTTGAACCGAAACGAAACAGAACGAAATAAACCGCATGAAAGTATTGCTCCGGTTATGGTTACTGTTCACTACAATTTATTTATTTCATTTCGGTTCCAGTTTTCGGTTTACGGTTCGGTTCTGGTTTCACTCTCTGTTGTCAACACATTTACACGAAACTAACCACGAAATTTATTTGGAAAATGTTAAAATTCTTGAAAAAGAAGCGAACCATACCACTAGACGAGTTTTAGAAATGATACACAAAAATATGGATACCAATAGTATCAATAAACAGTCGGATTGCAATTATCTTCAAAATAATTATAATCATTTGATTCATAACAATTAATTATTTAGTTAGTACAGCGGGTGTACTGTAATTGGTATCCTTCTTTATGACACAATACAATTTTTTGATATTGTTTAATCATAAAAGACAATCTCTTGGTATGTTTTTTTCGAATTATTGTTCCTGCCATTTTCAAAAATTTTTTCCTTGCATTGAAATATCTAGTTAACGGAAAAAATTTTTTATTGTTTTATTTTGAAGTGCCTTTATGTGATCAAATAAAATATTTTTTAATTAAATTTTTTTTTCCGTTTACATATGTATATAATACATATTTTTAAATAATTTTTAACTTTTTAATATTGTTTAATTTAATAATTTTATTTAAAAATAACAATATATAAGTAGTTTTTGAGTTGAGTTTATACCATGTTTTATATCAAAAAAAATTTTAGAAGCTCTGAAGATGAACAGGAATTCTGTTTGAAACGTTAGCTCAACAAACGTTTTTGAAAAAAATAGGCTAAAATACCAGTTTTTTTAATTATTAAGTGAATAAGTTTAGTTTTTAGTGTAACTGCCTTGTATTCTTTATTTTCCACAGGTATCGCCCAGAAGGTTTACCATATTCAGGATAGTTAAAAAAATCGAGAAACACGGGACATTTAAAAACCTGCATCGAGGACATCCACCTTTAATGAATATTTCTTTAAATCAAGACTAATCTATTTTTGAGTGGTTAAATGAGTACACAAGAGTATAAAAATTGCGATTAAGCTGCATTCAAAGTCCGAAGGGTCAAAATTTACTTGATAATATGTACGACTGGTTTACGTTATCAATTAAAAAACAATCAAACATTTCAAATTAAAAATTTACAAAACAATCTCAAAATTACTACGCTTTTAAGTTTAATTACCAAAAGAAAATAAAACGATCTATGATGACAAACACATAAAATGTATGTACATATGTGTAGGAATATAATCTAAAGTTCTAAAGTACTTTGAGACATAAATAAGAATTAATTTATTATTAAAATAAATTGTTTCATATATATGCTTTTCGACAATATAAATGCTTACATTCTAATTTGTCAATCCCTCATAAAAAAAAAAAAAAGTTAACTGAAAATCTGTAATACTATATACTATATATGTTGTAGCATAGAATTAAAAAAAAAAACGAAATTTTTTTTTAGTTTTTAACTTGAATGGGAAATTACGTATGACAAAAAATATTCTGTATACATAAAATAAATTATAAAAGTTGTAAATTTGTGTGTACTCGTACATTATTATGCTACTTTCACATAAAATTTTAATTTAGTTTTTCAGTTTCATATATGTATACGGTTTTAGTTCTTTGAATAGCTTTGAGATACAAATTCAATGTATTTTTATTTTCTATGCTTGCAGGTTTTAATTAAAACGAATGTTTAAAATATTTAAAAGTTTTTTATTAAATTTATAAATTTGTTGTATTGCTTCCTGTTTAAAAGTATAAACTATATGCTCCATATATACAATATTATCAATATTAGGCAAAATAAAAATAGGAAAGGTCTAAAAGATCATTTATTATCATTATTATGTTTATACTCGTAAAAATGGGCGATAAAAAATTTTTTAATTTACTCTGGTTGCGGATTGATCTTTTCACTTATACTTGGTTAATCCGTTTGCTTACGTTAAATTTATATTTTGCAAAATATTTTCATTCAGTTCTCTGTATAAAAATTTGCAACATCAGATGATAACTCATCTCCTACATAATATATAAAACAACAACAACAACAAAATGTAAAGCATAAATTATAAAATTAATCTTGAAAGTTAACTGGCGAAAAGTTTTTTTGTTTTTTAGAGTTTTAAGTGTAGTTGGGCAAAAATTATAATTATTTTATACATCATAGTTTTTAAATAAAATAGTTTCCGACAACTTTCAATAAAGCACATTTTTTACATGCACATCTTGGGACACAGTTTTATACAGCAGTGATCGCAAATATGTGGCACGTGGGACAAACTTGGCACGTTTAAAAATTTGTCCAACACGCGTATTGAATATCAAATATTTTCGACGTCGAAAGAAAATTACTCGGTGATAGAAAACATGGTTTGTTCTTCGCGAGATGCTTCGCCAACCCTTACTTAAATCTTTACTTGAAGCATCAATTTTTATTGGTTGTACTCGGTCCTTCATTTTGATCCACAGACTTCACAAAAATCGTCAGAAAATAAAGTTTGAACATTATGCTCAACTGACATCACCTTTTCTGGTAATCTTCTTATTTTTTTTTTTTTTGGGATGGCATCTGCATGGCTCGAACATTTGTGGTAATTTTATTTTAGGAAAAATATATTCAAAGAAGTTTTGGTGTTCTCGGCAATTTGGTTCTTTAACAGAAAGAAGTGACAGGGCCATGTAAGGCGAATACGGAAATTGAGGCTTCATAAGGGTTGTTGATGTCCTGGGGCGTACCACTAGTAAATTTATTTATTTATTTATTTACATCTATTCTACAGTTAATAACTTAATGAATAGTAAAAAAAAAAGAATTATTTTAGATTAAAAAGAAATAAAAAGAATACTAAATACACTCTGGATCTCTCAAAATGAAATAAATGGTAAAATTCATTAAAAATTCTAGCCATTGACTTGGTTGGTTCATTGGAACCATAATTTGTTCTATGAAAGTCAACAAACAAAAATTCCCTTGGACGCAAGCTTCTGGTAGGTACATAAATGCTCCAAGCAGAAATGAGTCCAGGACACTTAATGCGGCCACTAAGAGAATCACTAACAAACATGACAGAGGCAATTTTTTGGCGTTTAACCAACGTATCAATGTGAAGGCACTCACACCGAATCACATACGATGGGAGACTTCGCACCTGTTCCCACATAGGTAGATGACGATCCGATAAATGACCAAGCTTCCTGGCCATATAGATAGTAAAACGTTTCTGAATAGATTCCAATCTTGCAAAATGCACATCATGATGAGGATACCAAACCACTACAGCATATTCAAGGTGAGATCTTACTAAAGAAGTATATAGACTAACACACGAAAATGCATCCATAAAATCCTTTGTCATTCTAAAAATAAAACCTAACATAGAATTGGCCTTTAATATTATTTTATCTATGTGTAACGCAAAAGTTAATTTCTGATCAAACAGAACTCCTAAATCAACAGTTGAAGTTACTCTACAAAGTAGATCTCCATCAAAATAATAATTGACAATATTTGGATTGAGTGCTCTGAAAAACGACATCACCTTACACTTCTGTACATTGATGAACAATTTATTCTTAGAGCACCAACTAGACAGTATATTCATTTCAGATTGCAAAACCTCAGCATCACTTACAGATTGAACATGCATGAAAATCTTCAAATCATCAGCAAATGGGTGTTGGGTGCGTCTCAATAGGATAGGGGTTGACCGTCTATAGCCATGTATCTCGTGGTCTATATTCCAACGCTGCAACTATGTAGAAACCACCAAATGTGTCTAGTATACCTCCACGTGGTAACACCCGGGCAACGATGTGAAGCATCGGCGAAATACTAGAGGCGAGTGCAGTACACTATAAATGAGCAATGAGCAGAACAAATAAGGAAACTAATAGCTCAGGTGGTACACCTGTTGCTCAGGTAAATCCACCCTCTTCGGAGGTCGGTCTCATGGATTCTGGGGAAGACCAGCCATTGCTATACAACAATTATTTTAACCAATCCCAAGACATGTTGGTGAATAAACAAGCTCATTTGAGTGAAACAGAAAAGGATAATTCACATCCCTTCCAGAGGAGTAACAAAGTCGCGTATTCTCCGATAAGAGGCGGTAGTCCCTCCATTGGGGCCAGCAGCCACAACACTCGTTCTACAAACGAAGAAAAGCTTCACAATGAATTGTGTAAAGCTAATACTGCATTAGTTGAAGCCAACAATATAAATAAGCAACTAAATGTTACAATTGCATGGATGCAGGAGCGTATGAAGACGCTTGAAAACGAAGTTAAAGCTCTTAAGCCAAAGGAGGACATCGGTTCTACTCCTAACCAGAATACCACTCCACAAGGGTATCATACGGATTATCAACTCCACAAGGGTATAAAGGATAATCTTCCAAATATTATCCACAAACAACCAAAAAAAATACCTCCACCACCACCAATAGTAATAGATGAAGTCAAAGACTACGATGTACTCTATGAGAAAATAAAAACAATAACTACTACTGATAAGTTTAATGCAAAGGTGATGAATGGAAACACTATCAAAATAAACTTAGAAGATGCTGAAACATACAGAAAAATGACAAAAATGTTAAATGAAGAAAAACGTGCTTGGCACACGTTTGAAGATAAACAAACCAGACCAATTAGGGTCATGGCTAAAAACTTACACTCTACGTGTAAACCAGAAAAAATAATTGATGACCTGAAAGCAAAAGGATTTAAGGCAACTGAAGCATCGATTAAGCTAAAACGGAGAGGCAAAGTACCTCTCAACATGTTTATGTTGACCTTCGATACTGATGAAGATATCGAAAAAATTTATCAAATTAAGTATATCTTGGGGTGCAAAGTGGTTATTCAACCTCTAAGAAGATCTAAGCTTATACCACAATGTAAACAATGTCAAGCCTAGGGACATACACAAAAATATTGCAACAGGGAACCCAGGTGTGTTAAATGTTTAGGTAAACATCATACCAAAGATTGTGTAAAAGCCCAAAATGTTCAACCTAAATGCGTTCACTGTGGAGAAAACCATCCGGCTAACTACAGAGGATGCAGCGTTGCTATTGAACTGCAAAATATCAAAAATAAGAACGTGATTGCTAAAAATCCAAGTTTATTCAGGAAACAAGCGGTTAAGATGAACACACCCGAAGTAAATCGTAGAGTGTCAGGAACTACTCAAGGACAATTTGGTAAAATGACTTATGCTCAAGTAATGATGAGCAACGGAAATCCAGGAAAAACTGCTCAAAATGACGATATAAGTCAAACACTTAAATTAATTTTAAGCAGACTAAATACATTTTATGAGCGATTACAGAAACTAGAGTACAGCACTAAAGGAGCCATCCTAAACAGAAAAATGGCCAATGATATTAGAATATTATGTTGGAATGCCAATGGACTGATGCAACATCAACAAAAACTGCAAGTGGTCCTGGACACAGAAAAAGTCGATGTATGTCTCATCACGGAAACACACTTCACTAGACAATCAATGATTAAATTTAAAAATTATCAAATATATCACACTATTCACCCTGGAAACACTGCTAAAGGAGGTAGTGCTGTTATAATTAGAAATAGTATTCATCACTATGAGGAGTTAAAATATGAAACGGAAGAAATACAAGCAACTGCTATTATTGTCAAACCCAAAGGTAGTTCTATTTGTATTGCTAGTATTTACTGCCCACCGAAGCACTCAATGAAAGAAAAAGATTATCTCAAGTTCCTCAGTAAATTAGGAAAACGATTTGTACTTGGAGGAGACTTTAATGCAAAAAATGTCCACTGGGGATCCATATTAACAACGACTAAGGATAAAGAACTCCTAAAAGCTATCGGAAAATGCAGTTGTGAAGCCCTCTCAACTGGAAAACCAACCTACTGGCCAACTGATCCAAACAAAGTACCAGATCTGATTGAATTCTTTATAATAAAGAACATATCTGTAAATTATGTACAAGTAGATGAAAGCCACAACTTAAACTCTGATCATTCACCAATACTTCTAACGTTAAGTGAAAAAATCATTCAGAAAGAAAGAAACCCATTCCTAGTAAATAATCACACTAATTGGGCATGCTTTAGACTATCGCTAGAAGAAAAAATTAACTTATTGGTTCGATTAAAGGCTGAAGAACAATTAGAAAAAGACGTCCACAAATTTGTAAACGATATACAGCAATCAGTTTGGGAAAATACTCCTGAAATTAAAACGAAAATCGAGGGAAACAACTACCCTATGGAAATTAGGGAACTCCTCGCAGAAAAAAGAAGAGCGAGAAGAGTATGGCAACAAACAAGGGCCCCCCAAGATAAAACTCATTTGAACAATCTCACTCAACAATTAAGAAGAGAGATCAAAGAATTGAAAGATGAATCAATCAGCAACTATTTAAGAAAATTAACAAATGATAGCAGTACTGAAAGAATCAAAAAACCAATAGCAGATGAGAAATGGGCTAGAAATAATGAAGACAAAGCTCGAGAATTTGCTGAACACCTCGAAAAAATATTCCAGCCACATGAAGACCAAATGTTGGAAGCCGAGATAATAACTGGACAAGCTGTGCTAGAAAGTAAAGAAATCCTACCCACAACACCAAAAGAAGTCATGCGTGAGATAAAAGCTAATATGAATACGAAAAAAGCTCCTGGGTACGATCTTATTACTGCAGAAATCTTAAAAGAACTGACAAGGAAAGCTCTGGTGAAACTCACTAATCTTATAAATGCAGCATTTAGAATCAAATGTGTACCAAGCTTATGGAAAATTGCAGAAGTAATTATGATCCCAAAATCTGGGAAACCACCACACATAACATCGTCTTATAGGCCAATTTCGCTATTGCCAGTCATGTCCAAACTCTTTGAGAAGCTTCTGGTAAAAAGATTAAATCCGATAATCGAGAGTAAAAACTTGATCCCAAATCATCAGTCCGGTTTTCGCAACCAACACTCAACAATTGATCAAGTACACCGAATAACTAGTATAATTGAGAAAGCATTAGAGAAGAAAAAGTCTGTTCAACAGTATTTCTAGACGTTGGACAAGCGTTTGATAGAGTGTGGCATGAAGGACTTAACCACAAGTTAAGGAATCTTCTACCAATGCAATTTGCTAAGATACTAGAATCATACTTGAAAGATAGGTTCTTCAGGATTAAGTTAGATGATACATTTTCTGAATTGAAAGAAATCAATGCAGGAGTTCCACAGGGCACTGTATTAGGGCCGGTTTTATACCTAATATACACTTATGATCTTCCTACATTAGAAAACAACACGGTGGCAACTTTTGCAGATGAAACGGCGATCTTAGCTGTTGGAAAAAGCAACGAAGAATCAACACAGAAGTTACAATCAGCTATAACTCAAATATATAAATGGACAAAAAGATGGAGAATAAAACTAAATGAAGCTAAATATCAGTTCACATCAACTTTACAAACAGACGAATCGAACATATTCCGATTACCATAAATCGGAAAATAATACCGCATGCGAACACAGCTAAGTATCTCGGCATGACCCTGGATGCTAAACTACGATGGAAAGCACACGTCAAGAAGAAAAGTGAAGAATTAAGACTTAAATACAGAAAAATGTATTGGCTGATGGGAAGGAACTCTTCTTTATCAACATACAACAAGCTTCTACTTTATAAGCAAATATTGAAACCGATTTGGACTTATGGTATTCAGCTTTGGGGTTGTACCAAAGAGAGCAACGTAAATATCATCCAAAGATTTCAGAATATGGTATTAAGGAACATCGTTGATGCACCTTGGTATGTCAGGAACAATGACCTTCATAAGGACCTTAAAATGAACCTCATCTTAAATGAAATCCAGGAAAAAGCACGGAGACATGAAGAAAGGCTCCGCCAACATGTGAACATTGAGGCAACTCAGCTCCTAAGCATCACGAATTTAGTACGCAGACTTAAAAGAACCAAACCTTTTGAGCTGGTATGATTGTCAGTTTAAGCAGCATTATGCTGATCTAAAATCCACTACAAAGAAGTGGTTTACTTCAATTTACCAAACACTATGGAACGCCAATGGGAAGAAGCCATAGATTAATTTAAGTTAGTAAATTAAGTCAGAAACAAATTGCTCATTAGACCAGGAGACTAGATTGTAATTACATAAAATAAATAAATAAATAAAATTTATTTTAAATAAAAGAAAAAAAGAAAAAAATCATCAGCAAATAATAAACATTTACAGAATTTAAAAATATTAGGAATATCATTCACGAATAAAAAAAATATAATTGGGCCTAAATGGGACCCCTGAGGGACTCCTGAATGACAATAGATATAATCTGACTTAACATCATTCAATAGAACATACTGCTTCCTACCAACTAGATAAGAAGAAATCCATTTAAGAAAATTTGGATCAAGACCAATAACCAAAAGTTTTTCAATAATAATTTTATGGTCGATTGAATCAAAAGCTTTAGCAAAATCAAAGTAAATTGAATCAACTTGGGCGCCTTTAGATTCAAGTGACTCAATAGTGAATTTAGTAAATTGCAACAGATTGGTAGTCGTAGATTTTCCACTGGTGAAACCATGCTGGAAACAAGTAATTATCTCTTTAGTATGGAATAACAAATGTTTCGACACAATTAATTCGAATTGAAAGAATTGAAATACAACGATAATTTGATATATCAGAACGGTTACCCTTTTTGTAAATTGGAACAATGTGAGAAATTGTCCAAGCTGTAGGAAATTGTCCAGAAATTAATGATTGGTTCCATCACATCCATCATTAAAATCTGACAGATATTCATAAATGTCATCTTCAGTTATTGTTAGGTACGGAATGTTAAATTGGCAATTACTAACAGTAGGGTCACTATCAAAGGATCCGTAATTAACTTTATACACCGATTGAAAGAAACTAGCAAAACCCCTCACAGATTTCAGGAACCGTGCTCAGTTTACCTCCATTAAAAATCATTACCGATGGAAAGCCAGTTGTATTACGTTTTTCGTTAACAAACTTCCAAAATGTTTTAGGGTTTTGTTTGATATTAGTTTCAATCACACTTGTATACTGACAATATTTAGAATGAAATACAGATTTAAATTGTTCACGTGGATCAACAAATTTGGATTTATTCAGTTGACAATTATTGGATCTGAATCTATAGTAAGCTCTATTTTTACGGTTACGTAAGTTAATCAAATCAGAATCAAACCATGGTGGGTAATTATAGTTACGTTTTTTCCTCAAAGGTACGAATTTATCAAAAGCAACAAATAGTAAGTCATTAAAATTTTTTACATTTTCATTAACATCATTGGCTCGAAAAAAATCATCCCAACAAATGCAACGGAGATATTCAGAGAGACCGCAGGTGTGTCGCCTAATACAACTAAAGTATCATTATAATTAATACATGACTCAAATAAACATCTGTAGGTGAGCTAGGTGGTATGTACAAAACTATAAAATAAAATAAATTATTACAAATTAAAACTTTGACACATAAAAATTCAATAGAGCCACCACATCCAGGTACTACAACCAGCTCACTTTGCATAGAAGAATGGGCTGCAAACAGCACACCACCTCCACTTTTTTTAGTGCTGTTAAAAATAGATATATCATCAGAAAAGAACTCATTATTAAAGATCCCCTCATGAAATTCAGTTTCCACAAGAGCAAAAAATTGAAAATCCGTTGAATAAAAGAAATTCAAAAATTCAGCTGACTTAGACGAGATACGCCCAACATTACGATAAAATAATCTCGGAGACGTCAAATTATAATGATTAGTTTGTTTATCAAAACGACTGGCATCAGTTAAAGAGTTGGTTGGTTTCGTTGAAGAACGGGAAAATTCGATTTATTGGTTCTTCCCTTATTAAAAATTACCCAGCAGGCCAAAAAATAGGTTGTAATAAATTCTCAAAATCAGTAACGTCCACATATAATTTAAATGACGAAAAATTACGGTCTGCATCATTAATCCGTCGAGATATAATACGCTGGCAGTTTACATCCTCAATGTTAAATTTATCTTTTAAGATAATCCAAAATTACAGTTTCGGAAACATCTTTATGGAGTCGAGAAACAAATAAAGTTTTACGTGGCTTCACAACCTGGAGCGATGAGACCAGATCACCAGTGCCAATAATAGTATATAATGCAGCCCCACTATTATGAGCATGATGAGAAGCTTGAAACGATAGTGGCGATTTAGTATTATTCTTCGATTGATCCCGATCATGATTGATTGAGTTTGCAGATGACTTAAACCCTTGACCATCAACATCAGTAGCATCGATTAACGGTTGATGATCAGAACAATAATCAGGAATATGGTGAGATTTGTTCAAAATCTCAGTAATCAGTTTGTTAATAGCGACCACATCAGCTTCAATTTTCTTTATAACTAAGGCCTCTGCAGCTCTATCAGCAGCCAGATCAACCTTTTGCCACAATTTCGAGATGTTGTGATTAATAATCCAATCATTACAGCCATTACAGAAATAACAAATATTCATAAATTTTTTTATGGAATTATTGGCGGTTCGATCAATACCGGTACACTCCAAGTGGATTTGTTTACCACAAAAACTGCAAGGAACTATATCCAAAAAAGTAGATCCAAAGGATTTAGTACAGCTGTTGCATGACATTATGTAACCGGATAATTATAAATTGAAAGTTTAATATATGATGTGTATTAAAACAGATAAAATTTGACAGTTATTTAATATTAAGTATTACGATTTATGATTTATTAGTATGAAAGGCAGCACTGTAACAAAAATATGTAATATAACAACGCTTAATGTAATACAGTTACAATAAAACGTATCACAGCTATGTGGTAGTAAAATGTTCGATGCACAAAATTTTTGATCAAAAACAACGCTTAATATAATACCGTTAGAAATAAAATCAAACGTATCACAGCCACTTGGCGGTACAATGATCAAATGCTTGTTTTATTCTGAGAAGGCTTGCCCAAACATTCAACATTACCAATACAGATCTAAACTTCTTTCCATTCTTCAACACAAGGAAAAAAAATGTGAAAAAAATCCGCGTGTTTTGATTAAACTTCGTAATTTCACCATTTGATCTTTTTGTTAGATACCAAAATGTTTCAAACCGAACAAACCATCGCAAATTGTGTGAGTTTAGGCTATATTATATTCATGGAGTTGTTTTATTTTAGGATTTATTTCGTGGAACAAATTAAGAAAGACGTCTGTATTAGTATTAGCTACAAAAAATGACAGGCAATGGAAGATGTTACTAGGTCAAAAACGACTAAACCTGAATGAAATTTGAAAATGTCTGAAAAAAAAGATGTTACTAGGTCAAAAACGACTAAACCTGAATGAAATTTGAAAATGTCTGAAAAAAAAGAACATTTCGACTTTACAAACTAGGTAAGTATCTGAACAACAAAAAAAAATCTATATAAAATTGGTTTGGTGCCAACGATCATGGTTAGAAAACGGATCTGTAGTGAAATCTCTTCTAGAAAAATTTCAAAACCCGCCACATTTATCATCAAATATGTTGGTTAAGTTAAGTATCAAATTTTATTGGCGCTGGTGCATAAACGAAGAAGTTCTGTTTGGGGCCGCGATGTTTCTTAAATAAGAGACGGTCATATTCGTACATAAATACAAACCATAAATCAAAAAATTAAAATCGTCTATTCTGTAAATAGTTCCTAATATAAAACCGAGTTTTCCACGCTTTCAAGAATTCTTTAAGCCACATTAATTGGGGTCGGATTTCTTAAATAAAATACGAGCCAAATTCAAGAAATATCACGGAACAGGACAACCAATTCAGGCAGTTTTCTATAAGTCTCCAGCTCAAAATGGAACTAGGAACCATCTTTGTGGAGGATTTTAGTAAAATTGTAGATCTGAGACTTGGATGTAAATTTAATTATTGAAATAGTTTGAAGTATAAAATTAATGAATTGCGGCTCTAAAGAGTCCCTTCAGCCACATAACCTGGGATTTCTTAATTAAACCATGGCTGAAATTCAAAAAATACCGCCCAATTTATGTTTACACACTAAGCCGATTCAGATTATCTTTTCGTCTCCAGCATCAAATGGGACAAGCATATTTGTTGTCAGATTTTAATGAAATTTTCTATCTGAAGTATTTTATAGATATTGTAAATCTTATATAAAACCTATTATTTCAGGGTCTCAATCAGTATTTGTAAATTAAAAAGTAAACCAATTCACAGCCTCCAAATTTCTTAAACAAAATATTTAAAGTGTATGCGGAAATAATTATTTTTCTCATCCCTCCTCTGAGTTTTCAGGACAATGTAAGACCGAGAAAACTGGGACTTCTCTCAACTGGGACTTCTCTCAAACGGGACGTTTTCACTCTTTTCAAACTAAAGAAGTTTATTCATTCGTATAAAGACCGAACCTTCTTCTACTGAAACCTAATTAGTTATTTAGTTGACGATGCCGGTGCAATTTAAGGCCAGTGCCGGTTAAGATATTGGGCTCAATTGCGAGCAAATAAAATTTGTCTTACGTTGTTTTAGTCAACCTCCTCCTGTAAAAATTTGCGTTAAAAAACAAAAGTAAAAATCTGACGTATACAGTCTTAGCTCAACTCAATTATCCATTTACATAGGTGTATATTTTATTGGACTACATAAAAACAACAAAAAATATAAATTGATATTTAAAAGTTAGGTACGTTTAGAAAAAGGATTATGACTTTTTTTTGTTGGAAATATTAGAATAATGGAACTTTAATTAAATACCATGGTATGTGCATAAAATGTAAAAAAAAAAAAAATTGAAATTTACTTGAGAACCAAGTAAACTTAAACAATTCAAACCTAAATTATAAAATATCAGAACGTAAATTCTTTTTTAATAGTTCAGGGAGCTTTTATATATTTTATTTTATTTGTTTTGCTTTAATGCTTTGTGCTTACTAAATTAATTTTATGTAAAATGATTATTGTTCTTGTATACACAAACTCTCCTTCTTGTACTCAAGTAAATTTAGACTTTCAAATTGAAATGAATTGGTTTCCTAACCGCAACAGAGATGTACGAGTATGTATTTGTAGTAAAAAAAAAAAAGATAAGTAAAAAAAAAGTTCATTTTTCATCAGGATTTTCTTCATTTTTCGTTATTTTTATTTTATCACCACCATATATACGCATTTACCCTTCTTACTGTGTTCTTAAGTCATAAAAACATTATTCGCTTTATATAATATCATCACGTATTTGTGAAAAAATTTTCGAATATATTCTTACTCGTATAAAAAAAAAAAAAGCAAAAAAATAAATTAGAGAAAAACCAATCGTTATAGTTGGTTGGCATTGACAAACTGAAAAGCGTTATTGTACACAATTAATAATCACACAAAACAGTTTAGATTTGGGGACAAAACAAAATTTGTTTTTGTATCATTATTAAAGCGACTTAAAATAAAATCTGTTCTGCATAGAAGTGGGATTGCTTCCGGATTTCCTGTAATTTGACGCCATTTTCTAAAAACACATTTTCTTGGGGAGTAGCATTTAATGTATTAGACGCGATCGAAACATGTCTCATTGTCCGTTAAGCTGTATAAGAAACAAAAAAAAAAATAGAATCTAATGGTTTCCAACTTATCTTACATTTTTGATGTATAAATACATACCGAGTATTATACCTCTCAATACATAAACCGAACAAAAACAAATTACGTACAAAAGAAAAGTGCTGGGAAATTTTTTTTTTTTTTTTTTTTGCTATCATCTACAACCTATACAAGAAGGAAATAGATTGTTTCTTATCATAATACGAGTAGTTCATCTTAAATAATTACAGATCACAAAAGGAAAGTCAAAATAATAAAGTAGAAAGATAAAAATACATTACTTTTTATTTGCGAAGGATGGATGGTTGGTTCTATTTTTTGTTGTTCTTATTATATATGAAGTGTAGGTATATATTATGCTTAATTTTTCCCTAATGTACAACACAAAAAAAAAACACGAAAAAGCACAAAAATATTGATCTTTTTGAGGAAAAATTAACTTGTTAAATTAAATTTTTAATCAATTTCTTTTCACTTGATGTTATTAAAATTTTACTTTTCTATTTCATTGATTTTTATTTTTCTCATTTCGCTTAATAAACAAAAATAATTAATTTATCACTCTTATTATGTATGCTTTAAGTTCCTATACGTTTTCTATACAGCATAAAATATCTCGCACAAACAAAACAAAAAATTTCGTAACAAACATTAAAAATTTAACACACATGGATTATTAAATTCAATAAATTTCACAGACAAAAATTAGGAAAGGAAAAATTTCAAATTTACTATAATTAAAAACATTTAATATTTTATTTATTGTGTTTTTGTTTTTTGTTCACGTTCAAAAAAAATAACAACAAATAATGTTAAAAAAACACACAAAAATAAGTAAATAAAAACAATAAACAAAAAAAAAAAACTAAAGAAAATAAAAAATATTCAAAAAGTTAATTTTTATTTATAACAAATTCCACAGATACTTCTTGTGAAGTCACAAAACTTGATTCGACTGAATACGGAATCCACTCGCAATTTAATATATACAAAAAAGTGAAAATATGAATGTAAATGGTTCATGGACTTGCTTTTAGTGCAGAGAAGCTCTTATTCCATATTAGCGCATGCTTTTATATTTTTGCTTCATTAAAGCTTATGATGCAAAATATTATAACTTTTCGTTTGTTTTTTTAAAGCGGCGTATGTCGGTGTATTTGCCACTTCTCTACTTATGCCAAATGTTTCACTCGAAAATTTTTATTTTCCATGTAAATTACGCTCAAATGTCTAATCAAAAGTGACAATTCATCTCTATATTTTTGTACTAATATTCGAAATTATATTAAGGTTCTGCTCGAAGGTTCTGCTCCAATACTGTGGTAATAATTTTCTCGTCTGAGTTAATTTTTATTTATAGTAGTTCTCCTCTCTCTCGTTTCGCTGCCCAAATAATACAGATTTTTGTTCTCTAACATTTCTTATGAAAATTTGATCTAGTTATATAACTTTTGATTATGTGAGTAACTGGAGCAGCGAAACTTTCGAATTTAAGCTTGAAATTTCTCATACCGTTAGAACCGGATTTGTGCTAATTATTAAAAATAGAAAAAGAATTTTTATATTCCGCCTGAAAGACGGTAAAAAAATATAAAAACAAAACCTGATTTTCAGCGGAAATCAGAAAAGATTAACCAATTAACTTAATATTTTTAGTATAATGAAGAAATCTGTACTTATCACAAGAATATAAATTTTCCCGATTTTCATTCATTAAATTGTGTAAAATGAAAATCAATCCATACCCCTAAATGATACTATACGGAACCATCCAAGACACATTTTGTGTTCAATAATTTCCAAATTGAACAACAAAAATAATTGATTCAAACTATTTCCGACATAAAATGTTTTACAAACCAATACAAATGTTATGTCTGATTACACGTTCGGATTCCGTTGCGATACTGAAAAAAAAAATGCAAAAGCGAAACCTATTCCCTTATCTTTTCCATTAGTCACATTGAAGAAATTTATCCTTATCACAAAAATATAAATTTTGAATATTTGCATTGATAAAACAATGAAATATGAAAATTTAACAACAGATTTTGATTCATCCAAGACACCTTGCGTTCCGAATTTAAGCTGAAACTTCATATACCGTTAGAATCGGATTTGAGCTAATTAGTCCTCATTGAAATAATTTAGTGCTGAAAGATGGTAAAAATTTAAAAACGAAACCTGATTTCAGCGGAAACCAGAAAAGATTAACCAATTAACTTAATATTGTTAGTTGGTAGATTACAATGAAGAAATTTGTGCTTATCACCAAAATATAAATTCCGAATATTTTGAAGACATTTTGCTTGATCAATAAATTACGATTACTAAGGAATCTTTTGAATTTAAGCTGACACTTCTTATACCGTTAGGACCGGATTTGAGCTAATTGGAAAGTTTACCGACATTGTTGTTGGCAGTGTAGTTTTAAAGTTACAAAAATTCGGCATATCATTAAAGAGTGACAAATGCGTTTATATAGCCGACATACCATAATCTTATAAGAAGTACAATCCTTTTGAAATTCTTCCCCTGTGGTATTCGAACCCGGTACCTTCCGATCCAAATATAGCAGTTTTAACCACTGTGCCATTTGATTGGTTAGTTTAAATTCATTCTGATCAATTCTGGATTAGCATAAATTGAACCACAACGTTTATTGGTTTCTCAAACATTTTATGCCCGAATTTATAGTCGTTACTACAACTATAACTCATGTTATAGTAACTGTTTTCATATTTATAAATCTCACTATAAGATTGTAACAACGTTTATAGTTATCAAAATCCATCACTATAAACATTGTTACAAAGTATCGAAATCACCAAGATAAATTCCAAATTCATATCGAATTTTTGTTTACGACTATAAATTCAGGGCTATCGGTTTTCGATACAGTTTCATTAAGGACAATAGGGAGATAAATTTAATTCGTTTTTACATTTTTTACAGGATCGCAACGGAACCTGAACATGTATCAGACATATAACATTTGTATTGGTTTGTTGTTCAATTTGGAAATTATTGAACACAAAATGTGTCTTGGATTGTTCAGTATAGTATCATTTAGGGGTGCTGATTGATTTTCATTTTCCACAATTTAATGAATGAAAATCGGCAAAATTTATATTTTTGTGATAAGTACAAATGTCTTCATTGTATTTACCAACTGATTAATCTTTTCTGATTTTCGCTGAAAATCAGGTTTTGTTTTTGTATTTTTTTACCGTCTTTCAGGCGGAATATGAAAATTGTTTTTCCATTTCCTCAGATCCTAGACTGGCAGTAATTTTTTCCAAGCTCCAGTTACCCACATCCTATGATTGATTACAGAGACCGACAAAAAATTTAAAAAAGGAATAGAAACAAGGGTAGACATTTCCACCCCATTTTTCGATGTTGAATCCGAATCTGCATCATATATGAATGCCGTAGATATACACGGATTATGACGTATACAATAATGCTCCATTTTCAGGTTCTCACGAAATATGCAAGGCGTTTGCACATTTTTTCGAAAGTTCCTTTATAACGCCGAATTAATGAACTCTTCAGCTGATACAATTCGTATACTACGATCAAACTTGCTACCTCGGAGATTCTGAATAGTTTGGAATATTTAAATATTGCTGGGGGTTTAGGTTCGCGCACATTCTTTGTGCCAACATTGACTTTATTTGTTTAACTTAAGCCTTTTGAGTGGTGTATTTCCTGACATTCGGCAAAAATCATTTGTTATCCCAATATTTAAATCAGGTAGAAGAAGCGATATTACGTGTTATAGGGGCCAAAACTTTTTGAATCGTTGGCTAAATCTAGATTAGAATTTCATATAAAAAATAGATAAGTTCTAGCCAACACAGTTTTCTTCAAGGTAAATCAACATTTACCAATTTGATGGTTACTGACGTATTCGAGATTTGATGTATACAGATTTTTCGAAAGCTTTCGATAAATTAGATCATTCTGGAGTTCTACAAGGTAGCCATCTTGCACCATTACTTTTCATAATATTTATTAATGATGTAGTCCAATGCTTTAAGTTTTGTAAGTGTTTAGAATGCGATTGTGACGCGTGGATTGCCTATATGTTTTATTTAACGTACGATTCCGGAAAATTTGTGACATTCGTGATCTTGGAGTTACCTTTTCCAGTAATTTGAGCTTTAGCAATCACATTACCTATATAATAAATAAGGCATTTGCTATACTGGGTTTTATTAAGCGTCATAGTGGTGAGCTTTGTGATCCATTGACTTTTAAATGTTTTTACGTTAACTACGTTAGGTCAGTGTTAGAATATGCCTCAGTAATTTGGTAATCTCTTCTATCAAATGCGTTCTCATAGAATTGAAAGCATCCAGAAACAGCTTTTAATTTTTACACTAGGGCCTTTTTACCAAATTTGAATCAAGATTTTGTTCGTGAATCTTACGTAAATCGACTTTTGTTATTGAATTTGTACAAGAGAAATAGCGTGTGCTATTTTTGCTCGTGAAAATTTATGCTCCAGAATTAATTGCTCTGGACTGTTTGAGAGATTTAGCTTTGATGTTCCACAACGAGCTTTAAGAGCGCGATAGTCCAACGTTTCCACCAAACTCTGTAAAAAACGAGCATTCTTTTTGTTACACACACACACAAATGTTAACAAATTTATCACAAAAAATTGGTAAGTTAGTAATTTGTCGATAGAATAATTTTTATTTGGATATAAATAATTTTATTCAATATTCGACCATTTTTCAGTAAAGCTTTCCACATGTCTGTCGTAAAATTTGTCACCGTTTCGTGAATAAAGGTATTCCACGTATTATTCACAAAAAGGCGACAAATTGATCGACAAAACACTTATGTAAAAAATGTGACAATTTTGTGAGTTTAGAGCACCGTTTGTCGACATATTGTTAACAACAAATTTTTAAACGATTTGGTCGACAATTCACATAAACTTCTCAACTTTTTCTTACTTTGGGATTAGTCGCTTGACGCACATACTCACACGGCATATGCTTACTTATATAATGCTAATTGACTATTACAAGTATTTATTATTGTACTTGTAACGAAGTTCAAGGCGGTCGAGTGAGTAGAGTTGACAACAACATTTAAAATGACGTGGAATAAAACGAGTCTTTGTAATAAATCAAATCGCTCGTTAAATACAATACAATAACGTCACAACTTTAAGTTAAATGCATTTTGTGCGACTTTTACCTGTAGAATATCGCACTTTTAACTTAAAATTATAAAATGAGATTTTTCAGTTATGACCGACGTGATTATACTTAATGAGCGAAATATGTTTGTGTTTTAGAACCCTCAAGCACAAATAGAAGAAAAATTTCCGTTCCCTTCTTTGTCTTCAAGCGACACAACAACACTTGAAAGTTTTCGCTAAATACGCAGGGATCTCCAGTGGAACTTATAAATCTAACATTCGTATCCCACTTGAAATCTTTACGAACCGCTGACATTCGAAATAGGACTCTATGAAAAAACCACAATGTTTCCAAGTGGAAGCTTTTCAGTCAATCAATTCAACTTTCAGTCAATTAATCATCCCTCTGCTAAGTCAATAAACTCGATTCAGAGACGTTCACCGTACAGTTATTGAAAAAGTGATCACACAACTGGCAAAACCAAAAAAAAAAAGTCTAAAACCGTCCACAGTATAAATCGTTTCTGGCCTCGTAAATACTTGTATGTCACAGATCAACATCATAGTAGTGATCGGATATTATGATTATTTCGAAGCAATTCAACAGCACACGATGATCTCAAACAAAAGACTTAGCACTAAAGTCAAGATTCAGGTTCTAGCACGTCCAGTGGCATATTCTTCTACTGTTCAAATCGATGCAGAAATCGAATGACTAAAATGATTAGATTACTGCATGAATTGAATTTTTTTTGGATTAGATTTTTCATTATGAGAATATGAGAATCTGTTTTGATTATTTAAATCAAATACGAATATTGTATTCGTATCTTATTCAGCACCCCAAGTGCAGGTCTGAACAAAGTTGTCGTACCACTTCAGAATCGTCTTCTGCTGATAATCTATGCGAAATACTCTCCACAAACATGTATCACAGATATTCAATTACAATAGTATACCGCTCTACAGCGCACAGAAACACTCCAGGTAGTAAATCACGCCAAAAGAAGAATTTTGTACATACATTCATCTACATTCAACATTGGAAATTTGATCAGTGCTATAAGAATTACTGCCAAAACAACATGGAATAGAGATCTGGCAAAATATTAACTGAGTTGGAAAACTTCTCAAACCAATGAAATAAAATTTCGGGGAGTAAAAACAGAGATAATTCCATTGCAAAATAGCCAAGGCATATTCAAAATCTCTCATCGCGATCCTACGAGTAAATCTTCTAGTGCTGGAAATAGCCATACCCGAAAATGTTTTTTTTATGTAGAACTCAACTAAAATATGGAAGATTGCAACCGGAAGAATCACAAATAACCTTTTGTTTATTTCTACGTTTTTTAAACAAAAATACAAGGTAACTGAAAACGACATAATAGCTTTTAGGAAAATATTCAAATACCGAAACTTATATTTGAAAATTTAGAAAATTGTCGAGCTATTTCGATTCATAACTCAAAATTGACGAAAAATGCGGTTAATTTGTTTTAAAAAAAACGCATATTTGTTTGTATCGTACAATAATTAGGAAAAGCACCGTCACCGTTACAGAGTCTACATATTTTGAGCAACAGCTCATTCACAATATCATAACATAAGGTATATCCCAAGTATAATCCGAGCCCCGTCTTACAGATGATTTTCTCCAGCAACCACCGAGAGAAATTACTACTTTAGAGATTTACTTAGAGAGTTACTCGTCGCGCCTATTAAGCAAACGAAATTGAAATTTACCGTCAGATTTTTGACTTTATAGAAAGATATCTTTGCAATAAAATTGTGGCTTCCCTTAAATGCAAATTTTCTAATATTGTACAAAATAGGCTAATATGGTATCTATCCCTGCTTAGTCCCTTAGTCGTACTTTACCGGAATATTCGGTAAGTTTTATTTGCTTCGGTAGTTCCGATTTTGTACATAATATCCCAACCCCGCAGTCTTACCTAAGCTATCTTATCATCGACTATTGTTCATTTAGTATAGGATCATTTAGGTATCCGTTGCGCCAAAATACAAGCAAGCACTTCTACAAATTAAATAGAAAAAAACATTGGAGAAGTTGAAGGATGTATGTATGTCTTGAGAAAATTATCAATATAAGTATTTTTCAATAAATAAAGAATAAAAAAAATAAATAATTAATACCACAGTTATGCTGGAAACAGATGAGCAGAATTTCTGCTAGCAGTGCTGCCAGCAGAAATTTGATTGAATTACATGAGCGTCTTTTTTGGCACGCAGAATGCAAAACAGCAATAGATTTTGAGCACATAAATAACAGGGCGTTTCACGGAAATGAAAACCTTTTTCCTTTAACAAGAGCTGGAGTCGGAGTCGGAGTCGGAGCCGGAGCTGGAGCCGGAGACGGAGCAGGAGCCGGAGCCTAACATTTTTCCTCGGACCGCAGCATCTTCCCAACCAGGAACTAACACATAATCATATTTATGTACTGTTCAAGCAAATTTTTGGTTTTACTGAATGACGACCGGAAAAGGGATGCATATTGCAGATTTAAAACAGTCTAAATATGATCATACGGACAGACTATAAATAAAATTTCTTTACAATATATTAACAAAATACACAATATTTTATAAAAGAAAATTTTTACCATGTTTTTTTTTATCACACAATCGAGTTGATTAACAAAAATAACTCGTGAATTTGACGATTTTCTATATTGAGGAGAAAATCAAAACAAAACAGAAAAATAAAATGCAAATGAATGAAACTTGTACAATGACACACCATACACAGTAGACAGACACTACAATATTCTATAAGCTTCCCACTATTATAAATGATAACTTCATGGAGAATTATCGCGCGTTGGGGTAACTAAACATACAGCAATGGTGGGGAAACCAATATTTTTTCTTGCATTTGGTTTTCGTCACTGAAAATAAAAAAAAAACTGAGAATATAAAAAGTGCTTTGACTTCTTATACGAGTATTTCAACGTATATACATAATAGATATTGGTTGTTTTGCACGCATTTTTTTTTTTTTTGCAATAGGAAAGAAAATGATTCATCGAACACAATTTAGTGTGAGAATTTTAAGATTTTTGATAAAAAAATGTCGATAAATTTCTATTAAGATTTTAAATTTATTCGATTTTATATTGAATGGGAGGATTTATAAGCTTTAATTCTAAAGAGGCGAATTTACACACTAAATGCGTTTGTAATTTATATTTTCCTTTCAATTCAAAGCCAAGGGAAATGATTTTGGGTTTCCTTATACAAAAAATTTTTGTTTGATCATTCAGCACCGTTACAATACTCGGTTAATATAAAGCCCCTAGAGATAAATAATTTATGTTGAATATATATGTATGTATTTAGATGCACACTTTATTATATTTCTTAGGTACTTTAAATGAAATTCGTGAGATTTAACAGGTTAGCTAAAGTTAAAACACAAGCGATGGTAAGAGCAGTCATTGATATAGATGCGTACAGCAAATGTGTGTGCATGTGGAACAATCAGCTCTCATTCTTGTACGGTCTCTGAGGTTGAAGTAAAATCTCTAAATTCATACCTCAACTAATCAGTTGAAATCTCACTTAGCTATAGGAAACGTAGTTTCTAGGAGACTTAACCCCCCCCCCCTCACTCATTCTTTAAAGCGCTGTTCTTCTCGTTTCGCTATTACTAAATAAGTTTCTTTCACTATGTTTATAACATGAAAAGCGGACGTACATACGTAAATGCAGTAATAGGATGTTTATTTTGTGTAATTAGATTTATTTCGTTTAATTAAAATGTATGAATGATATGACACGATTTATTTACACTGAGTACCTATATTCTACGGGTGAAACATTTAGAAGTTTCTATGTTGTCACAGAATATAAAACTGCCCGTTCTGGTAACCCTATAAATACGCATATCTAATACCATTGCCAGACACAAAGATTATCGCGATAATCTCAGATCGCGATTTCAAAAGTACAACTAGATTGTCTAGTTTGTACAACTAGATTACGATAATCAAATTATAAAGCGCGCTAATCGCGAAAGCATTATAATCGTGTTGTGACAGATTAAAAAAATAACTACCTAATATCGAATACGTGATTAGCTAGTTTGTGTCTGTCGGGGGTATAACAGTCTTCCCCACTAAAGAATTCAGAAATGTATGTATGTAATTGTGTGTATGTGTCATATTACATTTATAACTCATGTTTTATAACTGGACATCTGACCCGTGCCGGTCTCTTACTGATTGGTGAATCTATTTTCCTGCTACAGCTGGTAAACTTCCCACCCATGGTTGGATGACCGATGACACTTTTTTGTATGTTTTGGTGGTACTGTACTGATTTTCTCTTTGTACTTTTTCAGAGTTCGGCGCTGTTATTTGTTAACGCATAGTCATGTAATATGACTTTTCGGACAAATGTCGTAGTTGCTCTACTGAACTTGCCCCCGTAGATGTAATCATAATTTTTCTCTATTACACTTAAGTTATCTATATGCGCTTTACGTGTAGACCGGCACCATCGTTTAAAGGTAATCGTAATCTATCTTTCACTTTCGTATAAATATTTCGGATTACCCGTTTGTTGCTGGAGTAATTGATTTATGAATGTAAGAATTTTTTGAATTCTGTAGATATAAAATTGGTTCCTTTATCATGTCATACAATAAGAGCTTTACGAGAAATTTTTGCCGGATTACATATTTTCGTAAAGCTCGTATTGTATGATAACCAGTATGTAATTATCATAATAAATACTCTTCATGATTACTACTTCAAGCTATTTAGTTTCTGCATCGACCACAATTAGAAAGCAATTCTCAAAATGGTTCAGCAAATTCCATGTGTATGCGTTGCCAGCATACTATTATGGGCATATCCAAACGAGCAGTTTTTTTCTTAGATTAGTAGCACCCTGCTAGACATGCCAGAAGAAGTTGTATCAAATTTTGCTTCAAAATAGAATTCCTGCTTCCAAAAGGTTGGAAATATTGGAAAAGGCTTAGCGACAATGCACTGTCCAGAGCGAGTGTTTTTGATTGGTATAAGTTGTTCAAAAAAGGTAGAGAACACATTGTAGAAGATGAATGTCCTTGCCGTCCTTCGACGTTTACGGATAGACACCACGTCAAGGAAGTCAAGGATTTAGAATTCAAAAATCGTCGATTGACAATTAGAGATCTTGTTGATATCATGCAAATATCGCTTGGATCAGAATTTTGGGCAGACAACTCTTGGTTTCTGCATTGGTTGTACTTGACTATTTGGCCAAAAATTCGATCCAGGTCGTTTCGCAACCGCCTGTGCGCCTGATATCTGGCTATTGCCGAAACTCAAAAACCCGCTCCGTGTACATCATTTTAACTCGATTAGAAGGCCATTCCGAAAATCAACTTTAACAACTGTTTGGAAGATTGGGGAAAACGTTGGCGTAAGTGTATTCTATCAGAAAGGGATTACTTTGAAGGGGATGAAATAAATTTAAAAGAACAATAAGCCATTTGTGTTTTATTCAAAAAGTGTTATTTAGGTGATTCGTGCGAACAGGAACTTTTGTTGGTTCTGAATCATTTTTGCGCAAATTCGACAACTGTTGGCTCTATTTTCAATATTCTTTTCATTTAATTTTTACTATCCCGTATAATGTATGTAATGGCCAGTGGGCAGGCAGCGCGAAAGGATCGGTTGCATGCGCTAGTAACGCTAGCCACCATGTCCTCCAGCTCCCCAACGGTCGTCGGGGGCTCCATAGCCCTCGTCGGTAACATTTCCTCCAATAATTCCCCATATTTGCTCCAGTTGGTCCTTCAAGGATTCCTGAAGGCTTCCCGGGTAGCAGGGTGAATATCGAGGCTATAGGTTAAATATCGATGATCAGAAAAGGAGTGTTCCTTATCCACCCTCCAATTTTTAACCATATGAAGAATATTATTTGAGGCAAGGGTCACGTCTAGAACCTCCTGCCTGTTACTAGTAATAAATGTGGGTTCCCGCACAATATTACACACTGAAAAATTAGTACTCATCAAATAATCAAAAAGCGACTCACCTCTTTCATTAATGTCTGTGCTTCCCCAGATAGTGTGATGCGCATTAGCATCAACTCCCAGTACCACACCTACCTTTGATTGTTCCGCTTTACGGATCAGCTCCTCCAGGTTATCCGGAGGAACCTCCTTCTCCCGGTCCATGTAGGCTGAAACTAGCCAGAATCTACAAGTGCCTACTTCCAGGCTAACTGCAGTAGTGTCACCATTGCTGTATTGAGAGAGAAGCAAAAGATTAATATTATTTTTCCCAAGAATACAAGATCTGATCTTCCCAGACTTACTAAAGGATATAATTTTATACCCCTTGGTTCTGAGGCCACAGATCCTGTTGTTGTTAATCCAAGGTTCTTGGATTAATATCACATCCTCACCCGAACTAGTCAGCCTGAGGAGTAGAGCTGCCGAAGCAGCCTTAGAATGGTGAAAGTTAATTTGTGTTATCTTAATCATAACCATTTAACCTCTACCTATCTCTATGGTATATTCCTGCTACCGCAGGAATATTATTTCTCGGTATTTTGGGGTGCGCCGGATCCGCCCGTCTCGCCACCCGTCATATCCTCTGTAGAGGACTTGTCAGTGCCGACCCGTCTGGCCTGGCTGCCGACAGCCTCCTCCATCGGTACACCAGCTCCTTCGCTTATGTGCCCCTCCTTATGCTTCAGGGGAGGCCTTGTCCGACCGAGGTCGCCGGCTTCACTCTCCCCCATACCCTCAGCTTCTCCCCCCATGCTGCTGGTACCCCCTTCAGGCCTGGGCGGGTTGCCACCATCCTCCGGTTGGCCTCCCGTACGCGCTTCCGCTCCATCCTTTTTATAAGCGTTGAGAGTAATTGACCCGAAACCGAAGTCAATTACTCCCTTCGTTTTTAATTTTATATAATTATCGAATGAATTACGGATTTCCATTCTTTTTTCTAACAAAACTACCGTATTCCTTGAGATTTCACAGAAATATGAAGCTTATGGCAACCGTAACGATGTTTTTGAGGTACGTTTTGATCAGACCAGTTTCGGGCGCTTGCGGTATTAGGAGAAGAGCCTGGCGCGATATTTAAAAAAAAACGTTTTACACCGCTACATATGTTGCAGGCAATCACATGAAGTATTCAACGTACGCTAAGTACCGCGTAAAATAAAATCTATCAATTTAACATCACAACACCAGCAAATAAGCCAGAATGGGATAAATATTGACATTCGTGCAATAATCGCCTATTGAGCGAATATAAATAAATGCAAATTTTAGACTATATAACTGGTATTGAGACAACATTTGCAAACTCAGCGAGGGAGCTCAAAGTAATACTGACTAGAAGTGGAATGTTAAATTGAATCGGTGATTGAAAGATATAAACGCCAAGGTTGTTTTAGGCGTTTATATCATTCTTTCAATTACCGATTCAATTGTAAACTACCCTTCTATTCACTGTCAAAGAATAGAATTGCTTTATTGGACACACCAGAATTTTCTCAGCATGGAATAAGTTAAAGCCACTTTTAATAACAAATAGTAGTAAGATATTTGCGCAATATTTCAAAAGTATTTGTTTTCTAATAATTAGTATTTAATTTAAACAAGATAAATTAAAAAAAAAATTAATTGAATTTATTAAAAAATATAATAAAAGCAAAACTGTAATAATTTAGTTTTTTATGTTTTATTGTTATTTAAAAATATTCTTATCGGTTGTTTTGTAGTTTGTTTTTTTTCTTATATTTTACAATTACAATATGTTTTGTTTCTATACGTTATTACTTTTGCTCTGTATTATAATTAATTAATTTAGCATTAAACGGACCATCCTCTTACATTTTATTTTTAACAATTTATAATAATATGTAGTGGTAATAATTAGGAATAATTTTTTTTTTTTTTTCATTTAGTTTTTCACAAAACAAAACAAAAAAAAAAAAAAAGGAAAAAATGTTTTTCAGCAAAAAAAAATTATTTGAAATACCATTTTTTTGTTTGTATGTAATTATTAAATTAATTAATTTTTATTTTATAAAAAAATCCTATTTAAAAAAAAGTGTTGATTTTTTTTATTTTTTAAAAAGAAATAATAAAAAGAAAAAAATTTATTTGATTTTCCTACGAACAGTCCTCCTGACTCTTTCTTACACATTTGGCAACCTTCCTTTTAAATTCCGGATAACATTCACGCCATTCCTTAGCTGCGTCTACATTGGCTGGTGATTCATCATTAGGATCAGCCAACATTGAAATTACTGATATTAGAATTGTTTCGACTGTATGAACTGGAAGCCAACGTTCTGACGCTTTTTCATAACCCCATTTATCATCGCCGGGTTCATGTAGAATGCTAATGCATACATCTCCATTTTTCTCTATATTTGGATGCCATATTTCAGTGACAAATTTCATTCGTGGGGGACGAAGTGGATATTCTTTAGGAAAATATAAATGCGCTTTGAAAAATCCTCCTTCACTGAAAATTAAAAAGTAAACATATTCATCATCATAATCATTTAATTCGATTGAGAAAATTTAATAATTTTGGGGGGATTTGAATAGTAATTAATTTAACCCTTAAAATCGTGCGTTGGACTAGATTTTTATATTATTGTCGGTGATTGTGCAAACAACATTAGACATTTTTTTTAACCTTTGATGCTTAAAGGTCGAAGATATTGTTAGTTAGCATTGCCTACTCCAGACAAAATTATTGCTCTGGAAAACTCAAGTTTTTGATAAGATTTTCGCAGAATGATCTATAATTAATTTGGCAACCTGTAGGTGGCCTTAAAAATGTAACTACATGAAAAGATCCAACGCAAGTAAATTCATAAACCTAAAATAAATAAGAAAGTTTTAGAAATTTTATTCTTTCTGAAATATAGCTACTTTGACATTGGAATATAAGAAATATATATCGATTCGGGTCGGGTCATCTTTTAAATTCCGTACAGAACCAAAATTTGAATCTTCAATTTGCAAGAAAGTAATTCTAAGAAAAAAAATATAAAAATTGAGCCATCCCCAATTCTAAAAATTTTACTAATTAGCATGACTAATCCAAATTTTTTCTGTTTTGTCAAAAAATGTAAGATTAATATAAATTTTTCTAGGTTATGTGAGGGATGTCGCATTTTTGACTTTTTTTTTTGGGTTTTTGGTTGAATAATTAAAAATATATAAATTAAGTCGAAATAGATTTATGAAATAAGATAAAGTACTTTTATTTAAAAATATATTTGTATATTATACACATTAATATAAAAAGATTTTTTTTTTTTTCAATTTTATTGTGAGAAAATATACTTACTAAAGAGTATCTGGTGGTCCAATTATAAGAACTTCCCATCTAAATATATCGTTATCATCAATTAATCCAGCTGAAAATCCCTCGACAGGATTTTTATTTAGCTCTGCAAGACAAAAACCATATAAAACAATTAAATTTCATAAACTAACTTGCTATAATTAAAATAGATGTGAATTAAAAGAGGATAAATAACTTGAGATTTTTTATTGTAAATTCATCTTTTTTTTATTTGACGAGAGACGTACAAAAAAAAAATGACATACGGCGCTTTGTTATTGATTTTTAAATATCCAAAAAAAAAAAATGAAATTTATTAGATTTTTACGTAAAACCTAGGGAGTATGGGGGTTAAAACACAAAATAAAAATTTGGAAAAAAATTGCAATTTTTAAATGAAAAATTTTAAAATAATACAACCATTAAAAACTATTTTCTTTGAACAAGCATTTTTCGGTCCGGTTTATTCTTTTATTTATTTTGTTAATTAAATATACTTACCAGCTAATTGTTTTTTAAGTAATAGAGATGATTGAGGTTCTGACATTTAAACTAAATTAATAAATTTAAATTAAAGTTTTATTTTATTATAAATTATGATTAGTAATTAAATAAATTTTTTTCTTTCTATTTTTTTCTTCTTTTCTAGAGGTGTTCTATATCAAAAATTTTTTACACTTCTACTTTGTTGTAATTATAAAAAAATATACTAAAAAATAAAATTCAATATGGCCGAATTCGCCAATCGGTGTTCGTATTTTTTCAAATAGTGTCGTACTAGATTTTTCGTAGTGCCAGATTAAAAACTTCCGTTGTATATGCCACCTAGATTTGGGTAAATAAACCAAATTGAAATTTTGAATTATGAAAAGTTTTTCGGTTTTGCATTACTTTTGCATTACTGCATTACTACATTGAAAATAAAATTAAATGTATTTTCAAATATTTGGAGAATGGAGATTTCATTTCCAAATTAGATTGGAAAATCCTACAACGAGTGTGGACGTTAAGCGTTACGTTGCAAATCGATCATAGCGGCGATAACTTACACCTCACAGGTTTGACGTGTATCGAATCGTATAGTGACACTTCATATTGTATTTTTTGAATGTTTTGGTCGATTTCTTTTCGTTTTTTCAGATCAATGTAAATTTTGTGGTTCGGAAAAAAAACAGTTTAATTTGATGTTGTTTTGTGTTCGTATTGATAATAATAAACCGGTTTAGTTTCGCTTCGTTGACGTTTAGAGAAGTTTATTCGGCGTTGTTCGTGAATTAATTTTTGCTTATAATGATATATGATTGATGGCACATTGTCTATTACTGGCTTGTGGCGGCCAAGCATTCATAGCAACGTGGCTTTTTGATCATTCGATGTCGTCTCTTCTATCATTCTGAAGCAAAATTCATCAAACCTTGGATTGCTAACGCAAGCAAGGATTTTCGTGAACGTGATATCATGTTTTTTTGATTGTGCAACGTAATTTTACAATTCCAATTGGAATTCTTGTAAAAGAATGTCAATCTAGTACATTTTGGTTAGTGTTTTCCAATCGTATTAAGATTAAACGTACTCACTTCGAATGTCATTTCATAAACTTTTCCATTTTATTTGACAGTAGGTATTTTGATGGAAAAAGCTAAAAATTTTCATTAAAACTTCTTAAATCATTATTAATCGGTTAATAATATACTGAATAAGGTATTAAAATATTAATAAACGGTTGCCTTAATTCAATATAACAATTACTAAATGTATTTATTATTTTCTTACTTGTTATCCATCATTAACCACCACTCATAGGTTATGTGATGTAACCGAATTTTGGTTATTTTGATTTTAATAAAAATATTTTTTTTTTATTATATATTATCCAGAAATGGCAACAGTTTTTCGATTTGGCGTGATACGGCTAATGCCAGGAGTTGGAAATGGAGCACAAATTTTACGCAAAGCTGGGGCAACACCATCAGTGCAACAGAAATGTTTCATCTCTGGAAAAACTTTACGAGGTGATCGTAAACTTGTAAAACCTAAACCTTACGATTATTTAAACAGAAAATATGATGTATTTCGTGCAATGATTGACAAGACGTTGAAGCGTTTTGATGAGAATACAAAAATTATTGTTGTCGATGCACCACCCGCCTCAAATAAAACGGTATTTGCTAAAGAATTAGCTGAAGAATTGGAAATGAAACATTTTCCTGAAATCACCATGGACAACTATTTCATAAATCCTTACGGGTATGATTTGCGCAACTTGGATCCATTGTTGCCACCCAATTGCCGAAGTTTTGATGTTAAAAATTTCTATGAAAATCCAACCCATCGTAATGTAGCCCAATTTCAAATAATAATGTATCAACAGCGATATTCTCAATATGTCGATGCTTTGGCTCATGTTTTGTCGACTGGGCAAGGTGTAGTTCTTGAACGATCATGCTATTCGGACTTTGTATTTCTTGAAACCTTGTACAAACATAAATACATCTCTAAAGGGGCACGATCTGTTTACTATGAAATTCGGGGAAATACACTTCCCGAATTGATGAAGCCACATCTTGTTGTGTATCTGGATGTCCCAGTTTCGAAAGTTAAGGAAAATATTAAGAAGCGCAATAATGATTATGAAGTAAAATCTAAAGTATTGACCGACGAATTCCTTACAAATTTAGAATCCATTTACAAGCAAGAATATCTAAAAGAAATTTCAACTCATGCCGAATTATTGGTCTACGACTGGTCAAATGGTGGTGAAACTGAAGTAGTTGTCGAAGATATTGAACGAATTGATTTTGATCGGTTCGATAAACATGACCCAAAGTTAAAAGATTGGCGTTTGGAAAAAGATTGGGATTACTGCGAGCAGAGAATTCTTTATTGTAATGAAAAATGCGATTTGATGAATTACTTTAATGTTCCACGTTTAGATGTGCCGGAACTATTGAGAAGCCCCGAGGAATCGAAAGTTTTCCATCAAGTATGGAATAATGCACCAGGAAATAAATACGCTTATGGCTACAATGCTGATATGGGAGATAAAGGTAAATATTTCCTTAACATTTTATCAATCTCATAGTTATATGTATATAATAACGTTTTTGATTGCAGGTCTTCTCACCAAATTAAGGTTGGACTTCACCAAGCCATTGTATTAAGATATAATTAATCCTTGGGATATGTAATAAAATGGTAAATAATAAATGGACATAGAATGAACTAAGAACATTTTATTTCTTTGTAAAAATTGACTTTTTATATCACAAATCCTCTGCGGCAACTTCCTAGAAAATCCAATGAGCTTTGTCCAAAATTAAACTTGTCAAATGATTTCATTCTCCCCTTTTATACTTATTTTGGTCGCAAAATGAGACCTGACCTGTGGCGTGTTTGTTTGTTTTTATCCCTGTAATCTGTTCTGGGGCTCCAGGCACTTCCAAACTCTTTCGCAGTTCGCTTTTCACGTTCTACCTTACGCCTCTAGTAACCAAATCGAGGACGTACAGATAGGACCCGTTTTCGTTTATAAACCACCTGCACATTGCATTGCTTCATGCCAACCTATAGTGCTGACATGAAAGGTGGCGGCCCATGAATTCTGCACTCTCAACAGGGGGTCATAGATGTATTCATCTTCATCATCGATCGTAATCAGATGATGAAAAATCCCTCTTGCATCCCGCCCGCCCCTAAATGGATTCGAACCCGGTACCTCCCGATCCAACCGCCGCAGCTTTAACCACTATGCCATTTGCTGACCTTTGGCATGTTTGTTTAAGTATCAGTGGTCATAAATTATTAAATTAAGTGTAGTGTGAAGTGCGCGTATTCGCGCCAGGCCAAAGACGTATACAAGCTTACCAACGAAGATATAAAGAAGAAAAAAATAAGTATTAATCATTAGGCCACAGAAGCAAGATATTGGAAGATTTTTTTCATTCCACATATCGTGAAGACATCATTTCCTGTAGACGATATCGCACCATAAATAACAAAGCCGTAAGTATTACCTACTCATTTCACCTAGTTGTTGCAATAAAGCTGTACAATGTGCGAATATGCGTTTATATTTTTGTTATTTTGTTGTACATCCAACCAATGCAATTTGCTAAGATACTGGAATCTTACTTGAAAGATAGGTTCTTCAGGATTAAGTTAGGTGATACATTTTCTGAATTGAAAGAAATCAATGCAGGAGTTCCACAGGGCAGTGTATTAGGGCCGGTTTTATACATTTTTTTTTTTTAGAGTTATAGTGTTCGTTGTCCAGAGCACTGCGGTCATTGAGGCCTATTGTGCATCCCTAGAGATTTCCTTACGTGAGATATAGGTCTATATCCCTGATAAACGCCGCTACCTGATGCATATCCAGTGGGTCGGCGTTAGGCCACTGGATTATGTGGAGGATAGCATCGCATGTGCATAGTAGGTGGGGGTTATAGATGTGTTCATCTTCATCACCGATCGTAATCAGATGATGAAAAATCCCTTTTGCATCCCGCCCCTGTCGGAATTCGAGCCCGGTATCTCCCGATCCCAGCGCCGCAGCTTTAACCACTGCTTTTATACCTACACACTTATGATCTTCCTACATTAGAAAACAACACAGTGGCAACTTTTGCAGATGACACAGCGATCTTAGCTGTTGGAAAAGCAACGAAGAATCAACACAGTAGTTACAATCAGCTATAACTCAAATATATAAATGGGCAAAAAGATGGAGAATAAAGTAGAAAAATGTATTGGCTGATGGGAAGGAACTCTTCTTTATCAACATACAACAAGCTTCTACTTTATAAGCAAATATTGAAATCGATTTGGACTTATGGTATTCAGTTTTGGGGTTGTACCAAACAGAGCAACGTAAATATCATCCAAAGATTTCAGAATATGGTATTAAGGTACATCGTTGATGCACGTGATGTTGGGGCCTTAAAATGAACCTCATCTTAAACTAAATCCAGGAAAAAGCACGGAGACATGAAGAAAGGCTCCGCCAACATGTGAACATTGAGGCAATTCAGCACCTAAGCATCACGAATTTAGTACGCAGACTTAAAAGAACCAAACCTTTTGAGCTAGTGTGATTGTCAGCTTAAACAGCATTGTGATGTTCTAAAATCCACTACAAAGATGTGGTTTACTTCAATTTACCAGACACTATGGAACGCCAATGGGAAGAAGCCATATAGATTAATTTAAGTTTGTAAATTAAGTCAGAAACAAATTGCCCATTAGTCCAGGAGACTAGATTGTAATTACATAAAATAAAAAAATAAAATTATTTTATAAAATATTTTGTATTTTAATAAAAACATTTGCAATTGCAATAGGACCAAACGTTGGGAGCCCGTGTTGTCATCTGAAATTGGGTCGCCGAATAAAACAATAATCAGAATGATGGAATCTTTGGATGGAGAATAACCGGAATTGTGCGGATTTGCTGTAATTTTGACACCATTTTTTCTATTTACATATTTGACCACATGTTGCACACTGTATTGTGAATGCTCAAAATGCAGTGTGGCAAAATTAATTAATGTATAACATAAATTAATAAAATAAAATGTCTCAACTGCAGATACACAATAACCAGTTCTTGGTCGCAGGCCGCAGCTATCACACAAGGACCACTTCACGATCCAATATATAAACCAGAGGATGGCCATTGCTTCTACTAAAGGAAGTTCGTAGACAAGGCATTAAAATGTGTATCCTCGTGCAAACGACACGAAGAATTCCTCAAAAATTCATCAGACCTAGTGCGATGATGCAACAAAATCAAATCGCTTATTAATAACCGAGATAAATACTAAACGAAAATTTGTAATTGACACAGGAGCGGATGTTTCCGTAATTCCCACCGGGCTCCAACAAAAATTAAATCAACCGATACTTCCATACCCATAATAGGAGCCGATTTCCTAAAAAGTGTCATCGACCCGATGATCACACTATGCAATAGGATCATTATCCACAAATCCGGAACCCACATTGTCTCATATTGACAAAACTTTTTTACAACCGGACATATAGTACAAATAATTGACAAATTCGAAGGAATAACACACGGAAATCTAGTGTTGGCTAACGTGAAACATAGTGTGAGTGTGTGACGCATAATCTAGAAACTCGTGGACCTCCGATAGCTTGTAAAATACGCAGATTAGGCCAGGATAATCTACAAATTGCAGAAACGCACTTCGAGGAAATGATGTCATAAGGGATATGGCGGCGCAGCAAAAGTGCATTGTCCAGCCCTTACATTTGGTGCCTAAAAGGAAAGGGGATTGCCGTTCATGTGGCGGTTACACCGAAATTTTAAAAATGCGAGATTTTTAAATTTTCAATTACGAAATTTTGTAAGGCGAGATTTTATAATGCGGGATTTCGTATCGCTCCCTTGCGATTTTCTTGTATGTACTAGAAATGCAACATGCAATAAATTGGTTGTTTTGTTTTATTTTAATGGGATCACTACATTTGCCTGAAAAAAAAATCCAGAAATTTTAAGATCCAGAATAATTAAAAATTAAAAATCCAGAAAAAAAAATCCCGAAAAAAAAATCTAGAAATTACTAAAAAAGCAATCCAGAAAAATCCAGAAAAAATATTTTGTTCAAAATAAATGAAAATCAATTTTATAGGCATTTTCAGACTTTTGTCGTCACTTGAAACATTTGTGGTACACCTCTCAGAAGAAGCGATGCGAGCGATACAATTCCTTTGATCTGTGTCTGCAAGGTTGACGAAGCATTAACGAAGAAGTAAATCCGCAATTCGCTCCAATAGATTCGTCGATACTATATTAACCCAACGAATTAAGCCAACCACAAAATAATTTGAAACATTTGTGGTACAACAATCCGTAGAAGCGATGTGAGCGATATAATTCTTTTGATCTGTGTCTGAAAGGTTGAAGCAATTTTTATTACCATAAATATTATAAACTTTACGAAAAAACTCAAATTTTAGGGCCATTTTATGAATTTAAATTTTAACTTGGGCAGCACTTTGATAATTGTATTTCTGGATTGTAGTTTCCTGCATTTTTGTTTTTCGGAAATTTTTTGTTTCTGGATTTTCAATTTCTGTATTATTTTTTTCTAGATAAGGTAGCCAACCCTATTTTAATATTAAAAATTAAAAATCGTAACTCTGATCTCTCATTTTACGACCAAAATTCGTGCTCAGATTTTGAAATTAATTTTCGGAATCATGGATGACTTAGTTTTTCAAATCTTAAATCGAAAAAAGTGGGGCAAAACCTCATATGCTACATAATCTAGTAGTAGTAGATAATTAGGTGAATTATATTTTTTGTTTTTGATAAGAAAACTCAACTAATTTGAAAATCAATTTTTAATAATTTGACTTGTTTTTTTTTATTATTTTCAGTATAATTGGTTTCTAAATTTATTAAACAAATTAAGTAATATTAATTAAATTTTGTTAAATTATGTTTTTGTTTGGCTAAAAATCTGTAATTTTTCGTTACACTAGGTATAATAAATGTGTGTATAAGTAAATCGTTTTTTTTTTATTAATTTTTATTGTGTACACTTAAATTACATTCAACAAAAACAAAAAAAAAAAAAAATGTCATTATGTATTTTACTTTTATGATTGGTAACTAGGTAAAATTTAAAAAAAAAATTATTTAATAAAATTTTAATTTTATGATTTCAAATTTTCATTAAATAGCTGTTTTTGCATTATTTTTAGCTACATTTAAGGCAAAAATAGTATGTTTCTTTATTTTTATTTATATAAGAAATGTTTGGACTTTTATTTAATTGTTGTAATAAATTAAAGCCACTAAATATATTCTTAAATAAAACTAAGTTCTTTTTGAATTATAATTTTTTTTTTTTGAATTATAATGAGCAAAATTTAATTTTACAGTTTTTTTCCGTTAAATTTTGGACGCCATTTTTTTGAATGGAATAACAAATATTAAACTCCTAATTTTGTATTACAATATTATTTCCTTTTATATCACTATGCTTTTTAAAAGTAGGTAGGTAAATATTTTAAATATTTTTAATAGTTATAAATAAATGAAAAATAAGAGAAAAATCCTAATATTGTTGTACAATTGTAATTTTTATAGCGCTATTTTTATTAATATTTAATCGATGTTAGAATATAATATTATATAAATTTTATTTTCTAATTAATTATGAATTTTTTTTTTGTTATTTTTAGTTCGGACTATTTAATTATTATCTACACAAAAAATTAATTAAAAACAAACAAGAAACAGATTGCTAGTAAAATTAATTAAATCATATATGAGTTAAGTACATGACAATTGAATTTATTTTTAATTTTTAGTAGGTAATTAAAGTTTTAGTTTTAGTTTTAAATAATTGAATTAAATTTTAGTAAAACCTTTTCGAGTCTTTAAATTGTTTACTTAATTAAGGACAGATTTGTTTCTAATTATGTATATTTATTTTATTTAAGTATGATTAACTTCTAACTTGTTGCTGATATTTCAGAAACTGAACTTGAACGTCGTCGTTTACTTAGTTGCTTCCAAAATCGCCTGTCTAAAGATTTGTCCTACAAAAAATTAAATTAATCTTACGAGAACGCCGATTAATTTTTGTATTTTTTTTTTAAAGCAATTACCACATCTTTCCTTGGCGAAATATTTTTATCACCCAAATAGGTTGGTACATCATCTTCACCAATTTCTTTAGAAAAAAATTTTAATATATGACTATCAGATGAATTGCGACGGGATAAAAAATTAAAACTTAAATCGAAAAATGAATTTGTGTATTTATTAGTATACTAATTAGTAAAAGAATTGCTTACAATTTATTTTTTTTATTATTACGAATTTGTAATTCTAGCGATGATGTTGATTGTTTATCATTTCCACCCAATTTTCGTGTTTTATGATCGGGTTGTTGAGGTGCCACTCGGCCACTCCTCAATTGAGACATTGAGAACATCTTCTCGCGTCTCGCTAATCGCTCTAGATCGGTTAGCATGCTTTCGTCGACTGTGTCGATTATAATAAAATCATGTACATAAAAATTAGTTACAAAAATAAAAAAAAAATTTTTAATGTCCAACTAAGATAACTTACCCAGATCCACAGATGCAGAACTGCTCCATATACTTAGACTTGACTTTTTTCGATTTGGTGTTGGAGTATCCATTTTTGAATTTTTTTGTTGTAACAGATGGAAATGACCGGAGCTCAGATTGCTGGTATGATGACTGTTGTTCAATGTTATTGAACGATGTGGTGGATTCATTAATAAATCTTTGGGTGTCCTGCGATGGTATGTGGAGAGGTCGTGTCCTAGAATTTTGGTTAAACTTTGAGGTCCAGGTTCGTAATTTATTAAATCTTCGTCGTCCATTATATCTTGATTGAGTGCTAACCGCATCTCTAAACGGGGACTCAAACCGCTTACAACATAAACACCTTTTGATTTTTGTTGTAAATCTGATTCCCTCTCCTCCCCCTCCATCATTTTCTTCCCCATCATCGGTTCGTTGTTCGAATCTGGTGGGACTTTGGTTTTTATTTTTTCGACAAATTCGATACTGGCGACATAATCTCTTACATCTTTTTTTATTTCTCCAACAGTAGACAAAGTGTCAGCAGCACTCCCATAACTTTTGATTATTTCCTTGATTCTCTCCTCCTCGTTTATTGGTGTGGTTGTCTTCTTTGTCATTTCCATTTCGATACGTTCGACTGGCGTAATCACTGGAGTCGAATGACCCGATGAGCCCTCCTGTGGCGCCAAGTCTATTTTCATATTCGTCCTCATTGTTACCATATCGTCCGCCATGTTCATTTTTTCGGGTTTTTCTACCAAATTTAGTAAATTTCTTCCTCCAGCTCTTAAATCCTTTTCCATACCGGCCTGTCGTTCCTGTTAAAATGTCAAGTTTAAAACCAAAATTGGCATCTACTTACTATATTTAATTATACTAAATTTTATTATTACTACTATAAATACAAAAAGAGTTGCGGTGTTCGGTTATTTGTTAAAATTTTTTGTGTATAAAATTGTGAAAAATAATGTGATTGTACGTGTTGATGAAATACTCTGTATCCTTTATAATTACTAAAATTCCGTTACGGAATCATTCGAAACACCTAATAAAGATGTCTCTGAAAAAATAATTCCACCCAAAAGCATGTTTTGTTTGTGTGTTCATTTAAGCTAGTTTTTTTGTTATGTAACATCTAAAATAAATCTAAAACATCTAATTGATAATAAATGCTACACATAAAAACTTTAATCGTTAAAGAAAGACAAAAAAAAAAAACACTAAAATACTAAAAAAAAAAAATCTGTGAATTTTGAAAAGAACTTAATAATTAATTAGTCCAATAAAATTAAACAAATAAATTAAACGGCAAAATAAAGAAATTATAATTTGTGATGGTTTTGTTCACTTATAATCCTACCTGATTAAAATTACCTCCATCATTATTTAGCTCATCATCATCCTCGTCATCGTCTTCATCTTCCTCTTCTTCAGATTCTTCCGCACTTTCGGTATCTTCCTCAAATAAGGGCTCCAATCTTCTTCTATTTGTTTTACGATTTTTTTTTTATTTTTTAAATCAATTTTAAATTAAATTTAATTATAATTAAAGAAATAATAATTATGTTAATTTTGAAATTGTAAACTAACTCTAATCTTAATTACAAACAAAGATGAACTACTATAGGGTTGGCAGGCATCCGAATTTCCCGCGAGGTTTCCCGCGAGTCCCCAATCGTGTCACGTCATTTTTTTGATGATTCGTTTTTTACGTCTATAGTCACTTTATAAGACATATGCCACTTGATTTTTGGAAGCGCGGGAGACAAATTCCACAAAATGGAATTACGCAATTATTTTATTTTATAGAATTTTAAAATGTAGAATTTGGTTAATATTGTACACTGAATTTCCATCTGTTTTAAAAATGTTGTTGTTTAAATTAATAATATTGTTCTTATAAAATGATTTTATTTCTAATTTGCCTGATACATTTCTAGTAACAGTCATGCCACTTGGTTCGCCTTCAAGAATATCAATTTTCAAGTAACGTGACACAACTACAGTCCAGTGACGCATTAAAGAAAATTTGGGCTCTAGGCAAACTTTCATTTCCGGGCCCCTCTGTTTTCTATGGCCGGAACTTTGTTTTCTGCTATCGCCTTTTAACGCAAAGTATCTGACATCAGATGTATGATTTAAAAAAGAAGCCAAAGGAGGTCAATAATCTACTAATGCAATAATCCAATAATGCAAACATTAGAAAATTTGTTTCTCGACGATTTTCATATCTCGAAATTCGAGGCTTTGAAATTTTTTCTCGATTGCCTTGGGAATTCTCGGGAATTTTTATATTTTTAATTAGTAAAAATGTATCTAAAAAATATTTTCAATAGCATTGGTTTATTTCATATTTCCTGAGGAAGAGATGACGGGTCGAAGGGAAAACATAGCATTTTATTGGATGACGCTCTTCATGCGGTGCTGCGGCCCCCTGAGAGATGGGGCCTCGAATAATTTGACAAGCAAGTGTTTTAACACATCAGTGTAATAACCACTGATTAAGGATTTTTCCTGAGGTATATTTGCCTTTGGGCTTTCCGTACTGAAATGGAAACTCACGTGTAAATAAAGGTGCGGGTCGCACGTGCAACGATATTTAATATTCAATTTTTTGGTGAGCTTTGGAAATTGGAACAACTGAGGTTACCAGCACATTTTCATTTCGGTTAACGTGTTGAACGAGAATCGTTATTAAAAACTGTGGCACAACCAAGCAATTATAGCAGATTCAAGGTATTTAAGCTACCATTAAAACCTACAATTTTTATTTGAGTTTTCGAAAACGGAGCAAGAAAATAACGAACTCCAAAAACAACGAAAGTGTAAGGTAGGATTAAGAGTGATCCTGGTTGATCAGACAGGTCCATTAGACTTCGGCTATTTGAATCTGGGTGCCAATTATTTCCAAACATTAAAACGAACAATAAATTTCGAAAAACGATACTACACAAATAGTTGGCAATTTGGAAAAACCCCTGTATAGCGGCAAAACGAAGTTTACTTTGTTTGAGTTGGAAGATAAGGCGTACATGAAATGCCCGAAAACTAAAGAATTGAGTCCCAGATACACTATTAAGACCATAAAGCACGGAGGTAGCAATATTATAACTTGGAAGCATGTTTCTATCGCGGCTTAGAGCCGATATTTAGTATTAATACGCGAATAGACCAACACATGTACAAAGATTATTTCGTTTATTTTGCAAGTCTTAAGCAAGGATTAAAAAATTTATGTTTCGAGCGGAAGACCTTTGACCTTAAGACAATCAAAATAACCTATCGACATAAATTGAGCAAGGAATAAGAAACAAAAGTTCCAGGAATTCAGACGAGCTGCTCTGTTATATAAGAGAAATCTTTAAAACCTTCCAGAGGCCGAATAATGGAATTCACCCGAAGAAAGGCGTCGGTAATTATTTAGTTCCACAGTTACTTCATTAGTCATTTCACACCAACCGTAGGTTATCCCACTATTAACAGAGCACGAAAGTAGCAGGCCCCAAAAATCCCAGGGGTTGAGATTCGAAAATCTGCAATTGTGCTCTGATTTTGCTGGTTGATGCCTCTATCAATAGGCGTTAAGACCTGTAATTGTCATGCCAACGGGCTATTTGGATCATTCGAATATTTCTATACATTTTGTAGTAAATTCAATTGTTACCGAAAGTTTCACTCCACTGGTTTTTCCTTTCTTCCCACAAAGCCTTTTGATAGTAATAAAGCGACGGGGGCGGGGTGGGGTTGGGCTCTTCCTTATGTTTTCCGTATTAGAGGGGTTGCTGTGTGTTTAGACATTAAACCATTTTGACGATAGCCCCAGCCTTCGTTCGATTGCAGTTTTCTGAGTTTTTGCAAGCCTCAAAATAGTAACGTACTAAAAATGTGTGGTGTCCCGTTTTCTAAGGTTTGGTTTAAAAAAAAAACGAAAGTTAAAAATGGCTGCCTAGGGGAACATTTCTCACAAAAATGTCACAAATTATGCCGGTGTGAAGTTTTTGACACTTTTTTTTTTGGGACAAAAATTTAAGCGGGTGTACTGTGAAGTTTTTGGATAAAATTCAGATTTTAAAAAAAATAAGTTTTTGGACATATATTTATGCGGGTGTGCATCCTTTAACAGCGTATTTAACAAAAATAAAGTTATTCAAATAAAATAGGCCTCAAATAATTTCTAACATTCATTTCTAATTTTCTTTTCAACAAATCAACGAATTAAGCGCCATATGGCTTTTGCAAAAAAATTTTGAAAGTTAACAAATCGACCAATTTCGTTTGGAACAAGGACGTTGTTCTTTTTGTCCCAAATAGCACGAATCTCAGAGATTGGCTCATATAGTGACTATATGGGTTGTAAAGGGCATACATTGCGGAATTGAAATCACTCAGTGCCATTTTGATATGAGCCGTAGGGCTCTTGCAAAAAAAATTTTGAAAGTTAACAAATCAACGAATTTCGTTTGGAACAAGGACGTTGTTCTCTATTATACCAAATAGGACGAATCTCAGAGATTGGCTCATATAGTGACTATATAGCTTGTAAAGGGCATACATTGCGGAATTGAAATCACTCAGTGCCATTTTGATATGAGCTGTAGGGCTCTTGCAAAAATATAATAATAAATTAGAGCCCTACGGCTCATATCAAAATGGCACTAAGTGATTTAAATTCCGCAATGTGTGCCCTTTACAACCTATATAGTCACTATATGAGCCAATCTCTGAGATTCGTGCTATTTGATATAATAGAGAACAACGTCCTTGTTCCAAACGAAATTCGTCCTAAATTTGTTTGCAAGAGCCCTACAACTTATATCAAAATATCAAAATGGTGCTAAGTTCTTTGATTTGTTGAAAAGCATATTGGAAATGAATGTTAGAAATTATTTGAGGCTTGTTTTATTTGAATAACTTTATTTTTGTTAAATACAGTGTTAAAAGAACTATGTACACTCGCATAAACATTTGTCAAAAAATTCACGGTAAATTTTTGTCCAAAAAAGTGTCCAAAAACACCGATACAAATTATTATTTATTACGATATTATCATGATGATATTCGGGCAGGGCCAAAATGACCAAAGTGGCAAGTCTACAGTTTAGAGAACAGCAGGTAAGATGTTTTTTTTTCGCCAGTCTGTTTCTATGGTCAAGGCGGAGACTTGGAAGCTTTTGGAATCTGTATGTCAAGAGGATCTCACCCCCTGCCATATGAATTGACCCAAAACCACGTGTTTCTTAATAAGTGGTTTTCAATTCACTTTGGCCAATTTATAAATATCAATCGCCCTAATCCACATTTGTAAAATTTTGTGGAAATCTGTTAACAAATATCATTAATGAGTTGAGCACCGAGTTTTGGGTTGGGTTGAGGGTTGGGTTGAGTTGAGATTGATGATTTGCAGGTTGAGTTGGAAATTAAGTTGGGGTTGAGTAAGAGATTCAGCTTGCGAGTTGAGCAGGAGATTAGATTGAACTGACTAATTGACTGAAATTAGCTTTTGGCATATTTTATTTTGAACATTAGCTCATTTACAACAGAGCATACCAAAATGGGTCATTTAAAAGTAGAAAAAACTGTATAACTGTATATCTAAAAACTCGCAGGTTGGCTGTTCAATTTCATCCGTAATGTCGCCACCTCCCCTAGTTTAAATTGGTCGATCTTTAATAAATAATGTTTCACTTGTTAAACATAATATAGTAATCAAAATTGCATCAGTTTTGTTCGATGTGTTCCCACTTTGCTTTCAGAAAACCTGACAACCCTCTCTACAATTTGTAATTAAGAAAGCCACGTTGGCTGTTAATTTAGTTGAAGCACATAAACTAATTTCCATCTAATATGTAATTTTAATTATTTTATATAAAATATTCTAAAACTATAAATTTCTATTAAATTGTTAAAAGGAAAAGAAAAGTGTTTGTATAATAGTCTAAAACTGAAAGGCAACATCTATACACAATTATTTACCTCGGCAATAGTCCACGTACAGTACTCGCTGTCATCGGTGGTGCCATCAATAGTTCATCCATCATTAATTCTGTATCATCGTCGCCAGTTAAAGAGGATGAGGATTTTGTGGGGGACTGTAAAAAAAATTATTGAAATTAATATTTACTAGGCATACGATAATTTTTATTTTTTTTCATGCTACTGACTGAATGCGTTTGATCTGAATTAAACATATGCATATCTTCATTTTCACCACCACTCGTTGGCGTACCCCAAACATCTTCACCAGACGTTGCACCCGATGTACATTCGTCCAGTACTTCTTCATCATTTTGTTCATTCGATTGAGGTACCCGTCCCAAATATTTATCAAAAAATGCTTTCGATTCTTCTAGGAATGACATTTTTTCAGCCACATACGAACCAGCCCTTGCCGTCCAATTTCTTAGCGATTGCGAATTATTTGCATTATAAATTTCTTTAGTTACAATTTTTATATCATCATCATCGTCGTCGTCGTCGTCATTATCGTTTTCACCATTGCGGCGCATAACATTTTCATCATCATGATCTAACTCTTCGTTATCATTTTCTTCGTCATCGTCGGATGAATTATATGTTTTATCATCGGTATCTTCAGATGGCACTTTTTCCAAACTAGACATTGTACCATAACGCCTTAACGAAGTATTTAATACTTTATATGGTGGTTCCTCATCTTGTGGTGAATCTTCCGGTGATATATCATCATCTTCTGATCTTGATTTAGAACCACCGAACAAATGGCTAAAACGAGACGTTAAACTTTCTGGCGTTGGTGGTACAACCGATATTGTTGGGACCGCTTCAAAAGGATCAATATGAACTAAAGTTGACGTTGGATTGATTTGTGCCAGTCCAATTAACATCATCGACCAATCAGTATCATCATCATCATCGTTATTATTGTTATTACTATTTTTATTATTATTATTATTATTACTAATACTATTATTATGACTATTATTGTTACATTTATTTTTATCACTATTATTGTTTTTATTAATCACATCATCAGTCTTTTCAATTTTTGTAGTAGCAATATTGGATGTGAACGTACAAACGCATCGACATTCTATGTGATTTGACGTTTTTGTACGTAATTTTGATGAATCATTGTCGTCGTATAGTTTACATTTTTCATGAATTATTTCGTCTGGTGATAATTTCGTCTGATTAAAATCACTTGGTTCACATTTACATTTACATGGTATATGACATTTTTTACGTTGGCTTTCCAAAATTTTAATTTTTTCCTTTTCTTTTTCCGTACAATTACCATTGGTTAGATGAAAATTTCTTGCTGCCGCTTGCGTTTTAATAATGTCAACATCATTTGTAATACAATTGTTAGTAGTTTTGTGTTGAATTTTATTACTACTATCACTATTATTAATACTATCATTACTATTCATATTATTTAGATTAATACTAGCTTGACTTGAATTAGATAATTTGTTTGTTGTGCAACACCGATTTGGCGACGATTGACTGTGCTGCACTTTTAATGAGGAATTTGTTACAGAATTATGGGAAGCTGATGAAATTGAAGATGATTTTGTTGTTATTGTTGATGATTTTGCACAATTTTTATGGCATTTCAAGCATCGTTTACTATTTTCTAAATTACTACTATTTGCAATTGGACTCGAGCGTACTGTAATCTATTAAATATGATTAGATGAACAAGGTACATAAAACATTACACAACATAAAAAAAACATTTTGATTATAATTTACCTGGCTATCCGATGTAGTACTCCTTGACGGACTTTTACTTTCTTCATCAATTTCACTTAACAATTGTTCTTCAATTCTACTATCACAACGTTTACCTACTTCATGTTTTAATGGTTGGCAAACGCCATTCGCATCAACCAGTTGTAATTCTCTTGAACGTTGTTTCAGCTTTTCTGGGCTCCAATCGATTACACGTTCTTCGTCGTCCATTTCATCGCGATTCTCGTTCATACATTCTACAATTGGATTTCGTTCGGATTCCTTATCCAATTGACCTTTCATCCATTGGGCCAAATGTAGTGCGCCACCTTTGGAAGTGCCCGATTTATTTAATAAACGACATTTTTCGTCTATTAATTCCTCTAACTGTTTTGATGCTTCACTTGAGTCTTTTGATGAGGTCTATACACACACATACACATATTATATATATTATATATTAGGATAGATAGGAATAAATTTATGAGACCGCGCGTTTTAATCTTCTTCAAATTCGTTTAAATAAAAAAGATACAAACAACAACAATATTTCTGTTTTTATTTTTAATATTTTCTTATTTTTAATTAATAATTTATCTTATTTTGAAAATAATTTACAACAAATTTATAAATATATATATATTTATTTATATTATTATTATAAATTAATTTGAATAAGTTTAAATTTCATATTTTTTGTTTTATAGCTTGGTGGAACGATATCTATTGTGATCTCTCTCGATTGTTGTTTTTGTAATTATTTTTTATAATTAAACGAATTTTTAGATGACTCTATTTATTAGGTAATACATATATATAATATTTTATATTAGTTACAATAGAAATTGAATAAAAAACTACTAAACTAGAGATAAAATAAAAAATATGAAAAATCAAGCAATAATAAATAAAATAAGTTTGCTACAAATTTACTTACTTGATGGGAACGACTAAGTAATATATTTAAAATTAACATTTATTTTCAACAATTTTAATTAAATTATAAAAAAATTAAATAAATAAAACGAAAAATAAATCATCCCGTACTTCCGCCTAATTGTTAATTAATTACAATTTAATGTATTTTTGTTTTAGATGATTGTTTAAAATAATTACAATTACACTGATTTGCATTTACTGATAATTTAAAAATCACAAATCGAGAGAGTCAGGCGGTGTTGGACGACACGGTAAAATACCAAATGGATCATCACCAAAAAATATACATTCCTCAACATCACCACCAAATGATGGATCCATATTGACCTCATGAAAATCTAAATCTAATTCTAGTAGATCCCAAGAGCTATCAAAAAATGTCTCTTGATTTTCATCATCATTTTGATTGTCGTTTACGGTCCCGAAAACGCTATTATCATCATCATCATCATCATCATCATTATCATCGTCCGCTTCAATTGGCGATACAATTATGCTAGGCGTTGCTGATTGCTTATTAAAATCACTTGAAAATTCTTCTGAAAATTTATTCGACATTAATGATGGTGATGGTGATACATTTGGTGGCGGTGTTTGAGGTGTCATTAATTGTTCTTGTTCAAATGTCCATATATCATCCATTGGATTATCGGTGTCATCAATAAATGATCGTCCCACAGAGCTCAAACTAAACTCAACAAATTTTCGATTATTATTTCCCATAATTGTATCGTATGCCGGTGGCTGATGTGATTGGGTATATAATAATGAATTAGGCGTATCCATTTCATTATACGATAATCTAATAAGTTTTTGTTCACTACCACCACCAGTCGTAAATAATTCAGGCAATTCAGATATTGTTTCTGGTATGGCCGATAGTGATTTACTGTTACTATTATTATCAGCACTGTTTGTTGATGTTACAGCGGTAACAGTTTGAGGTATTACTATTGTACTAAATTGATTAGAACTAAAATTATTAATATTATAATTATTGTTATTAATATTACTACTACAATTAAATAAACTAGATAATTTTGTCGAACCCATCAAATTTAAATTTGTAAGATTTGCTGATAAATTAGATGATGAAGATGATGATTGTACATTTAAACTATTAAAACCTAAATTTAAATTATTATTACAACTACGTATTGGACGAACCTGTTGATGATTATGATGATTATTGTTTGATTTAACTTTTAATGGTAACGAGTCCAATGAAGATAATTTTATTGATGCCATTGATGTTGTTGCCGCACCAATATCACATAATGGAACAAACGTATGCATTACATCTGGTGATTCTAATGGACTTGATAATGGCGTTGATCCTAAAGCTGCATTTACTAAAAATCTAAAATATTGATGTTATTATTACATGTTTCCGAATGTATAATACTACTCTGACAATTAATAACGAATTTCGTAATCTTAATTATACAAAACTATGAATGGCCAAATAAGAATAGGTGACACACTAACGAAAAAATATTTAGAATGAAATCACAACTTGTGCTATACGCTATAATTATTAGTTGGATTAGAACAAAACTTTTTATGTTAATAAAGAATAATTAACACGAAAATTGAGATTTTTGGAGATTTATCTGTTTTTGAGGTCCCATGAGTCCGAAAAATTGGATTTCGAATTGGTGTCTGTCGGTGTGTCCGTGTCCTCTCTACAGCCAAGATAGTTTACCAAATCGAACTGAAACTTCAGATTAAGATTTTTTTCATAAACTAAGAGGTCCCAAAGAATTTTAGTGCCCGAAAGTAGCCAAACGTGGGTAGAAAATTTATTTTCCAAATATCTCAAAAAGTATAAGGTTTTTAAGTGGCCGAGACTGACCAGAATATTCCTGAATGTTTTAGAAGATTTCAGAACGTTCCCAGAATGTTTTAGACAGAATGTTCTGGAATGTGCTAGAATGTTGTAGAATTTTTGAGAATGCTGTAGAATGTTGTAGAATCTTTCGGAATGTTATAGATTCTTCCAAAATGTTCCAGAATGTGAACCGTGTTTCTCAACTGGTAGCCCGCAGACCACTAGTGGTCCGTGATATATTTCTACTGGTCCGCGGAAAGTTACAAAAATTCGTATTGAATAATTTTTAATTTTCTTTTCTAAAACTGGAATATAGAATTAGCAACGAAATTCGCAGAAAGTAATCGAATATATTAGTGATCGTAGATAAGTTATTCTACTGGCATTCTACTATCAATAGGTTTCGGGACCTGTAACTGCTGTGACAATTTTCGGTTTGATTGCTCGATTATTTCTAAACATTTTTTAGAAAATTCAATTTTATTGAAAATCAACTGTGCTAAACCCCACAAGTTTTTGGGCGGCAAAAATCTAAAATGGTTCGATTACGATGGTTGATACCTCTATCAATAGGTTTCGGGACCTGTAATTGCTGTGACAATTTTCATTTTGATTGCTCGATTATTTCTAAACATTTCTTAGAAAATTCAATTTTATTGAAAATCAACTGTGCTATAGCACACAAGTTTTTGGGCGGCAAAAATCTAAAATGGTTCGATTACGATGGTTGATACCTCTATCAATAGGTTTCGGGACCTGTAATTGCTGTGACAATTTTCATTTTGATTGCTCGATTATTTCTAAACATTTCTTAGAAAATTCAATTTTATTGAAAATCAACTGTGCTATAGCCCACAAGTTTTTGGGCGGCAAAAATCTAAAATGGTTCGATTACGATGGTTGATACCTCTATCAATAGGTTTCGGGACCTGTAATTGCTGTGACAATTTTCATTTTGATTGCTCGATTATTTCTAAACATTTCTTAGAAAATTCAATTTTATTGAAAATCAACTGTGCTATAGCCCACAAGTTTTTGGGCGGCAAAAATCTAAAATGGTCCGATTACGATGGTTGATACCTCTATCAATAGGTTTCGGGACCTGTAATTGCTGTGACAATTTTCATTTTGATTGCTCGATTATTTCTAAACATTTCTTAGAAAATTCAATTTTATTGAAAATTAACTGTGCTATAGCCCACAAGGTTTTGGGCGGCAAAAATCTAAAATGGTCCGATTACGATGGTTAATACCTCTATCAATAGGTTTCGGGACCTGTAATAGCTGTGGCAATTTTCGGTTTGATTGCTCGATTATTTCTAAACATTTCTTAGAAAATTCAATTTTATTGAAAAATAACTGTGCTATAGCCCACAAGTTTTTGGGCGGCAAAAATCTAAAATGGTCCGATTACGATGGTTGATACCTCTATCAATAGGTTTCGGGACCTGTAATTGCTGTGACAATTTTCATTTTGATTGCTCGATTATTTCTAAACATTTCTTAGAAAATTCAATTTTATTGAAAATCAACTGTGCTATAGCCCACAAGTTTTTGGGCGGCAAAAATCTAAAATGGTCCGATTACGATGGTTGATACCTCTATCAATAGGTTTCGGGACCTGTAATTGCTGTGACAATTTTCATTTTGATTGCTCGATTATTTCTAAACATTTCTTAGAAAATTCAATTTTATTGAAAATCAACTGTGCTATAGCCCACAAGTTTTTGGGCGGCAAAAATCTAAAATGGTCCGATTACGATGGTTGATACCTCTATCAATAGGTTTCGGGACCTGTAATTGCTGTGACAATTTTCATTTTGATTGCTCGATTATTTCTAAACATTTCTTAGAAAATTCAATTTTATTGAAAATTAACTGTGCTATAGCCCACAAGGTTTTGGGCGGCAAAAATCTAAAATGGTCCGATTACGATGGTTAATACCTCTATCAATAGGTTTCGGGACCTGTAATAGCTGTGGCAATTTTCGGTTTGATTGCTCGATTATTTCTAAACATTTCTTAGAAAATTCAATTTTATTGAAAAATAACTGTGCTATAGCCCACAAGTTTTTGGGCGGCAAAAATCTAAAATGGTCCGATTACGATGGTTGATACCTCTATCAATAGGTTTCGGGACCTGTAATTGCTGTGACAATTTTCATTTTGATTGCTCGATTATTTCTAAACATTTCTTAGAAAATTCAATTTTATTGAAAATTAACTGTGCTATAGCCCACAAGTTTTTGGGCGGCAAAAATCTAAAATGGTCCGATTACGATGGTTGATACCTCTATCAATAGGTTTCGGGACCTGTAATTGTTGTGACAATTTTCATTTTGATTGCTCGATTATTTCTAAACATTTCTTAGAAAATTCAATTTTATTGAAAATCAACTGTGCTAAAGCCCACAAGTTTTTGGGCGGCAAAAATCTAAAATGGTCCGATTACGATGGTTAATACCTCTATCAATAGGTTTCGGGACCTGTAATTGCTGTGACAATTTTCATTTTGATTGCTCGATTATTTCTAAACATTTCTTAGAAAATTAAATTTTATTGAAAATTAACTGTGCTATAGCCCACAAGTTTTTGGGCGGCAAAAATCTAAAATGGTCCGATTACGATGGTTGATACCTCTATCAATAGGTTTCGGGACCTGTAATTGCTGTGACAATTTTCATTTTGATTGCTCGATTATTTCTAAACATTTCTTAGAAAATTCAATTTTATTGAAAATTAACTGTGCTATAGCCCACAAGTTTTTGGGCGGCAAAAATCTAAAATGGTCCGATTACGATGGTTGATACCTCTATCAATAGGTTTCGGGACCTGTAATTGTTGTGACAATTTTCATTTTGATTGCTCGATTATTTCTAAACATTTCTTAGAAAATTCAATTTTATTGAAAATCAACTGTGCTATAGCCCACAAGTTTTTGGGCGGCAAAAATCTAAAATGGTCCGATTACGATGGTTTATACCTCTATCAATAGGTTTCGAGACCTGTAATTGCTGTGACAATTTTCATTTTGATTGCTCGATTATTTCTAAACATTTCTTAGAAAATTCAATTTTATTGAAAAGCAACTGTGCTAAAGCCCACAAGTTTTTGGGCGGCAAAAATCTAAAATGGTCCGATTACGATGGTTAATACCTCTATCAATAGGTTTCGGGACCTGTAATTGCTGTGACAATTTTCATTTTGATTGCTCGATTATTTCTAAACATTTCTTAGAAAATTAAATTTTATTGAAAATTAACTGTGCTATAGCCCACAAGTTTTTGGGCGGCAAAAATCTAAAATGGTCCGATTACGATGGTTGATACCTCTATCAATAGGTTTCGGGACCTGTAATTGCTGTGACAATTTTCATTTTGATTGCTCGATTATTTCTAAACATTTCTTAGAAAATTAAATTTTATTGAAAATTAACTGTGCTATAGCCCACAAGTTTTTGGGCGGCAAAAATCTAAAATGGTCCGATTACGATGGTTTATACCTCTATCAATAGGTTTCGAGACCTGTAATTGCTGTGACAATTTTCATTTTGATTGCTCGATTATTTCTAAACATTTCTTAGAAAATTAAATTTTATTGAAAATTAACTGTGCTATAGCCCACAAGTTTTTGGGCGGCAAAAATCTAAAATGGTCCGATTACGATGGTTAATACCTCTATCAATAGGTTTCGGGACCTGTAATTGCTGTGACAATTTTCATTTTGATTGCTCGATTATTTCTAAACATTTCTTAGAAAATTCAATTTTATTGAAAATCAACTGTGCTATAGCCCACAAGTTTTTGGGCGGCAAAAATCTAAAATGGTCCGATTACGATGGTTGATACCTCTATCAATAGGTTTCGAGACCTGTAATTGCTGTGACAATTTTCATTTTGATTGCTCGATTATTTCTAAACATTTCTTAGAAAATTCAATTTTATTGAAAATCAACTGTGCTAAAGCCCACAAGTTTTTGGGCGGCAAAAATCTAAAATGGTCCGATTACGATGGTTGATACCTCTATCAATAGGTTTCGGGACCTGTAATTGCTGTGACAATTTTCATTTTGATTGCTCGATTATTTCTAAACATTTCTTAGAAAATTCAATTTTATTGAAAATCAACTGTGCTAAAGCCCACAAGTTTTTGGGCGGCAAAAATCTAAAATGGTCCGATTACGATGGTTGATACCTCTATCAATAGGTTTCGGGACCTGTAATTGCTGTGACAATTTTCATTTTGATTGCTCGATTATTTCTAAACATTTATTAGAATATTCAATTTTATTGAAAATCAACTGTGCTAAAGCCCACAAGTTTTTGGGCGGCAAAAATCTAAAATGGTCCGATTACGATGGTTGATACCTCTATCAATAGGTTTCGAGACCTGTAATTGCTGTGACAATTTTCATTTTGATTGCTCGATTATTTCTAAACATTTCTTAGAAAATTAAATTTTATTGAAAATCAATTGTGCTATAGCCCACAAGTTTTTGGGCGGCAAAAATCTAAAATGATCCGATTACGATGGTTGATACCTCTATCAATATGTTTCGAGACCTGTAATTGCTGTGACAATTTTCATTTTGATTGCTCGATTATTTCTAAACATTTCTTAGAAAATTAAATTTTATTGAAAATTGACTGTGCTAAAGCCCATAAGTTTTTGGGCGGCAAAAATCTAAAATGGTCCGATTACGATGGTTGATACCTCTATCAATAGGTTTCGAGACCTGTAATTGCTGTGACAATTTTCATTTTGATTGCTCGATTATTTCTAAACATTTCTTAGAAAATTCAATTTTATTGAAAATTAACTGTGCTATAGCCCACAAGTTTTTGGGCGGCAAAAATCTAAAATGGTCCGATTACGATGGTTGATACCTCTATCAATAGGTTTCGGGACCTGTAATTGCTGTGACAATTTTCATTTTGATTGCTCGATTATTTCTAAACATTTCTTAGAAAATTCAATTTTATTGAAAATCAACTGTGCTATACTATAGCCCACAAGTTTTTGGGCGGCAAAAATCTAAAATGGTCCGATTACGATGGTTGATACCTCTATCAATAGGTTTCGAGACCTGTAATTGCTGTGACAATTTTCATTTTGATTGCTCGATTATTTCTAAACATTTCTTAGAAAATTCAATTTTATTGAAAATCAACTGTGCTAAAGCCCACAAGTTTTTGGGCGGCAAAAATCTAAAATGGTCCGATTACGATGGTTGATACCTCTATCAATAGGTTTCGGGACCTGTAATTGCTGTGACAATTTTCATTTTGATTGCTCGATTATTTCTAAACATTTCTTAGAAAATTCAATTTTATTGAAAATCAACTGTGCTAAAGCCCACAAGTTTTTGGGCGGCAAAAATCTAAAATGGTCCGATTACGATGGTTGATACCTCTATCAATAGGTTTCGGGACCTGTAATTGCTGTGACAATTTTCATTTTGATTGCTCGATTATTTCTAAACATTTCTTAGAAAATTCAATTTTATTGAAAATCAACTGTGCTATAGCCCACAAGTTTTTGGGCGGCAAAAATCTAAAATGATCCGATTACGATGGTTGATACTTCTATCAATAGGTTTCGAGACCTGTAATTGCTGTGACAATTTTCATTTTGATTGCTCGATTATTTCTAAACATTTCTTAGAAAATTAAATTTTATTGAAAATTGACTGTGCTATAGCCCACAAGTTTTTGGGCGGCAAAAATCTAAAATGGTCCGATTACGATGGTTGATACCTCTATCAATAGGTTTCGGGACCTGTAATTGCTGTGACAATTTTCATTTTGATTGCTCGATTATTTCTAAACATTTCTTAGAAAATTCAATTTTATTGAAAATCAACTGTGCTAAAGCCCATAAGTTTTTGGGCGGCAAAAATCTAAAATGGTCCGATTACGATGGTTGATACCTCTATCAATAGGTTTCGAGACCTGTAATTGCTGTGACAATTTTCATTTTGATTGCTCGATTATTTCTAAACATTTCTTAGAAAATTCAATTTTATTGAAAATCAACTGTGCTATAGCCCACAAGTTTTTGGGCGGCAAAAATCTAAAATGATCCGATTACGATGGTTGATACCTCTATCAATAGGTTTCGAGACCTGTAATTGCTGTGACAATTTTCATTTTGATTGCTCGATTATTTCTAAACATTTCTTAGAAAATTAAATTTTATTGAAAATTGACTGTGCTATAGCCCACAAGTTTTTGGGCGGCAAAAATCTAAAATGGTCCGATTACGATGGTTGATACCTCTATCAATAGGTTTCGGGACCTGTAATTGCTGTGACAATTTTCATTTTGATTGCTCGATTATTTCTAAACATTTCTTAGAAAATTCAATTTTATTGAAAATCAACTGTGCTAAAGCCCACAAGTTTTTGGGCGGCAAAAATCTAAAATGGTCCGATTACGATGGTTGATACCTCTATCAATAGGTTTCGAGACCTGTAATTGCTGTGACAATTTTCATTTTGATTGCTCGATTATTTCTAAACATTTCTTAGAAAATTCAATTTTATTGAAAATCAACTGTGCTATAGCCCACAAGTTTTTGGGCGGCAAAAATCTAAAATGGTCCGATTACGATGGTAATGGCCCGCGAGGATCGAACTATTACCAAAAGAGAGCAGATTAAAACCATAGAGGTTTCTCGAGTTCGATCCCCGCACCTAAAGGATTTTTTTTTTGTAATAAAAAGCTCCAAATTTTCTATTTGGATGGTTGCCTAGAGTTGCCTTTTAAAAAAAGTTAATTTTTATTTACCAGGTGAGCAGAAATTAAAAAAAAAAAAAAATTTTTTTTTCATCAAAAATTGCAAAAATTTTTTGTCATTTTAACAGGCGAACAGAAATTACAAGAAGGTAGAATTGTCAGCAATATAACTTTATTTTGTATGTTCAAGTGTCACATAACTTGAAGTGGCACGCTTTGATACAAAATAATGTCACATTGCTGACAATTATGTTGTTTTTTAAATTCTGTTCGCCTGGTAAAATAACAAAAATTTGTAGGCGATTTTTCACCAAGTCCGAATATATCAGTGTTTAAACAAAAAACTGAGTAGAAATATAGAGATGAATGGTTGGGTGGTGAGATGAAGGAGTGGTGTGCGAAAGGTTTGGAGTTCGATTCTTCAAACGTCCGACTTTTTTTTTTTTAAGCAAAAAATTGATTTTTTTTTTTTATTTCCACGAATTGTATACCAAATTTTCTTTTGTAGCGATCTATATCCCGATTAATCTTCTCGGATTATCCCCAATTCAAAATTTTTCATCTAAAAACAAATTTTTCGTTGGCTTTGCTTAGGAATCTCCAGACCTTCTTCACTCCACTCTATCACCTTACTACCTCGTCTATCTTATCATATACAAGTTAATATACATTTGTTTGTTTTATGCAATCAAAACAAATGTGTCTATAATATATCGATATGGTGACATCTCTGTTAGGGCATATGTACTACATTTACTACACAATGTTTCTGCTAAGTGCTGAAATATTTGGTTTTGCTTAAAAGAGGGCGTGTGTTTTACTTTTGTAAAAATGTCCGAGGCTCGATTTTTTAAATAATTACAATAATAATTATTTACGTAACACTATTATTGCATTAAAATAATATGGATTAGTTGTACTAAATATTCTGGTAACGAAATCGCCATAAATTCAAAAAGCAAACTACTCATACAATTTAGCAAGAGTAGCTGCGTGCAGTCAGAAGTACTTGTGTGTACTTTCCCACGTTAAATGGAACCCAGCAATTAGAAAATATAAATAATTATTGATGAATATGGATATGAAACTGATAAATTGGCCTTAGCATTCCTTGCCAGAGATTTGAATTTACTTTCCGATAGTACATGTAGTAGCTGACCTACTACACCATCCATCGAGCCCAAGAAATACCCCCTATCCAGGGGAATAAATTAGTCTGGAAACTTTAGGTATTAAGATTTTAGCTGAAACTGTGAAATGGGCCTTAGCACCCATTGCCAGAGATTTGAATTCACTTCCGGATAGTATATGTAGTAGTTGGCTTACTACTACATCAATTGAGCCTAAAAACTGCCTTCTATCCAGGGGAATAAATTAGCCTGGAAACTTTATATACCAATTAGATGTTAGCTGAAACTGATAAATGAGCCATAGCATTCCTTAACAGAGATTTGAATTCACTTTCCGATAGTACATGTAGTAGCTCACCTACTACATTGTCCATCGACCCCAAGAAATACCCTCTATCCAGGGGAATAAATTAGTTTGGAAACTTTAGGTATTGAGATTTAAACTGAAACTGATAAATCGGCCTTAGCACCACTTGCCAGAAATTTGAATTCACTTTCCGATAGTACATATAGTAGTTGGCCTACTACTAGATCCATCGAGCCCAAAAACTATCCCCTATCCAGGGGAATAAATTCGTCTGGCAACTTTAGGTACTAATTGAGATTTCGTCTGAAAACGTTCATTGACCGTTAATACCTACTACTAGATATTTGAACTTGGGATCCGATAGTACATGGAGTAGCTGCTTAAAATTGTGGTCCATTATGCAAATTTACTATTTCTTAAACTAAGAATTAATTTAAACTAGACATTTTTTCTGGCGATTAAGACTAACAATTGTTAAATGTCATTTACGCCACTTGCCTATGGTTTGACTTTGGATTCATTGTTTTATGGTCCATATATTATTTTGACTAAATCCCACTAATATTGCCTCTGAATGGTCTTACTTTCACAGGAAATCACTTTTATTCGAAAGATTTTGTAATGAAATTACATTTTTAGTACTAAATATTTCAATATGAATCGTAATTTTTCCAATTGGAATCTAGTTTAGCAGTTTGAAACTAATTCATATATAGAATCTGTGGATTTGTGTTAACAACCGATGTCTTTCCACTAATAAATTCGGTTCTGGACTTAAGTGGTTTTTCAATATTTTCACCAAATCATCGTATTCCTCTTCCATTGGTGATTTTGGTGCAATTAAATTTGACATAATACTATAACATTCCGGTCCAATACAGTTTAAAAATATTGCCTTGCATTTTCCTTTGTCTTCTTTTATCTTTTTGAGGTCGAAATATATTTCAAGACGCTGAGGATTTATTGTTGAAACGGTTCCTTTTTGGTGTCGAAATTGTCGATCACATAATTATTATCACTTCCTTCATGTGTCTTATTTCTCGTTAGAAGAGCTTCGATTAACTGTTTTTGTTGAGCTGCTTGTGTTGCAAGAAATATGTTAAATTGTTCTGCATACATTTTAATTTTTTAATCTGGTTTTTGAATTTTAATGTAGAATTTTGGTTTTACTTTATCAATCTCGTTGCTAATTGTTTTTATACTCGTCGCCAATTGTTGTATTTCGTATATATATAAATTTATATACTTATTGAATTAAATAATACACACTGTTGACTGTTACTTGAATTTTTAGAATGTGCTTTTATTTTTAGGTTATAATATACATTTGACAGATGGTCGAACCCAATAAACATATTGGATATTATCTATATAGTTTACTCATTAAAAGATCAACCCTAAAAGATGTTGTATGGATATTACAGACGACGAGGGATACAATCATATTACTAATTCCTCAGATTTATTTCAACAGTTTTTATTTGGTATGTACGCAAAAATAGAGACAGAACGAATGATATTCATACGAAAGAAGCAAAAGAAACTGCGTAAAGAAGCGTACATTGATTTGAGGGACGCAATCACGAATGACGGCAACGTTGATGACATTGGAAGACTGGTGACATTACCATCAACTTACATAAGAAGTCCACGGCCTATGCATGAGTACAGACAAGGTGCTATGACATATGTAAGAAAACATGTTCGCCCTGATTTATTCTTAACAATCACTTGTAATTCGTCATGGCTCTAAATCAAAGCTCCCATGGACCGTCATGACTTAATAGGTCGAGTTTTTCGACAGAAACAAATGAGATTCATAGTAAGATGCTGTTTGTACACAGTCAAATGGTAGAAACGAGGACTACCTCATTCGCGCAATTTAATTTGGTTACATGAAAAAAAAATCTCCAAATCGGAATTACACAATATAATAGTCAAAAACATGATTCATTGCCCGTGTGGAAGATTAAATATAAAATCATCAGGTATGATTGAAGGCAAGCGTACAAAGAGATATCCGAGATCATATTTAAATGAGACACAAACAGAAGAAGATGGATACCCTAAATTCAGAAGACCATCTCCGGAAAATGGTGGTTTCACCGCCAAAATACGAATGCTTGGTGCAGATATATAAATAGTTATGAAGCGGCTTGGCGAATATTGCGATTCCCAATAAATGATCGAGGACCAGCAGTTGTTCATTAGGCAATGCATTTAGAAAATGGTCAACGAGTATATTTTACAAGTGAAAAAGGCATTAACAGCATTTTACGACCTCAAAGTGATTCGTTTGCAAGAACGTAGAAAGCATGGGAATTCCTGTCGAAGGTCACGAAGGAATTTTCAAAGTTGATGCATTGGGACGAGTACACACGGTGCATTCAATAAATACTGAGTGCTTCTATCTCCGAATGCTTCAAAGATTTAAAAAGTAGATATGTATGTGAAACGTACAGGGAAGTATGTAAGCGTTTAGGATTACTGGAAAATCGTAACAATATTTTGTAAATAATTTTTTAGATCTGATCCGGATCACTATGCGTCAAGAAATGCAGCTATTGTTGTTGATATATTGAATTTTTCACCAAAATCGGTTAATATCCGTCAAATTGCAGCCCAATTCGCTTAGGCATATCCATGAAATAATTCATTATTATTATTGTTCAGCACTAATTTTAATCCTGATATACCTTTTAAATATTTAAGAACACGCTTTAGCTCCATCCAGTCGGTTGGTGTAGGTTTGCGTGTCCATTGTGCTTATATTGATACGCTTGCTGAAATATCGGGCCGCGAGTTTAGTGAAATTTACAGTAAACATCCGATGGTTCTTGTAGCTATCATTAACCGTTGTGTCTATACCCGGGCACCTGGGTGGCCATTTCGATTTAAAATGCTCGTAACTTTTTCAATTTCACAGTTAGACTATCCCTACTCCTTGACATCCAAGAACTACTTATTTTTTATTGATCTTTGAACAGAAGTTAACTAAAAATTATTGCTGAACTAAATTATTCGTTTACCAATATTATTACTCTTGTAGTCTATAATCGGCCACCCGGGTGGCCATTTAAAAAAAACACTGAATATGCTATTTGTATAACATTTTATTGTTTAAATCAACATTTCATCACAGAAAAAATCAAAAATTATCACATAAATAATTCAGTTGGTTATTAAAAATATGTTTACAAAATAAGAAATTCAATTTGGTAAAAATTTACAAAAAAAATTAAAACTATTAACACTTAGAACACTTTATTTGAGTGTTCGTATGTTCTACACATACTGGTCTTCTACAGATACTACAGGATTTCCGTGAATTTCGTCGTTTTTTGGGATCGGAAGACAAACAAATCCAGCATTTGCCAACTTGAGGAATTCGGCCATCGTTGTTGCGTAACACATTAGGTACTCCAGACGTTGTCAATTCCTGGTTTATTGGTACATAGAGCGGTTTGCCAAGTATGCATTCTATCCCTGAACGTGAATTAAAATTTCTATATACATTTGGTATGGTTGATCGATCTGACACATGCGGTAGAGCTAATTGAAGCACAAGATCTTTCAAGAATTCTCGACGATTGTGTGTTTTGTTTGATCTAGCCGGGTTATTTTCTATGTAAATTTTGTAAGCCGCGACGCAAGCTACATCAATTATATTGTAAAAAAATGCTACAGGCCATCTTTTCGTCTTTCGTTTGGTTGTATAATGAGTGACCAGTTTGTCCATATTATCTACTCCACCTTTTTTTCCATTGTAATAATGAATGATTTCCGGTTTTTCTTTGTCTCCAATTACTGAATCCGTATAATGCTGCGTAGATAATAATAATACACTCTTATTTTTTTTGGGGACATACGAACAAAGTGTAATATTATCATCGCTGAATCCAAAAATTGACGAATAAATTTCCCGAGATCTGGACGGCAACATTTCTTTTGGAACATAGGGTTTATTTTTTTTTAATGTCCCGACTATTGATAAGTCCCAAGAGATCAATAAACGAGCAAGCGGCAATGTTGTAAAAAAATTGTCAGTTACTATATTTCTCCCAGACCCTTTGAAACGGGCGCATAGGTCCTTGACAACCCGCTCTCCTTGATTGATTTCCCTGCCTGATGGTTGCTTACCCGTATATATCTGCCCCGTTATTGGGTAAGAGTTAGCAGCATCGCAAACCCACCATACTTTGATCCCATATTTTGCCGGTTTGGACGGCATATACTGGGTGAATCTTGTTCGTCCTACACAAAAAAAAAATTTTTATACTGAATACTGAATACTGAATACTGAATACAGAATACAGAATACAGAATACAGAATACAGAATACAGAATACAGAATACAGAATACAGAATACAGAATACAGAATACAGAATACAGAATAAAGAATACAGAATACAGAATACAGAATACTGAATACTGAATACAGAATACAGAATACAGAATACTGAATACTGAATACTGAATACAGAATACAGAATACTGAATACTGAATACAGAATACAGAATACTGAATACTGAATACTGAATACTGAATACTGAGTACAGAATACAGAATACTGAATACTGAATACTGAATACTGAATACAGAATACAGAATACAGAATACAGAATACAGAATACTGAATACTGAATACTGAATACAGAATACAGAATACAGAATACTGAATACTGAATACAGAATACTGAATACTGAATACTGAATACAGAATACTGAATACAGAATACAGAATACAGAATACTGAATACTGAATACTGAATACTGAATACTGAATACTGAATACTGAATACTGAATACTGAATACTGAATACTGAATACTGAATACTGAATACTGAATACAGAATACTGAATACTGAATACTGAATACTGAATACTGAATACTGAATACTGAATACAGAATACAGAATACAGAATACTGAATACAGAATACTGAAATGTCAATAATTTCCAGATTTTCTGCGGTTTATCCCGATTTAGAATATTGTGTTCTGTGTATACTTCATTGGCCTTCCTGTTTGTGTGTCTAATGATTATTTCACACATGACGTCCGTAAATATACACTTGAAGGTATCTCTTACAGATAACATTTCGGTCGATCGCGATGGCCCACTTCGTTGACTCCTGAGAATATTGTGTCTCAATGTTTGCCTTTGAGGAGGATTTTGTCTCCATATCGATCCATCTTTTCCTTTTAGATAAGGCGAATTATTACAATTTGCACTTCCAGTTTCTCCTTCGTCTTCAACTTCACTATCGCTGAAAATTTCTTCATCAGACACTTCAATTTGGACTTCATGATCTTCATAAACGTCCTCTATGTCTGAATCTTCCACGTTTCTATCCGCTGCTGTAGGAAGCCACTCATCTTCTGAGCCGTCGTCAACAAAATCAAGCACTTCTTCGTCATCGTCACATTCCTCTAATAAACGATTTAGGTATGCTTGTTGATCTTCATACGACAAACTAGGGCAAAAATGTGTATATAAATGTAAAAAAACCGAACGGATCATCCAAATAATAAATCTTACCGTCTAAACTCAGCATTTGAAATGTCTCTGTAGTCCGCCATTTTATCACTCACATATATATTTATTTACAAAAAAAATCACTTCCGCAATCAACCTTTCCATTTGAATACCACACCTACTCTAATTTCATCAGCTCACCTACCGTCTTCAACTTCACTATCGCTGAAAATTTCTTCATCAGACACTTCAATTTGGACTTCATGATCTTCATAAACGTCCTCTATGTCTGAATCTTCCACGTTTCTATCCGCTGCTGTAGGAAGCCACTCATCTTCTGAGCCGTCGTCAACAAAATCAAGCACTTCTTCGTCATCGTCACATTCCTCTAATAAACGATTTAGGTATGCTTGTTGATCTTCATACGACAAACTAGGGCAAAAATGTGTATATAAATGTAAAAAAACCGAACGGATCATCCAAATAATAAATCTTACCGTCTAAACTCAGCATTTGAAATGTCTCTGTAGTCCGCCATTTTATCACTCACATATATATTTATTTACAAAAAAATCACTTCCGCAATCAACCTTTCCATTTGAATACCACACCTACTCTAATTTCATCAGCTCACCTAAACGATTCTTTTCTGTTTTGTTTTACTAGCATTAACCGGGGATTCCCCATTTTTTATTTATTTTTTTGGTTTTATAACGTTTAAAATAGTATATTAAAATAAATAAAGGCAATAATACACTGGCAAATACAAAAATTTTCGATATTAACAAGAAAATACATGTGGCCACCCGGGTGGGTCGGGTATAGAATAGTGTATAATTTTTTGGGTATAGACACAACGGTTAAAATAATCAACTACCACATTATTTATATAATAGTTCCGGCTTATTTGGAAATTTCCGTTTTTATCTCTGGTAGTTTCCTGTCCAAGATAGTACTTAGTATCTAATTTTACGACTTTAAAAATTCATCTGACGGTATTTCAGATCTTTCATTGTCACTCGTTTTACTAGAGGTGCAAATGTTTTATCATAATCACAACCACCATTCTACCTTTTGTGTTGGTTTTCAATTTGAAAACCCATCTACAACCAATAGGCTTTCTATATTATGGTAATGGCACAAGGTGGGTTAATTTTGTCGTTCATCGCATCGATTCATTTTTTTTTGTTTTCGGTGGAACATTTTTATTTATTCGGCTCGAGCTGCGGATTATCCCCGCTTCAGTGTCCATCAGTTTGGTTTTCGCTCAACAGAATTATCGATACCATTGAAATATAATTCGCTGTCATCGTTACTTAAATTATATCTTCATTGAAACTAGTATTTTCTAAGGAGTTTCACTTTCAATTTGGGTTGTTCCCGTAACGTTGCCTACATTTATCTCAACAAAATACTAGGTGCTGAATTATTCAATAAATTTTACATCACGGCTGATAACAACATTTCCATTTCGACTCCTCATCGTTAGCAACTAGAATAGCTCTAAAAGCCTTCGAATATAGGTTTTGCTGCTTCTTGTCTGGTACGTGGACATAACACAACCAAATTTCTCAAAACTTCATTTTTTACAATACTAATTTTCAAATGGTGTCTTATCATGACCTTTTGTGTCGCCCCAAAATTTATTTTCTAGCCCAGTATCGATGAACGAGCATACATCTTGCCATCTAAACTAGAGTGCGAGATTTCTCTCTGTTACACCATTTTGTAGTGGCGTAAATGGCGCCGTTCTTTGCCACTGGATTCCCTCTTTCGCCATGAATTTCAGAAAAACTTGATTGATTCACTCACCACCTCGATCTGTCCGAAGATCCATGAATTCTGAATGGAGACAATATAATCTGCAAATCTTTCGAATCCTTCAATTTTATTTTTTAGAAGATACATCACATGCCAGATGGCGTTTGTGACTACATTGGCCCGCAAAAATCTGAATGTGTCAGATCTAAAATAGCGCTCTTGAACACAAACATTTACTGTAATCCAATGATTTCACCAATTTGATATAAAGATGTCCGAATATTCTGTGCCAATAATGTGCACATTTCCTCTGATGTTCATCAATCTTATAGTTCAGACTTTGTTCCAAAACGAATTTCACAGCGTTGATCCAAAGTAAACGAATCAACGCTGATAGCCAGGGCAACATTCGATTCGTACAAGAGGATTATTGTAGATAACCTAGAATGAAGGAGATGGCCCGGAGAGATATTTGTTTGCCGAATATTGACAAAGAGATAGAACGTGTCGTGTGAGAGTGTAAAGGGTGCAAGTCAAACATGAGTGACTCTAGGAAGACATTTCCCAGTTTACCGGCTGTGAAGCATGTTCATTTTTAATAAGATGTGGTTAATCTGTGTGGATGCTTTCTCTAAGTGTCCATATACTAACGAACTAAAAGATAACATCGCAGCTATCCCGGTGCAGGCGCTTTAAACAATCTTCATAATTTAGAGCCAACCAGTAACAACAGTGTCTGACAATAGAGTCTCAATACTTATGTTCACCAGACATTTCAGGAATGGTGAAAGTGGATGCAGGGAACAATCTCGAAAGTCATAGGACGAAAAGTGGTTATCACAAAGACATCAGGTGAAGTCTGTTCACCACACATTTTTCCAATACTTAATTCAAGTTTGATGTGAAACCTTAATTAAATGTGACACATACGAAATTTACAACGAACATTATTACGAAATTCGATATAACGTCATTACAGTAGAAAATCGTTAAAATACTTACATTTGTCGTTGCAATAAATTTTGCCAAACTGCTTTTAATTCAGGAGATGGTGCCCTTAAAATAATACTTCTGCGCCGGGCATTCCTCCTCGGCGTCCGTGTTATATCGGGTGCACAATGGGCTGTTGGACTTTCAGCTAGTCGGCCATTTGGATCGATGGTTATTCGAAATTCAGTAGCTGAAAAACAATTGAGGTTATAATATATCTACGTAATAATTGCTAAATAGTTGCCATTTATTACCTTTTTTTCTAATATTAAAACATGAATCTGTTATATTTGATAAGGGAAGGGGTTCTTCAGTAATGAAAAGTACTCTATCACGGCTTACTTTAGCAAATAATAAAATATCACTAAATAATAGTGTCCAATATGGTTTAATTGATCGTCCCTCAACTCTAGATAGATCACCACCAAATATCCATTGACGTGTTGGCGAAGCAAGCACAAATGGTTTACACCGAGTAAAAACTAAACGAGATTCCAAATCTTGTAATGTCAACAATGGACGGCCTTCACCTAATGGTTCCATTAATCCTCCGCCAACTGTTATTTCTCGATAGGCGGCCTGTAAACAAATAATATATTATAGTTATTGTTATATAGGAAAGGTATATCCGTCTTCTTACCTGTAAATCATTAATAACAGAATTAAAATTTCGACACTCTTCACTCTCTGGGCGACAATGTGTCGCCGTAATTTGTATTAATTTTAATATTTCACGAAAATGTTGAAGCGGCCGATGTATAAAAGTTGTTAGGTCTGGTCTTTTGCGTGGAACGGCCGGTTCCAATATAAAATTCATAAAATCTGAATTAGAGTTTCGTGATTTATTCACAAGAACACAATCGGCCCGTTTTAAACCATTACAATATTTTTTGTATGCGGCACATAGAGCAGTCGTTTTTGATAAATATACGCGTGAGATAAAATTTAATGGTGGCTCCGTTTCTTCTTGGACCAATTGCTCTAATATATCTTCAGAAATTCGTAGCAGCTGCGGACAATAAAATCATAAAAGTTTTTTAATTGTTAGAATTGTATACATTAAATTTTCTTTTTTACTTCATCAATATTTTGAAAAAGTGTTCGATGGTCATTCGGTGAAATAATATCTTTGCGGTCTCGCATTGGTATTACAAAACGTTCCATACCAAATTGTAATGCCGTTACTAGATTTTGTTCGCGATGAACTAATTGGTAAATAATTTTTCGTCTTTGATCGTCGATCGTTGGCAAAAGAATTGACTGAAACATAATATTTAACAATTTAGATATAAAAATTAAAGAGATTTTTTCTTTTTTAAATAAGCCAAGTTATATATTTACAAAATGATAAAATTATAATTAACAAAATTAAAAAATAGAAATAATAATATTTAAATTAACAAACAATAAAAAAAATTAAATCACGTTTTATTATTAATCATTAAATTTTGTTTAAATAAAATTGCAATTCCTTTTTTAAGTCTAAAATAATTTTTAAATAATTTTTCTATCTAAAATAAATAATTTGCTAGTATGTATAAATAAAAATAAAATAAAAACGTGATTTTAGTTTTTTTTCGATTCAATTTTAATTTTAATTAATCTAATTATTCTATTTAATTATACATATATTTATTTAAAAGAAACAAGCGTATGATGCCAAATTTAATTTTGTGGTTTTAGTTTTTACATTTTTTAGAATTAAATTTTTATTAAAATCTACTTATGATAATAATAATAATAATATAAAATATATATAAAAGCATATTAAATTAACAATAATTAATAATAAAAACATAATAATTATAAAACAAACAAACATGAATAATGAGGATAATATACAGTAGATAATATTTATTATAAAATTCTTTGTACATAATGATAAATTAAATTAAACAATAACACCCTGCCCTACCTCTTTACTAAACGTTACTTGGGGTAAATTTAATTTTCGTTTTGATGTGGTTTCAACCGACGAACAAACTGTCGATGTTCTTATTGCCGCCGTCTTTAATGACAGAGATGGTGTAACGGGGATAATAACGGGCATATTTTTAATATTTTCATCTATGTCTATCTTTGGATTACTATTTATAATATTACGTGGCTGTAATTTTATACCATTTGTTGGACGGTTATTATTACTACTACTACTATAATTACTACTTGTTGATGGACGACGAAATATTTCCAAAATTAATATATTTCCTTGTGATCTGATTAAATTGAGTATATCCATTTCGGGCATAGTAACCACATTATGCTTATCTACAAATATAACATAATCTCCGGGTACTACACCCGATTTATCAGCTGATAAACCGGGTTCTACTTTTTCTATACGAGGCGGATGCGTCCATACAATTGAAAATCCAAAACCTTTATCATTTGTGCGAACTAATTTTTTGGTTATCGTAAATGGTGTTCGACCAGCATTCTGCTTTATACTCGATTGTCGACGATTACCACCCGATGAATTACTTGCTGGTACAATTTCAATGGGTGGATCTAATTCAAGAAATCGTAAAAATAAATTTTCATCCGCATCTCGTTGATGTATAGCCTTTTTACTAAATGCTATTGTTGTTTGGCCAGTAGTAGTGGAAGTTGTATTATTGTTATTATTATTATTATTATTCATCTGTTCTGTATTATTTTCATCGCCAATCCTATCACGATCTCCGGCACCATCATCAATACTTATTGCTTCTTCAACTGAAGATTGTGAATTTTCACACATAATTGGTGGTTGTAAACTTGCCGAACTGTTTGTTGATAATTGTTGGTGATTTAGTAATGCGACCGGAATTGGTTGTGCTGGATTGGTCAAACAAGTTTGCGGTTGCAGTTTAAATGATCCATTAATCTCCTAAAAATAAACCAAAAAAAAAAAAAAACATTTAGAATTAACCAGCCCTGTCCATCCAAGGTTATGTACGTAATTATCATTTCTATTGAAATATTTTCTCAACAGTGTTCAAGGATAAAAAAGGATTCTTGAATAAATAACTCAGTTTATTATTTATTCAAGCCCGAAACAAACATAGAGAGAAAGAACCACAAACAGAGGCCTTTCATAATATTATAAAGACGATGATTAAAATAAACTTTTTATCTCTCAACAACTACAAAAAAAAAAAAAAAAATTAATCAATATTTACCTTTTGAATAACATTTTTAACGGGAAATGACATGCATCCTAAAAATTCACTTCGTCTGAAAAAATAAAGAAAAAATAATAAACATAAATATAAATAAATAACAACACTGTGCTATACATTTTCAACACTTTATTCTTAATAATTTAATTAAACGTAATTAGTCTTATGTTTTAATTAGTAGTTATAATAACCATAAATATAATGATGGTATGTTGGCTAAAACAAAACAAAAATGGATAATAAGGGGCAAATAAAAAAATTAAGTCGTTTGATAAGGATTATGTGTCTTAAATTAATTAAAACTAAAACTACTAAATTATTAAATATTATAATTTATTTATTAACTATACTCTGTGCACATTGTTCAATCTGATAAAACAAATTCAATAATATTTTGTTTATATCGACATTTTTTTTGTAATTGATTTTATGTCTAAAACGATTATTAAAAAATGAAAATATGGTTGCGTTGGACATTTTTATGTTTAATGACTAATAATAATATAATTTATTAGTTCTATATTTAATTAAATTGGAAATAATAAAAATAACCTTTTTATTTTTATGTTTCCACTTTGACCTTATCAATTTTGATCGATTTTCTCGTAATGAACGCAAGACGGTATTGAATTTCGAAAAATATCTGTCTTACAATTAATTTTGATATGACGCCAATATAACAATACAATTTTGTATATAAAAAAGAGTTTTACGAATAGAATGTCATGTCTGTCATAACAGAATAATTGACCGAGATTTAAGTTTTTGAGACGCAATTATATAGATAGAGAAAGATTGTAGACCTTCCATTGGGGCTAGCAGCTACAACACTCGTTCTCTATAAACAAAGAAAAGCTAATAATGCATTAGTTGAAGCTAACAATATAAACAAGCAACTGAATGATACAATTGCATGGATGCAGGAGCGTATGACGGAATAATATGGCCCTCCCCACCTAAATTAAAGGATGGTTCCAAATATTATCCAGAAACAATAGTAATAGATGAAGTCAAAAACTACGATTTACACGTATGTGAAGTTTGTCCTAACTATGTCCTAAAAACAACAAAAACAAATAATATGTATATGTGTTAGTATATAAAGCAGAAAGTCTCAATATAACGAATTTTAGCATTTGTGGCTGAAATGTGATTTATTCCTAGACTTATCAATAAGGGAAAAAATTAAATAAAATTTGCAAGAAATTATAGTTAATTATTATTTATGGTCATATCATCATACATAAAAAAGATTTCTTAATTTTCCTGGAAAAACCCTAGGAAGCGCGCCCTAAAACGGCGTATATAACAAGACGCCCCTTAACCTTAGCACAAGAATTCTAATCAGAACAAAATATACATTTATTATTAATAATTTCAATATTTCCTACGCATTCGACATGCATACATCGATTACAGGTATCACAAAACAAGAAAAACAATTGCCTTGCATTGATTCTGAGTTTTCTGCAATAATATTTTTGCGATAAAGGCGATAGTCAGCTATTGCAGAACTATTCACATCTGGATCATCTAAATTCAGTTCCTCGATTATTTTACCAGTAATTATATGGTCGGCAGCGTAAATAACTAATGGACCACAGTTATATCCTTCGTTTTGATGGTGGCAAAGAACTTCTTGAAATAATTTCAAAATTTTGATGATGCTTTCCAAAGTAATTTGAAATTTCATTGGTGAAATGCTGCACTTTTTTACTAATTTTAAAGAGGCGTTTCCCAGGATTCAGTGGATCATATGTAATAATTTTAAATTTCTGGAAGTCTATTATTGCTAGATTCCAGTGACTTGCTTCGCATATTGAAATAATGGCAAACATATGCTGATTACATAACTGAATTTCCGGCTGCTTATCTTCTTCAGTCGCTTTATAGCTATTCGGTAGTATTTTATTTACTTGGTAAGGATCCAAGCAAAAGGAATTTGTTCCCTTAATGATGATGCTGATTGCAATATACACCACCTCTGTTGTTAAAAAATTATGGTCATTCAATGAATTGTAACAACCGTTGTATAAAAAGCACCGCAAATTATTGAAGGTGTATTGAAATATAATTACGTTTAATTTCATTTCCGTTATTTTATCGTAGTATCGGTACTTATTGGTGTCACATGTGTTGTCAAAATTAATTTTTTTAGGTGGATATAACCGCTGCAGTGCTAGGTTCCCCACATATCTTGCAGTACACTTCCTTTTTTTCTTGTACCAGGTTTGTTCCAAATCGGGATCATATGGATTTTCATCATTAGCAAAAAATCGTAACGGTGTCGAATTTTTGTTTGTTGATTTCCGTAGCATAGCACTTTCAAGGTTTGGTCTCTTCCTCGCCTGTAAATGTGGAGCACATTCCACACATTTTAGTAGACTATGCATGTGTTACTAGGATAATAGTATATTATTCAACGAGCATATAATGGGAGCTGTTATTCACGAGGATGAAGTTTACAAGACGAGCCGTTAGGCGAGTTTCGTAAATTATCTAAGTGAATAACAGCCATTTTATGCGAGTTGAATACCATACTTTGTCCACGACCAAGAGCCATGACTAATAAAAAATTTTCATTTTTGAATTTTTTCATTCAGCTTCAAAATAGTTGTATAGTGTAAACAATATTGACGTTTCAATTTAATAATTTAGACGAGACTACTAGATGAAATTTCAAAAATGAACTTAAAATGAATGATATACTTGTTAGTAGTGAATAATGATTAATCACTGCTAGGAGTGAATAATGTATATCAATATAATTGAAGAAACACAAGTATAATGAGTGTATTAGAAGACAGTCGTGGACAAATAATATTTTTACACCTACTGCGGAATTTATAACCTCGGAGCATGACGTGGATTCTCTTCGAATGCTTTTAAAGATATGAACAAAACAATTCGTCGACAGGACCCAAAGATTACTATTCCAAATATATATTCATCACAGACTGGTCCTGGATGTTCATTAATTCTATTTTATTTGAAATGAATATGATGGACATAAAACAGTATTTTCTAATAACATATGAAATTATAACATCATTTCAAAGAAAGCTCGTCCTAACACCCTGTTCCCCTACTTTTTTCAAGACTGGATATTTCCTGGATAGCTAAGGTCAAGGGGTGTCTTGTGATATAAGTCATTTTGGGGCGCGCTTCTCAGGGTTTTCCCAGGAAAATTCAGATTTCTTTTTCACACATCATATCAGAGAAGGCTTGTCCTAACCCCTATTCCCCTACTTTTTCCAAAACTGTAATATTTCCTGGATATCTAAGATCATGTGATGTCTTGTGATATAAGGCGTTTTGGGGCGCGCTTCCTAGCGTTTTCCCAGGAAAATTCAGAATTTTTTTTGAATAATGTATGAAAGAAGGCTTATCCCAACTCTTATACCCCTACTTTTTCTAAAACTGTAATATTTCCTGAATAGCTAAGATAAAATAGCAACTTATAATATAAGCCATTTTTAGTCGCTTCTGTTATATAATTTTTTTAAACTTGTTACAATGTATTAATAATTATTTATCTAGTTCTTCTTAAATTTACATTTAAAAGCTTATAATAAAAAGGTTATAATGTATTTTCATAAATTTATCAGAATAATATAAAAATTCGTTATAACGAGACTTTGAAACTAATACATTTACACAGAATACGTTTTTATTTGTTTTTAGGACAGAGTTAGGACAAACTTCACGTGAATCGATTTACTCTATGAGAAAATAAAAACAATAACTACTACTGATAAGTTTGATGGAAAGCTGATGAATAGAAACACACCATCAAAATAAACTTGGAAGATGGTGAAACTTACAGAAAAATGACCAAAAATATTAAGACAAACGTTTGAAGACAAACAAACCAGACCAATAAGTGTCATGGCTAGAAACCTACATTATACTACATCAATTAAGCTAAAACGAAGAGAAAAGGACCTCTCAACATGTTTATGTTGACCTTTGATACTGATGAAGTGCAAGGTTATTATTCAGCCTCTAGGAAGATCTAAACTTATACCACAATGTAAACAATGTCAAGCCTATGTACATACTATGGAGAAAACCGTCCGGCTAACTAAAATAAGAAAGTGATTGCTAAAAATCCAAGTTCGAAGTAAGCAGTTCAGATGAAATAACCCGAAGTAAATCGTAGAGTGTCGGGAACTACTCATGAATAATTGGGTAAAATGACTTGTGCTCAAGTAATGATGAGTAACGGAAATCCAGGAAAACTACTTAAAATGTCGGTATAAGTCAAACACTTAAATTAATTTTAATTTAATTTAATTTTAAGCACTAAATACGTTTGATGAGCGATTACAGACACTAGAGTACAGCACTGAGGAAGCCATCCCTAAACAGAAAAATGGCCATTAATCTTAGAATCTTATGTTGGAATGCCAATGGACTGATGCAACATCAAAAAGAATTCCAAATGTTCCTGAACGGAAATACACTTCACTAGACAATCATTCATTAAATTTAAAAATTATCAAATATACCACACTATCCACCCTGGAAACACTGGTAAAGGTGGTAGTGCTGTTATAATTAGAAATAGTATTCATCACTATGAAGAGTTAAAATATGAAACAGAAGAAATCCAAGCAATTGCTATTATCGTCAAAATCAAAAATAGTTCTATTTGTATTGCTGGTATTTACTATCCACCGAAACACTCGTTGAAAGAAAAAGATTATCTCGAGTTCCTCAGTAAACTAGGAAAACGATTTATACTTGGAGCATATATGTAAATTATATACAAGGAGATGAAAGCTATGACTTAAACTATGATCATTCACCGATACTTCTAACGTTAAGTGAAAAAATCATTCAGAAATAAAGAGACCCATTTCTAGTAAAGGGTTTTCCAATAAGGACTTGACAACTTTGAACATTCACTGTGAACGCACCCTTAAACCAATAACCAAACTGTCAGTGTCAAAACATTCAGTAAAGACAACATTTTGATCATGATGAAGTATATGAATGAACAACGTTTACAAATAATTAAAATTTACTACAAGTCGGTGACTGCAACTTCAAGAGCGTTAATTCCAACTTTTAGTCGTAATTATCGTCCCAGTAGATAAGCAATTCATAATCTAGTGAAAAAATTTGAGTCTAAATATTCGCTGTCGGATGTTCCCGCGCCAGTGAGACAACGAGTTGGTCGAAGTGCCGAGAATATTGCTGCCGTTCAAGCGTCCGTCGCAAACGAACCAAAATAGTCGATTCGCTGCTACAGAGACATGTTGCAAAGTTATTTCTTTGGTCAATTGCATGAGCTAGACATTAATGATATGTGGTTTCAACAAAACGGTGCGATATGCCACACAGCGGGTCTAACAATCGACTTATTGAAATCTAAATTCGATGAACGTGTTATATCCAGAAATGGTCTTGCCGATTAGCCACCTAGATCGTGTGATTTAACATCTCTAGACTTTTTTTTATGGAGCTACGTTAAATCATTGGTCTATGCCAACAAGCCGGCGCCGTTAGAGGAGCTCAGAGAGCCAATATTGAACGAGAGATACCGGCCGTTTCGGTCGAAATGTGTGGCTGAGTAACCGAAAATTGTGTTCAACGAATCGACACTTGCAAACGTTTCCGTGATAAAATATGAACGATGTCGAATTTCATACATAAATGTTTTGATTGTACTTTGACCCAATAATAAAATTTTCGAGATATCTCAAATGGTTTACGTTTTATTTAAAAAAAAAGTTGTCAAGTCCTTATTGGAAAACCCTTTATATAGGCACCCAAATTGGGAATGCTTTAGACTATCGCTAGAAGAAAAAATTAACTTAATTGGGAAAATACCCCTATGGAAATTAGGGAACTATTAGCAGAAAAAAGAAGAGCAAGAAGAATATGGCAACAAACAAGGGCTCCCCAAGATAATTTCAAAAATCTCACTCAACAATTAAGAAGAGAGATCAAAGAATTGAAAGATGAATCAATCAGCAACTATTTATAAAAATTAACCAATGATAACAGTACTGATTATTATCTTTGGAAAGCAACCAAAAGAGTTAAGATTCGTCCAATAAGAATAGCAGGTGAGAAATGGGCTAGGAATAGTCAAGACAAAGCTCGAGTATTTGCTGAACACAATAACTAAACAAGAAGTACCAACAACACCAAAAGAAGTCATACGTGAGATAAAAGCTAATATTGTATGAATGCGAAAAAAGCTCCTGAGTATGATCTTATTACTGCAGAAATCTTAAAAGAACTGCCAAGGCAAGCTCTGAATAAACCGTTGGATGCAAATTATTCTATAAGCACGATGCAAGAAGGGTTTGAACAATATTTTCTGATAAATTTGTATTTAAACCGTTAGATCTTTCTGAAACATCTTTCAATAATTTTATTTTTAAATATTTGTATTTAAAATCAATGCTGAGACCAGATTACACCTTTTAAAAGATACACTCCTTAATAAAATCTTATTCCAAATTACTCATACTGTTGGGTCCGATTAGTTGGAAAACAACAAAACAACAAGAAACAACAAAGTTCCATCTTAATTGGCCACATTCCAGAACTTTATCCAAAAATCATTTTAGAATCCCATTACCACCGCCCATGTCAAATTTCATCATAATCGGTCAAGAAACAGCAAAGTTCCATCTTAATTGGCCACATTCCAGAACTTTATCCAAAAATCATTTTAGAATCCCCATCTCCATCACATAAATCTCCACCGCCCATGTCAAATTTCACCATAATCTGTTAAGAAACAGCCAATTTCCAATTAACCCATATTCTTACAACGGTATACTAGCATACATTTAGTGTACAAATTTTCATATCTAGAGGAAAATTACATTCACCAATGGTCTATGGGAGATGTCCACATTCACCGGAAAATGTATGAAATATGAGTATTTTGTTCAATTTATACGCACATTTACCACTCACTTTGGAGAATGTGTACATTTACCGGTAAATGTATACATTCTCCTATTTTGTACATAAGCCGTAACATATACATTGCAGCAATATCGATTGCTGCTGGTCGAGTCTAAAGCGGAATAATGTTGCTTATGCTGGTGTTTTTGTTAATTCGACATTGTTTGGATACAATTTCGCTTACTTTGACGTGATGGGTGACTATTTTGCGAAATGTCAGTGTGAGTTTACGATCATTTTCTGATGAAAAATTTTCAGCAGATGCAATATACTATATGTAGATGATTTAAATCAAAACTAAACCATGATGATTTCACAGTTTAATAATTTTTAGTTTATTTTAAAGTAATACTTAGTAATAATTAACAAATTTGATCTGGATTTTCAAAATATCGGAGGAACCTAATGCAGATTTCCAGAAAATTTAAGCACCCAGCGGGACAGGTAAAGGGTGTTTTTTTAAGCCTGATAGAACTTGAAATTGTAAAAAATAAAACAAAAAATTTAATTTTTATGAAAAATATACTCTGGCAGATCTCAGTATACTCTGGCAAATCATCATGAATAGACTCACGCTTGAACAACGGCACGAAATTATTAAAATTTACTTTGAAAATCAGTCGTTGATTCCCGCAACTTATAGACGACTTCGTTATTTTTATGGCGCACATAATCGTCCATCTGAGCAAGCCATCCGTCGAACTGTAGATAGATTTCGTACCACATACTCTCTAGAGGATGCAATAACATCAACACGTCGAAGGAATATGCGTACTGAAGAAAATATCGCCGCTGTAAACGAAAGTGTGGAAGAAGATTCAAATTTATCGATTCGTCATCGTTCGCAGAAATTTTTGTTTGAAAATATGGATGACGTTAATCCGGACAAGATGTGGTTTCAACATGATGGCGCTAGGTGCCATACGGCGACCGCAACCATCGACTTATTAAAATCAAAATTTGGCAATAGTTGATTTCGAGAAATGGACCTGTCAATTGGCCTCCAAGGTCGTGCGATTTGACACCTCTCGATTATTTCCTGGGGGCTACGTGAAGTCACTGGTTTATGCTGATAAACCAGCAACAATTGACGCCTTGGAGGCTAGCATTGTTCGTGTTATTCGTGACATACGGCCAGCATATGCCCGAAATCATTTTCAAATATTAATGTCATGTATTGATCTTTCGAATAAAAAAAAATTTTTGATTACAATTTAATTGTATGTGTTATTTTTTAAAATTTCAAGTTCTATCGGACTTAAAAAAACACCCTTTAGTTTAGAAATTGTGTTGTCTTGATTTTTGTCATCTCACAGGAACTCCAGGTCGGGCTTCGTACTTAAAAACTAATTAGCGTCTTACCATTTTGATTTAGGTTACTGGCTTCATTTATAATAGCAGTTGTGCTAAACTGAGTGGCCAGTTTGGCGGAAATCATTTGAATAAGTAACTGACACTAATTATATTTATTATGTTAGATCGTCTCCAAACTACTGTTGATAAGTTCTAAGTGAAATTTAAATTAGTAATTATTACAATTCAAGAAGTGTACAGAAATCTGATCCAGCAAAATAATAAACGTTATTTCAGAATGCAGTTGTTAGTCTAATAAAGTACAAAATTAGATTTAGACAGCTCTTAATCATAATACAACAACAAACTCCCGGAGGCGGGTTTTGGAATCTGAAGCAGCCAAGGGAAACAGACATTCATATCAACATTAAGGTCGTGTAGTACTTAAAAGATTAATTCATAACAGGTTTATAGAAATTAAATTAAAATTAAATTTAAACTCAATCAATCAATCAATTAAAAACGGCCGAAGGAAGTAAGGTGGTGGGAGATATATAAGGAATAAGCAGTTTAAAAATGTAACTAATAACAATTGACCGTCAAGGTGTTCGCAACCGTGACAAAAATTTAAACAAAATGATAGTTTTAACACAATAGGAATGAAATAAAAAAAAAATCTTTATAGTGGGCGCATTTAGCGTATGTATAGAGTCTACATTTTAGATATTCTAAAATGTAGGATATTTTACTCAAACGAAAAAGTATCTACATAAATGTAGGCTAGAATTTTTAGTTTCACTAAAAAAAGTCGACTATACATTTTTAATGCTTTTAGAATGCTCTCCGTGCCTGGATGCCCCCATTTTCTCTTCGTTTACTCGTAACATTACTGAACATTTCTCGCGTGACGTTTCTGAACAGTTTTTGCGTAACATTTTCGTTAAATGTGTAAAAGTCAATATATACAAGGGAATCTCGATAAAACAAGCTAAAGGGATCGGAGAAATTAATTCGTCATATTGGGATTTCGTTGTAATGGATTTATGAAAATGTAAAACGTTCCTACTTTTAGTTCCTAAAACTAATTTGGTTAGCCATAATGCATTTCCCTATAACAAAATTTCCAATAAAAATCCTTTGCGATTCTCCGTTATACTGAAATTTCTTTTTAAGTTTAAAGTTTTTAAGTTTAAAGACAAATTCAACGATCACGAAGATCCAATTTTCAATACTTTAGGTAAATAAAATTCAAGTTACTCTTTTTTGGCTTTTTAACTGCAAAAGTTTGTTTTATTAAGTAGGCGTTATATACAAATGGGCGTTGTAATTGAAATATTTCAAAAACTTGGGGAATTTACTAATTTTTGAGACTCTCGAATAAAACTCCTAGACTTTATTTACGGGGTAAAACTGTAGATAGACATGAGTACAGTTGTAACGGAAAAAAAGGAATTCCCGGTAGAACTTTTATATTCGGTTGTTGTTCGCAATATTTGCAGTGATTAGTTCTAATAAAATTGTGTAACCCAAGTAGAGTAGATTTCAATTACATTCGTGAATAATTTGAAAAACAAATTGTCGAAATTTGCGTTGCAGGTATGTAAGTAGTAATATTGGTCATTATTTCTATTTTCTAGTTAATTTTTTCTAATTTATTTCTAATTCTAAAGATGGACATAATTTCAAGAATCAAGGAGGTATTGCAAGAAATAATTAAGATTATTGAAGAATGCTCTGAATTTCTCGAAAGTGACTACGAAATCGATAGCGATTACTCGTTAAAACTTATGAAGAGGAAGATATTTTGATTGCAGTTAGAGAACGAAAGAGAGTGAGATTGTTGATAGTGATGAAAGCTCTGAACAGCAAAATACGGAAATTGGTATTGTTGGAACAGTTTGGAAAAAAAACAAAATAAGTTCTTCTCCTGGTAGACCATCTCTTCATACTATTTTCGAATATGTGTCTTGAGCCAACTGGATACGCCGAACGAAATATTATGATAAGTAAAGTAAGCAGTTTATTTACTACATATTTGACAATAATATATTGGAGCACATAATAAAATGTTCTGAGAAAAGAATGGAGTTCACCTAGCGATAAATTAGAGGTATTTCTAGATCGACATCGTTTTTGTCATGAGCCGAAACTGCTTTAAGGAAAGCCAACGTTTGGAAAAGGATTAATTCGCTTTGCTATCAAAAATATGGAACACATTCATTGTTAACAGTCAAAACCGTTATAAGCCAGCTCAATTATCACAGTTAATGAACTTTTCCCGACCAAAGCTAGATGTAGATTCCAAAGCCAGATAAATTTGGCATACAATAAATGTTAGGTGACCTTATCGTTATGAAGCTTATCGAACCATTTACAGGCAGCAGCTGAACCGTTCTACCGACAATTTTTTCACCAGCTAAAAAAAAAAACCAGTTGGTTGCAACCAACATCTCTACTCTAACTATCTATAAAAGTAAACCGAACAAAAAAGGACTTCTGCTAATTTCAAGGCATAAATCTGTAACAGTGGAAAAAATAATAAACGTCTTCCTGAAGCAATTAAATGGCGAACAAATGACGAGAAAATACAGTGAAAAATGTGGCATAGATGGGCTAAGCATTTTTTTTTTACAATACCCTCGATTTAGCCGGAATAAACACATGGGTTCTGTGCAAAGAAGCGGCACATGAAAATATTACACGTAAAGATATTTTATTTCAGTTAGGAGAAGAACTTGCAGCGGAATATAAAAAATGTCCAGAACGTTCATCAGCCTCAAGTAAAATCACATCCTTTCCAAATAGACAAAAAAGGTGCCACATAAAGTATTGCTCATGTAAAAGAGCAACTGTACTCCCAGTCTAACAAAATACATGTGGAACTTGCTTAGTTGAGCAACCATTGATCTGTAAAAGCTGTATGTACCGCAGATATGTACCTGGTTTCCTGGAAAGACACTTGAAACTATCTGTTTTAATGAAATATACTACGGACAGTATAGAATTTTATTATACTACTATTGTTACACAAGTAACGTGGCTTTGATTTTAAACTAAAAATTCGAGATTTAATTTTTGAATTATGTAAAATAGTTTTATTTAATTGAAAACATTTAATTTTGCAGGAATAAGTTCAAATTTGGTATAAAGTAATTTAATTTTATGTGATCATTAAAAAAAAATGTATGCAATAAAGTCATCTGTAAAGCCAAGGCCTAGCGCCTAGGCAATACGTTTCACAAGCAGCTACAATTAAACTAACGCGTATTAAAATAGTACAAAGAGAAGTATTTTGTCAACATAACCTAAAAATGTCATATTTGAGAGGACAAGGAATCTTATTCTTATTAAAATATTTCATAGCAGCAATATTTCATCCGGTATGAAAAGTAACTTAAAGCTTTCTTAATTATGTCGGTTATCTCTTTTATTTTCTATAATATATTCAAGTATACGTAATTCTCAAATTTCAATTCTCAAATAAAATTTTTTAAATTTTACCTCGGTAGATAATTCGAGTGCGACTAAGAAATAAGCTGAAAACCAGCGAGAAGCAGCCAAAAGGTAAGGAACATCGTAAATTAATATCTATATTAACTTGAATTTTACCTTTACAACTTACAAGTTTTTCTGATTTGACTACATCAAAAGCTTTCGCTAGAAATATTTAATTTTATTTGAATTGAATTACCCGTACATACATATGATATACATACTCTAAAATCATAAAGTTCTAATCCGCATTGAAAAGGTTTCTCGTGATAGCCCATCACTCATCAATAATGACAACAATAAAGATGACACGTTTCACTTAAAATGATTTTTTAGCTATATAGTATCACAAAGATTAGTTTGTGTGCTGTAGCTGTATATAGTCCCTTTGGTAAGCTTGTTTGGTTGGAAATGCCAATACACTTGTAGTTAGTAAACTATTTATGCACAACAATTAAAACAATTTTGTTTATCTGAGCAAGGATTTTGTTCATAAAATGAGACTTGAGACGCGATTTTTATGTTCTACACATGTACTCGTATACAACAGTAAATTTTATTCTTTCTTTAATATAATTCGAAACTCTTATGTCTCAGTTTACGACCAAAATCCTTGCTCTGAAATATTAATTAAATATTTTAAGGCGCCGAATTATTAATTTTTGTTTTTCCATTTATATAAGTTCACTATATTGTCGTGTTTCACTTCTTCAAACTAGAAATTTTGAGAACAAATTCTGTCATTGTAAATTTTGATAATGTGCATTATTTTATTTCTGCCTGATTGATTACCGCCTAAAACAGGGTTACTTAAGCCAGTTTAGAATAATCAGAGATTAGAATAATCAAGCTTATCAAGAGTTCGAGCAGTATTTCAAATTTAAAATTTAATTACAATTTCAACAAACAGTTTAGTGGCGAAAACTTCATATTTTTAGGTCCGCAAAAATGTTTGAGGACCTTAACCGAACAGAAAAAACGTATGCTTTGCAGTGCTGCTCTCATTTCGAGAAATAAATTATTGGTAATTCTTATTTCTGCAAGAAATCTCTTTTATTCTTATTACTTAATTAGGCCCACTTGTGCCATCAAATATTTTAGTGAAAATATGAATTATATTTGGGTTGATTTAAGTTACAAAGGAATCCTACCAAATGGCTTTTTACTTATTAACTTTGGTGTTCGGTCTTCAAAGACCAAAGTTATTGATATCCAGCCAAAAAATAACCAAATATTTTGTTTGTCCAAAAACCACTTTTCTCACTTAATACGCTTTTCTCGACGCTTTGAATATCCCCGAGTCCGAAAAAGCTGATATATGTCCGTTCGTCTAACGGATTGTTCATTTGGAATTTGTTTCGCCAATCTATTTGTATTATCAAGGCGGAGAATTTAGAAGCTTTTGGAATCTGTAAGTCGAAAGGATCGGTTAACTGCCAAAAATGTGCAATAGTGCCATACGTGGGATTACCACATGGTTTTTGATCGACATTCATTAATTTTTGGTATACGTTAGTTTGAAGACTGAGTTGGGCGTTGAGTTTGAATTTGAGTTAGAGGTCGATTTGCAAGTTGATTTGGAGTTAAGTTGAGGTTGGGTTAGGAGGACGTGAGCAGTTCACTTAGGTGTTTATTAAGGGGAAGTTGAATTAAGAATTAGGTTAGATTGAGTTTAGTTTTGAACTGCGGTTAAGCGAGCGATTCAGTTAGGGATTTATTTGCGAGCTAATTTGAAGTTGTGTTTAAGATTAGATTAAGTTGAGTTGAAGGTTGAGTCGGGATTGAATTGGAGGTAGAGTTGGGTTGAATAGGGTCGAGTTGAAGAGGAGCTGGGAATGGGTGACGGGTTCGGTTGGGGATTGATTTGGAGTCTAATTGATGGGTTCGGTTGGGGACTGATTTGAGTTGAGTTCATTTACGCATTTAGTTTTTCGAATCGAGTTAATCGAGATAGGGTTGGCCGTTGAGTTTGGAATTGAGTATGCTTTGAAATTTGGCTCGATCTGAGGTTGAGTTAAAGTTGAGTTGGGTTGAGCTAGGTCGAGTTGGGGATGAGTGTGTGGTTCAGTTAAGGATTTATTTGGTGATGGAGTTCATTTGAGTTGAGTTCATTTAAGCATGTAATTTTTCGGACGTAAGTTGTGTTCATGTACGTATGTAGTTTTTCGGATCGTGCTGTTTTAGGGATTAAATTGGGCGGCTTAAGTAAGTTTGCGGTTGAGTGATCACCTCGTGAGGTTTCAGCCCTTTATATTTTATATTACAAAAAAATTTACAAAAATTTCGTTTTTCGAGACCTAAATATGAGTCAACACAAATCTTTAGCTTTTATTGAAGGAAAAAATGTATTGAAAGAATCAAAAAAAATTTTAATCAGCTCATCGAAACCGCTCATTGAATCAATATTATCCAATACAATCTGATATTCAATTGGTAGAAAACGATTAAAATGTGATACAAAGCTCTGGTTTACGATGCAATAATATTTTCACAGGTCACACCATAGTCAATGTTGTAATTTCCCCCATCTTAAAATCATGCATCGTATATTCAAAGAGGCCTTATACACATACGGCTTATCATAATAATAACGTTTCAACCTATCTAAATAGAACATGGCATCCATAACATTCGCAACAATATCCGGTTGGAATTGTAAACCTGAATCGTATTCACAATCATCGGCGGCATTTAGATTTTTTGGCTTTTCAAGTGGAGTTCAGAATTTGGCCGATAACTTTCAAACGTCGGATGATGAACAGTTTTTATTTCGATAATTTACTTATCACGTCAAAAATATTACAAAGTTGTTAATAACTTCGCTATCAATATATTTTTTCGGATTCAAATTATAAATTCCCTTCTAACATTTTGGGTAGAAAATTTTAGAATTTTCTATGGACAAAATGTCTGAACATTTTTAGCAATCATATAAGTATGAGGCAAAATAATTTAGAAATAATATTTAGTAATTTTCTCGCCTATCTTACTATTGTGTGTTTATGGAATTTCTAGGTAAAAAATTTAAAGCTACGTTAAAATTCATCAAATTTTAAAATAATTTTTGAAATATTTTACCCTATTAGATTATTCAAATGGCAAATTTCGGCCAATATTTTATTGTTTGCTATGAAATTGCAAAATGTCGTCTTTCTTGTAGACAATCATCGGCTGTTGAAATTTGCGTGTTTATGGTTCTGCCGTTAAATATTTTTGGTTACTTTTCCAACATAAAATGTAACACTCGTCACGCTTTGATTTTTATTCCTTGAGGTTGAGAGAAATTGTGAAACGAGTTTGAAAGGTTGAATTAGAATTCAAATTGAGACAAGAGTCTGAAAAGAGTCGAAATTTTCCGAGAAAATTCTGCGAAAATGTAATAATGAATAATTTGGTAAGCAATCATATACATTAGTGTAAACATCGATCGGTATTATAGAATATTAGATAGCGAAAAGCCATAATACATTGTTATTTAATTGGTTTTAAACATAAAAATGTTTAAATATGTATATAAAACCAATAAATAAATTTCTAACTGGTTTTATAGTAAGTCGCGTGTTAAATTTGTACTGTTGAGTAAATAAATATAGGCAATAAAAAATCGAATGGTGGTTTTAAAATCGATTTTTATTTCTATTTATTATTTATTTATGTGGTGATAGCTGTCTCAGAAGTAACAGAAATTAAATATTAAACTTAAACTCTTTTTAAGCAATTTTTTGCGATCAAATATTTAATTACAAAATATATGGTGTGTGTGTGTATTCGTATTGTCAACTTAATATTGATTTATAAGCGGCTCAAGACGGAAGATCCGTGTTGTGTTAACATTTTGTTGGCATCGATTTTATTTTTTATGACTATTCATGATGGAATTAAGAATCTCAAACATAAATTGTTTACCTCTGAATGTATTGTACATGACATTTGTTGAATGTTATTGATTTTATGCTTTAAAATAAACGTAAAGTATATAATTTATTAATTTAGTAAGCTATTTATATTAATGGATTGTTCTAGTCAATCAATATAATGTGATTCTCGTATTTTTACACAAAAAATTGTCTTGCTGGTTAAAATTAATTACAATATATTATTTAGGCAATAAAATAATATTTTGGTTGTTGTTATAAAAAATTAATAATTGAAACGTGTGTTTGCTACACTAAGAAGTGCCATTTAATAAATTAAAATAATAATTAAATAAAAATTAAACACAGTCAAATAGTTAATCAAATCTACTCACTCGTTGTTACTAATATCATTATTTTTTGATTTTAATATATCATCATGTCATTGGCTTAATGACTTGTTATAATTATTTGGGTCATATTCGTTTAATTCAATCGAATTTGACGATGCTTTTTTTAAAGAAACTTTATGAAATTTATTACATTTGTCACAACAACATTTCTTATTTTTTGCCGATTTTACTTTGGAGTCACGTAAAATTCCAGCCACCGTTTGTAATACAAATGACCTGTTTTTGTTTACGAATTATATCAATGAAAGGATAAAAATTAAATCGCATGCAATTTATTTAGTTTGTTTTTTTCATTCAAAATAAGGGATAAAAGAATGCATCGTTAATTGAGTAGAGTAGGAAGAACGTATCTAGCCAAATTTAGAAGACAAAAAAAAAGTTGTACAATAAAATAAATAAAATTGAACTTGGGCACTGTGCCAAGAGAATGAAATAAAAATTCTATTTTACTTTATGGCGCCATCTACCAACTATTTAGAGATTCTAATCTAATATAATGAAAAAGAACAACTAAGATTTAATATTTTTTTTACAATTATTGTTAATATGTTTGTTTATTGGATTATTGGTCAAATGTATTTGCAAATTAATAAAATTGTGAAATATTTTGATGCAAAGCTAATATCAAATTACTTTAAAATATAAAACACGCGATAACACCTTCACCTTTATTCTGAACATTCAGATTTTTTAGAATTTTTTATTGTTATCAAAATGAATATGAAAATTTCAAAACGCGTATGGATTTAAATGAAAAACAAAAAAATTCACTTTGACCTCTACAAATCATCTAGTTGCTTGCGGCATGGCAAGGTAAACATATAAAACAAATCCATATAATTTATAACTCGTCCATTTTACTAATTTTATTTTTATTATACACGTTTTCTATCCACACTATATTATCAAAGTATTTTTTTAATCCCGCTTCAATGTTTCTTGTTTGATTCAAGGATTCTATCTACATATAAAATAGGTCTTCTTTATATTAACAAAAAAAAAAATGTTTTTGTTGTTTTTTTTTGGAGGATTTGAAAAATGGGATAAACTCAAAATAGTCATTGAATAATGATTATGATTTTTTATGTTGTTTAATGGTAAAGGAGGATGGGAAACGATGTTGGGGTAAATTGGATGAGCCGAAAACAGTGAAAATGAAATGGGTAAAGTTTTGGGTGGTATGATAAATGAGAAATTTTTCCTTCTTCTATATTATATATGCATATGTAGGATGAAATAAAAATTAAGGATATTTAAAAAAAAAAATTATTGAACATAAAAATTACATTTATATTTTTTGTGTTGATTGATCGGAAAACTTTTTATATTATTTGGTACAATAATCACTAATTTATTTTATTTTTTTTCCACTAAATTAAAATCACTTAACAAAAAAAAACTATTTAATACTTTTTTTTCTCATCCAAGTTTTGAAAAAAAGATTATTCACCAAATTTTATATAACCGCATTTAGAGATTTTTATTCTACGTAATTAATAATTATTAATAACATATTATTATTGTTGTAACTGGATTTAACATTAATTTAACTTTTAAATTATATTTAACTTAATAATTATTTCGTTTTGTATAGAAGAAAATAAATTTTTTTCACTTTTAAACATTAAAAAGACGACAACCAACCAAACCAAAATGGCTGCATCGATCCAAAAAAAAAAAAAAAAAATTGAAAACTGAATTTTCCTGGCAAGGAGAGGAGAGTAAATATGTATAGAAGGAATTTGAATTGAGAAAAACCAAAAAGTAGGGGAAATGTTTGAAAAATTAAAATTTTTCTTGTACACACAACTCTTTATTGTGAATGTATGATTTTATCTATTGTTTCTGTGTTTATTTACAGATTACAGTCCATTGTTAAATTATTGAATATTTTATAGGTTTAAAGATCAAAAAAATTTTTTTTTTGTTTTTTAAATTAAAAACCTTCTGTTTAACTAAGGGAAATTTAATACGGGACAAGTGTGAATATATTAGATAACATAATGATTGACAACAGAGATATCTTAACTTCGATTATATTTGCCAACAATCAGAAATAAACCTAAATTTTATTTTGGTCGTGACGAAAATTATACTCAGCGGTATAATCCGATTTAGCTAATCTCGTTCAAGTACTCCATGCAAAAAAAGTGTTTACCTAAAACATTATGTACAAGGACTGAACTCGAAAAATTCACTAAATCCGTTTTATTAAATCACAGTGTATCGAGAGTATTAGACTCTTGGCCTCATATTTGATTTATTATGTATTCTGTGTGCTATGAATGTGTGAGTAATATTCAAGATGACCAGACGCATCTTTAAAATAATTTTAACGGCATTATAGAGAATCGCGATTTTTTATTTTCTACTAAATTCTCGAAAATTGAGAAAAAATCAAAAAATCTTTAAAATTTGAATTATCTGTTGTTACATAACGCATATGAAAGCTATGAACAAAATATTTATATGCAAAATTTGAATAATTTCGAAAAACCCGAAAAATCTCAAACAATTTCGGAAATGTTAATGAAAATTAATTAACCGCCTATTTTTCTTTACGCAAAAATTGACACGATCACATTTTTGCGATCTGGGGTGACATGTTCTACCATCACTATTTTCGATGTTCGATCGAACATTGTATCTCTTTTTTTCGTTTTCTTAATCACGCTTTATCTATTGCGAACTCCGTCCATTAGTATAATTTTCTATACTATATAATTCCATCGTAAGAGATAAAGTATCGTAAAAAAAATGTTGGTCATGAAGTGGAGAATAAATAGCACGATGAATTGAACAAGTCGAAAGCATAATAAAAAAACGTAATAAAATAAGCGAAACAGCGTACAATTTTGTTCTTGAAAAAGAGAAACAAAGCCAACCGAACATCGAAAATAGTGATGGTTGAACATGTCACCCCTGATAAGGCGTTCTTAGGTCAATTTATGAAAAATATCGATATATTTGTGAAAATCAGTAATACAGTCCGTTACAATGTAGGAAATACCCTTGTATGATTTAATTTTAACCCCTGTGTTATTTGGGTTTTTACTAAAATTTTTTTTGAGTTTTAAAGTCGTACATTTTGTTATTTTGTTGGGAATTACCAAAACAATGCATTTTTTTATTGTTACATGTGAATAAATCCACGCCAGAATTTGAATAAATACACGAAATATTTTTATGAAATTATAATTTTTTTTTAATATTTTAGTTTATTTTTTGAATATTCATTGAATCGTATGGCGACTTCAAATAATTCAAAGAAATGTCTGCCCAAGCAGCTTTGATGGCTTCAATAAGCGACTCCTTATCATTATACTGCTTAAGCCCTTCATAAACCTTGCGAGAAAGCCATCCCCAAACGTTTTCCATAATATTTAAATCAGGAGAGTACGGGGGCCATTTAAGTAAATCGACGTTTTCCTTGGAAATCCAGCCTTTTACAATCCTTGCCGTATGTATAAAAGCGTTATCTTATTGATAAGTCGCTGTATCCAAAATAGACAGATACGACTTAGCTGTCATTTTTTGATTTTGAAAAGCTAACTCAATCCCACCGTAGTATGAAATATCTCCCCAGACCATAACCCCTCCTTCCTTGCTATGATGTCGATTGAGACCTAGCTCTTCTTTGCTTTCCCAAATTGAAGCCGATTGTTTTTTAGAGCTTCGTTTAATGGTGGCTTTTTCTTAATTTTTATCCATTTAAGATGTTTAGATTTCTGTATGGCGGGACGAACGGTTTGTACACAGACATTAACACCGGCTTTCTCCTTGATTCTGCGAGCAGATTGAGCAAGCAGAATTGAAGGAAATACGAATTATTTTACGCTTATATACCGGTTTTAATTTCGAAACAGAACAGCCTTTCATATTTTTTCCATAGTTTTCAGGATTTCTTAAATAATTTAACACAACAGTGTGACTTCGGCCTAGTTTTTTGGCTATGAATCGGCTCGAATGTCTTTCATCGTGGTAAGCATCAATTTTTCCCTTCTCAACATCGTTTAGGCTTTTGTTTTTTCTCATTTTTTTAAAAAACAATTTACAACACTAATTTAATTTTTATTTAATATTTTTTATTTTAATAAAACTAAACAAAGAAAGGAAAATGAATTGGATTTATTCACGTGTAACAATAAAAATCAATTTTTTTTACCGTGTTTAAATGAAAAATAAAAAAAGGAACATTTTCAAAGCCAACTAGAAAACAAATTTTTAGTCATTTGATTAGTGATGAAATCATCTACCTTTCAGTATAGAAAAAACAATAGCGATAGAATCCAAAAGAGATAAATTCGGAAATTCTCATTTTTTTATTTAGTGGATTTAATCTGCTGTAACGGTCTGTATCAAGCAATTAAGGCTAAGCGCAAAAACAAGATATTAAGCGATAGCCAAATACTATTGAATCCGGTCACCGGTCATACAGCTGATCGGCAGAACAAATGACCGGTTTTCAATGAAATTCAGTTAAATCATCATTTTAAATGTATCGAAGAAAATGCGGTTTATTATTACCTGCATTACCTGCAAAAAAACCAAGAACACTGTAAGATGAACCTTGGTGAATTATCAAGTAATTTCGAACCATTTTCGAATTTACGAAATTACAAGAAGTCTCGAAGAATTACCATCAACATCACCAAAAGCTTTGAATTATCTTCAATGTTAATCTCGAAAATCTGGAATAATCTCAATATAGCGAATAATCCAAAATTATTTCAAGGAGCTCGATTAGTTTCAAATAAATGTAAATATGTAAATGTAAATCAATATCCTCCAAACTAAAGTTAACTTTAAAAAACTCGATGCTGCTGTAACAAGAATCAACGCTATCGCTTGAAATTTCCAGGAATATTGGAAATACAAATAACCTCGAAAAATTCGAATTTCGAAATTTTCGAAAGCTCAAGAAAAGAGAATCAAGAAATCACTAAGAATCTCGAATAATCTAAAAAATACTATGGAGACATCGCAAGAATAGTATCGAAAATATTGAATAATGTCGATAATTTTGAATAGCTTCGGTACCAAGTAACTTTGCACTATTTAAATCCAGAAATCTGGATAATTCCAAGAATCTCGAAAAAAAAAAGTCGAAAAATTAATCAAATCCTTAATAATATCGGTTACATAAAACTCAGTGAGAAAAACTCGATTAGACTCGAATAATCTTGAAAAGCTTTCGAAAAATTTCGAATAAAATTAGAATTCTAGAATAGTCTTAAAAAAATCAATAAATCACAAATCTAACAATTCCGGAGCAACCCCGGAAATATAAGTTAATGTAAACATGTCAAAATTTCGCGTAAATAACAAATTGGCTTGAGTGCCATCCTTCGTGTTTAATGTCTTGAAATTTCTCGGTATTTTGTATTTATAAATTTTTCCAGAAAATTATAAGTTTATATATCAGGCCAAAATCTCTAAGAGCCGCTAGTGCTATAAATATCTGTTAGTCTCCACAGAAAATTTGCCATTCATCATACAAAACCAAAAATTTCTTGGGTTTCCTTTCTCTATTCTGCCCCAACGATAGTAGATTGCGTCGTCACCTATGTGGAAGCAAAACAAATGTAGAATGAAACAAAGTATCGATCTCTTTAGTAACAAAGGAGTTTTATAGAGAGCGTATTCTTCATTATTCCAATTTGAAAGGATCGACAAACTATTCTTGAATGGGTCAGGTGAAAAGATTTTAAAATTAGAACCCCTGGAGTAGGGTTTAAAAATAATGACTGCAGCTACATGTGACCGCTTTGAATTATTCATAAATATTTTCGTTGGTATTCCTGGTTTATTTTGCTCTGAAGTTGCTGTTTACATCCGGTAGGAGGTTCAAGAAAAGATTGATTTGGCCGGATGTCTGCAATTTAGAGAGTAATATTAAACACCTCTGGTCACATTTTGGCTGAAAACTAGGGATTGATTGAAAAGCGGAATTGCCAAACGGAGAAAATGACGATGTGGACAAAAGGCAGATACGGAAAAAGGCCGACATGGATGAAAGGCCGACATTATTTTTAGGAACCAGGCATACTGACAAAAAAAAATCGCAAAAGAATACAAAGTAAGGTGTCCCTATAAAAAAACAGACTCCATTGAATTTTTATTAAGTACATACAAGATTTTACCGAGGAGGATCAATAGGCTTTTAGGAATTCCCTATTTAGTAAGTGAACAATAATATAAATTTTTTTTTTTTTGATAAATGTACTAATTTGAAGAAATCTCCATTTTCCAGAATATTTTAAATTTAAATCTTAATTTTCTAGAATTTCTCTCTTTTCGGAATATTTTAAAAATTTTTCTTTTTCGGAAATTCTTCAAATGTCGGTCTTTGGTCCATGTTGACATTTTGTCAATGTCGGCCTTTTGTCCAAGTCGGGGCAAAAGGCCGTAGAAAAAGGGCCGACTGGGACCGACTCGCCCTACATATGGACAAAAGCCCGACACATACAAAAGGATGAGATGAATAAAAGAGCGACTTGGGCAAAAGGCCGACATGGACACAAAGCCAACATGGGCAGAAAGCTGACAAAAGGTCCAGAAACAAAAAAATTGAGAGAAAAAAAAAATTCCAAAACAAGAAAGTCCAGAAAAACAAATGTCAAAGTGCGGCCCAAGTTAAAATTTATAAAATTTCTATAAAGCTCGATTTTTTTAACAGTTCTTAATACTTGTGATTCTGGAAATTGATTCGTCAAGCTTCCAGAGATTGATCAAAGGAATTGTATTGCCCGGAATCGCTTCTACTAATAATTTTACCACAAATGTTTCAAGTTGTGTTTTGGTTGGCTTAATTCGTTGAATTTGTATAGAATCGACGAATGTATTAGAGCGGATTGTGAATTTGTGTTAAACTCGTAAACACTTTATACGTTGCAGGCACAGAAAGAATTGCATCGTTCGTGTCGCTAGATGTACCAAAATGAGACCACTACATTTGCCTCAAAAAAAAATCCATTAATTTTAAAATCCGAAATAATTGAACCAAAAAAAAAAAAAATCAGAAAAAATATTTTGTTTCAAATAAACGAAAAAAAAACAATTTTAGAGGCATTTGTAGACCCTGATAAAGTTAGCCGAAAGTTTCCTGCGGAAATTGAAAAGCCGATAAAGCAGATTATGTTATTGACATTCCAGCCGACAATAAATCAGCCTCTAGAGTGTTATGTCTGGAGATGGATTGCATTGATTTGACTTGTCAGAAGCTATCGCAGGAAAAAAATTCAGTTCAAGTTTCCCGTGGGAAATCTCGGGATTTAAAATTTTGGAAAATCGAATTTTCCACGGGAAACTTGAACTGAATTTTTTTCCTGCGATAGCTATTGACAAATCACATCAATGCAATCCATCTCCAGACATAACACTCTAGAGGCTGATTTTATACAAATTTTCTAATGATTTTTGGAAAATCGAATTTTCCGAGATTTCCCACGGGAAACTTGAACAGAATTTTTTCATTCGATAGCTATTAACAAATCACATAAAAACGATCCAACTTCAGATATACACTCTAGAGGCTGATTTTATTCCAATTTTGTGGATTCCTCTGATTTTCCGATATTTTCTACGAATAGGTTAAGAAAAGTTTTACACGTAAAACTATTTATAAATTTTTTTATTTAAATCCATATATCCTTTTTACTTTCGGCTGGAATGTTAATATTATAATCTGCATTATCATTTTTTTTTACTTTCGGGTGGACTACCCCAATCTGCATTATCGACTTTACACTTTCGGTTGGCAACTATCGGTTAACCTTAACAGTATCATTTTTAGATTTTTGCCACCACTTGAAATATTTGTGGTGCATTTCTCGGTAGAAGCGATACGAGCGAAAAAATTCTTTTGATCTGTTTCTGCGAGGTTGACAAAACATTAACCGATTTAACACAAATCCGCAATTCGTTCCAATACATTCGCCGATACCAAACTAGCCCAACATATTAAGCCAACCAATTGTGGTAGAACTGTCAGTAGAAGCAATTTACGTAATCCCTTTGATCTTTGTGTCAGAAGTTCACGAAGCAATTTCCATTATCATAAATATTAAGAGCTCTTACGGAAACTCAAATTTTGATTTTAACTTGAGCCGCACTTTGATAATTGTGTTTCTGGATCTTTTTCGGGATTTTTCGTTTCTGTATTTTTTTTTTTTTTCTAGATAAGGTACCGGTACCGGAATACCGTCGATTTGATAAATTCCTAAAAAATCAAGTTCTTTAATTATAACAATTTTCAAAGGTTATGTTAATACCGGTGTGAAGTTTTTGGACACTTTTTTTGGCGAAAAATTTATGCGAGTGTACATTGTGATTTTTTTTTCACAAAATTGAGATTTTAGACAAAATTAAGTTTTTAGACATATATTTATGCGCGTGTTTTTTGTAAAATTGCAAAAAACAAATGCAAAACATTTTTGAAATTAACAAATCGACCAATTTCGCATGGAACAAGGACGTTGTACTCTGTTATACAAAATAGCACAATCTCAGAGAAATTCAACGATTTGTTAATTTTCAACTATATGGCTTGCAGAAAATTTAGAAATATGTAGATAGGTAATATTATCAAGAAAATTGGAAATTAATGTTTGAAGTTTTTTGATGGTTGTGCTATTGAATCACGTTTTTTTTTAAATACACTGTTAAAAATGTACACGCGCATAAATGTAAGCCCAAAAATTATATTTTGTCTAAAATCCCAATTTTGTCCAAAAAAAAAAATTTCACATTGTACACTCGCTTAAATTTTTGTCCAAATAAAGTGTCCAAAAACTTCACACCAGTTATTTTAATTAGTTTTATATTTCAATATTACATAATAGAAATTACTTAGAAGGTTTTTTAAAAATTCATGTTTTTTAATAATTATTCACATATTAAAATAAAAAACTCCTCAAAGCCGCTTAATATTGGTCCTCTTCGCGTAAGGATGGCAAGAAATTATGCAGCATCCCTTTGTTATCAAATTGTAGTTGTTCGTATTTAAAAAAAATCGAATGGGGGTCTTCTGGTAATTAAATTTGTGTTTTTCAGGATTTTTTTGGGGGGGATTTTTTTGTTGAGAATTCGAGGGTATCCCCCATTGGTTAAAATAAAAAAATCCTGAGAAATCGTGTTTTTTAAATATAATAAATTGTTGAAATATTATTTTAATTCGTTTTATATATTAGAGGACAGGGGCTGCCACCCCTGACCACAGCTTTGACAGTTTTTTGAAATTCTAACACTAACAGAAATTGTAATATCTTTCTAGCATTGGTCCTTTCTGCGCAAGGATGGCATAAGATTATGTAGCTTCTTTTTGCTTTCATATTGCTGTTAGCTAAAATTTAATGTGGCCTTTCTTTTCAATAAGGCACATTATTTTGTATTTTTGGGGGATTTTATTTTCGGGAATATGATGGTATCGCGTTATTTTTCTGTAATGTGTTTTCTAAAAGGAAAAGAAAATTTATTTTTTTAATATTCTGAAAAATGAAGATTTAATTTTGCCCATCTCGGCCTTTTGTTCTTGTCAGCCGTTTGTCAATTGGCCTTTTATCCTTGTCCGGCTTTTGTCTAAACATGAAATTCGTGTACTGGTAATGAAGAGGATAATGTAACCTGTCAATAGAAAGTTGGCAAACACAGCATAAAAGTCAGCTATTTCAGCCATTTAAGTTTATTTAAAAATACTGCAAATTATCACAATTGAAGATTTGCGTGGAATTTGGCTTAAAAATTTGTTAAATTGGAGACGAACCCAATCACATTAAAAATTAAGATATCTTGTATATTTAAGGAAGGTTGATTTTCGAAATTTTCTGTCGTATTCTGGCTAAGCGTTTAACAAATTAAATTTTAAATTTTTATAAAATTCTAAATCTCATGATTCTTTTATCATAATTACGGTTTTAGATCAAAATTTAAAACTTTTCAAATTTTATGGAGATATTATCAAATGTAATTTATAAGATTTATTCAAAATTTAGAATTTAGAATAAATCTTAAAATTTAAACGAAGATTTTTGAAACTTAGGACGAAATATACTATTTTGTACCTTAGACCATTTTGTCATATTCCGTTTCGAAATAAGCCGTTTTCAACGGATCTAAACATGTGCATATTTTCTCATTTTGGAAAATTCGTTCGCTTACTATAATTTATATATAAATTTGCAGGTACATGATTAAAAAAATAAATATTATAACAAACAAATAAAGTTATAAAATGTTCAAACTTACTTGCACTCACGGTCACGATGCCAAACCGCCAATTGAATTCGTTTATTTGTATTACAATCGAGTGTTTCCTTCAGATCGAATTTAAATCGATGATCAAAATAGGGGCGGGATGAATTTCGGTGCACCGCTGTCCGTTGGAATCCAATTTCATTTTCTGATGGTAATATTGCAACCTGCAAAAATAAATAAATAATTTAACGCCATTAAATATTTTATGAGTTTATATGTTGGTTTATATTTTATACCTTGACATATGCATTTATTGAATTTCCATTTGGACGACACAAATCGCGGCACCTAATAACTGGAAACGAAAACCAAAACATTAATTTATTATTCTAGAATATATTAAATTAAATTTTTTCGTTTTTTTTTTGTTTTGTTGTGTCGGGAATGAAATCCATACCAACTCACCATGAACATTAATAGCATTATCTTCTAAAAATATTGCGATATCTAAACTTCCGGTCACCAAACCATTTTTTGATATTCTTGACGCCATTGACGATGCAACTGATCTACGTTTATCAATTGAATTTTCTTGGCTGCTACACTCGGCTGGTGAAAATGTTAAACATCGTCGCGAACAAGTTATAACACCTGTTGGTGTTGAGCTACCCTGTAGATCAATTGTATTGATTTCTGTACTGCTACTATTACTATTGTTACCGTTATTAAAATAATTATTTGTGATCACACCTAGCTCATTTGGTGTTTCCATTTCAGCTAATTGATCATACGATTTTTGAATTATATTGTAATGTCCGGGTGTCTCCGGTGATGGTATACCATCAGGCAAGGTTAAACCAATCATATTTTTAGCCCGGTGTACATCACTATTATCCAAATTCGGTAAACCATTTGGTATCGTTAGTCCTATTCTATCATTAATTTTATGAATTTTTCTTCTCACAGCCTTGTGTCGCTTTAAACAAAACGATAATTCTGAATCGGGTGTTTTAACCTCCCGCTCATTAAATCCTAATTTATCATCATTTATAATAATCGTCCGATTGTTTGCCTCTAAAATTTTACTTGGCGATAAAATTATGTCATTGCTATATTTTATTAGATCACTAGCCGGGTCCTCGGCCGATTTATATGTAGGCGTTGTTTCATTATTATTGCTTAATATATCGTTATTATTGAAAATTCTAAATTTATTAAATTTTGGTGTTATCGTTTTCTCTTTTTTAGCGCTCTCTAATATTGCATCAATCATTTTTTCTAGCGCTGTATCACCCAGCACCGATGAGCTCAACGAACCCTCCTGATTAACATTATTTATTGCGATACTTTTACGTTTCAGACTTATTTTACTAAATCGTAAATCGGAGAGACGTGACGAGAGTGGTGTAACTCCTTCGTTTACGATCGATTTAATTTTTTTACTAGGTGGCGGCAATGTTGATTGAGGTTCATCTTGATTAAAATATCTAGGATTTTCATAGTAACTATCGGCAATGCTGAGTCCACGGATGGCAAAATATGGTGCTGTTTGTAATTCACATGGTGAATACTCTACATCGTAACTGGGCAGGGTTGACGCATACTGAGGTGGACGTTTTGGTGTTGGCGAAACAATATCACAATGTAATCGTTTTCGGTGGGTGTGCGTTATTGGTGTTGTTACTGGTGTTGAACTCGGTGTTAAATTACTAACATCACGTAAGGCTAAATTTAATTGACTGCCACCAGTGTTCGGCTTTGCTAAATTTGTAACATGATATGGTGTGGATGAAATTAAATTACGATTTTCTTTATTGTTATTCAATTTGTTACAAAGATTGTTTGTTATTTGTTGTGAACATGAGCCTAATGATCGGCGTGATTTTAAATTTTTTATATTTTTTGGTGCTCTTACATTCCCTCCATTCTCCGCTAAAACACTCAACGAACGCCGATTTGTAGATAATTTTGATGTGACACGTTTATCGTCGGTTCGTTGCTTTGCTGTTACTGTCCACTTTAACATTTTGTGATTTGATTAATTTATAAATGATTTCCGGTTGTTTTGAACAAATTTTTATGTCCTTTGAAAGTTAATTTCTAAAGAAAAAATAAAATATAAAAAGGACGAGTTAATTGTGAGAAACATTTTATTTTATAGAAAGTTTAAACGACGGAAATTAATATCCTTTAAGCAATTAAAAATCATTTTATATATTTTTTAATAATCTTAAAAAAATCTTTTAGATGTTTCTCGATAAACTTTATAACTGTTCCGTTAGTTTCAAATAGTCGTTAATAATTTTTTTATATCATCTTATGATTTATTTAATTTCAATAATTAGTGATTGATTTACAAAAAAAAATAGTCAATAGAATTTAAATATCCTGCGAAGAGAATAACTGCCGCTTTCTTTGAAAATTATGTAAGACGATGTAATGTCTACATGTATGTGTGTATGTATATACATCTATAACATTTTATATTGCGTGATCATTCAAGAGGGCAGTTAAATTGTGCACAAAATATAAAAATATTTTTTTGTTATTAAATGGAATTACAGAAGTAGAACCGTGGGATATTTTTTCCATTTTCTTTTTGTTTATCAGACTTGTAATTAGAAGTTGTTTACAACAACAAAATTGAAATATTATATTTAATTATATTTTATAATTCAAAGGTTAAAAGTTATTTAATAATTGGTGGATTTAACGAAGGGTGAAATGAAATCGGCCCATCTCAATTCTTCCATAATTGAATTTACCTACTTAAAGCTAACAATATCAAAATAAATCTCCAAAACCATAAAATATTTACCACACATTAAATTTTGCAAATACATAATAAATTAATGATCCATAAAATTATAATTTTTTATTCTTCTAGCTAAGTTAACTTTTTGGTTTGGTTTTCAGACCGTAACAAATAAGATCAATTACTGCTTCTTTAAACAACACATTAATTTACAAGAAGAAAACGGAATTTAATGTTTGTTTAGTCTCTTTACAAATCCTATTAATTGAATTGTGGGGTGTGAAATTTTTGTTTCATTTCATTGTCAAATATTTAGAAATTTAAATAAGAATACAATAGGTATTTACACCACTTCTCTCTTTATTAATTTGTGCAGTAAGAATTTTAATTCTATGGTCGGGATCAGTAACCATTTAAATTCGTGTTCTCTCAAACACCATTCGCTTTGATTCGATTGTAATATGAAGAAACTCGAAGTATTTGAAAATCAATGGAAAATACATATCGTTGGTGATGATGCAAAAGAGCGTACATATCTATACTACTTATTTTTCAGGAAGCAAGAAAAACGAGCGAATTTATCTTAGTAGATACACTAAAATGAACTAGCAAAATTGCCTTTATTTAAATCGTTAAAAGCTACGAGTACGTTCTCAAGTCATGATTACTATACATACTTTATTTTACTAGAGTAAAAGAAAGTAAAATCTTAATTAGGCATTATCTATTCCGACTGACGAAATATAAAATGATCCTTTTGTCCTGTTCTGACCGAAGAAAAACCTTCACGTTCCCCGACGTTAAAATAACCCACGTTTTTTTTGGTTCGGTTTTTGAAACGTTTTTTCATTTATATGACAAGAAGTGTAATTTAGCAAAAAATTAGATATTTTGTATTATTGAAACGAATATAATTTGGTTGCCTAACAGACCAGAGAAAAATCGGTGCGCAGCCATAAGCAAACAGCGGGATAGAGGAAGTTCTGCGATGATTTGAACTAAGTAAACGATTTCGTATATAAAATGTACAAGAAATCCGAGCATGATTTGGCCAATTCGGGAATGCTGTTATTGTCCAGGCAACGAAGGAAAAATAGCGGAAATAATTCATGTAGAAGCCAAAATTGGTACAGTTGTAGGGGAAGGTGTCCTTAACAACATACTAAAAATACTGAGGGATGGGGGTGAAGCTAAGTGTGGGGGGGGGGGTCTCGAAAGGTCCTTTTTTTCAATTTTTCGTTAATAACTCAAAAACCACTGCTTCTATCAAAAAAATGTCTATATGTATACTAAATTAATCTACATAAAATTCTCTACAATAAAGATTCTCTACACTTTTTAGATAGGATTAAAGCTTAAGGAAATATGGAGGTGGTAAATAGAAAATTTAAAAAAAAAACAGTTTTTGCTCGTGCTCGTCCCTTTATTCAGTTTACAATCAACCTCTTTATAAATATCTGCTTTTATTACATTAAATATTTGCACGCGTTTAATATAAGATTATTATTACCAGTGTGTATGTGACTATGGCTGAGAAGTGTTTAATTTGTGAGAGTGAAGTTGAAAGTGATTTGTACAACGTTGGAAAAAAAGGGATAATTGGATTAGTGAAGGCAAGTATGTTAAGGGAAGATGGGAAAGAGAAAGGTTTCAGGGGTAAGATAAATGGTATTGTTCATAATTCTTGCAGAAGAGAATACGTCAGAAGTGAATCAATAAAAAGGTTTTGGCGAGACACTCTCTCAGATGAACCTTCAACATCACGTGATGCTTCGTCTTTGCGTTCAGGACAAATGAAATTTGATTTTAAAACAAAGTGTTTTTTCTGCACGGAAACGTATGACGAAGAGAAGGAGATTAAAACCCGTATGCTAAGCGTCGAACAGTTTTTTATGTTCGTACGGTTGCGTTTCACAATTCTATTTTGAATCGTGGGCAGGAAAGAAAGAATGAGTGGGGAAACGATGTACTGAGACGTATCTGCACTGTTGGGGATCTACACGCAGCAGATGCAATATATCACGAAGATTGTTACAAAAGATTCATGTTAACTTCTGCACCTTCAAAAAGAAAAGCTGGACGTCCACAAGATGAAGGGATTTCAGAAGCAATCGAAGAAATATATGATTATATTGAAAGGACTGATAATTGCCAATACTCTATGGACGAGTTGTTGGAACCGGTTATTGCAGGGGAACCACCACATGTGAAGACCATTAAGGAGAGAATGAGGGAAAAATATGGGGACCAAATTTTCTTCAGTACTATTCGCACCAGACAAACTGTCGTCACCTAAAACTGTCATTTTAGTGATAAAATCTGGAGCGACTCATGGTACACTTCAAGGTATAAAGATGAACAAAGAGAACGTGAGAGGATTGTACAAAAGCTGCTGAGATTACCTTGGAAGACATTGAATCCATAGCTTATGACAACAGTGCCTATCCCCCTTCATCTAGCTTCTGCAGTGAGGCTGAACAATTAATACCTAAACCTCTTAGAGTCTTCATGAACTGCATTGCAAGGAAAAAAAGATCGAAAGAGACAGTGGGGAAAAAGATGACAACTATTGCTCATGCTCTTATTGCTGCTGTTCGCCTTCGATATTTCATATCCCCAATTCTGACCAGCATCGCTCTGTTCATATACAGAAAATTCGGATCAACAAACTTGATGTCCCTACTATCGAAGTTGGGATTGAGTGCCTCTTACTACGACGCTCAGCAGCTGGAACTCTCCACCATCCACCACCCGCAAGAGCCTATCCCAAGTGACACATTTTGTCGGTACATCTTTGATAATGCAGATTTCAATGTATCCACTCTCGATGGCTGGAATACCTTCATACTGGTAAATTCATTTACATATAGTTTATTCTTTACCTTACAAATATTAGTTTGTGATGAATACTTAAGTTGGTATCATTACTTTATTACAGATACAAAAGTGGCTCGGCAACCCCCTACCACCCATCATTCGCAGTGGCTCGACAACCCTCTCCCACCCGCATTTTACGCAGTTAAAACTACCGAACCTGTGGCACCCGACTCCGTTTTGAACATGATATTTTTCCGATGCACGGCTGGCTGTGGGGTGCGCTACGGTTGCCCCAAAGCAGGGATTGCCTGCTCCAGTGCCTGCGGCTGCATCGACTCATGTACTGACGAAGCCCCCGTCGAAAATAGCTTCGATGATGATGAAAATTTAGATTTCGACGAAATTGAATGTTCAATATCTATCCTTAAGCTGTAATTATTTCATTTTTAACAATAACCATTTAATTTTTAAAATCAAACAATTCATTTTTAACAATAAAAACTGTTTTTTTTTTATTTTCTATTTACCCCTTCCACATTTCCTTAAGCTTTGATCCTATCAAAAAAGTATAGAGAATCTTAATTGTAGAGAATTTTATGTAGATTAATTTAGTTTATAAACATTTTTTTGATAGAAGCAGTGGTTTTTGAGTTATTAACGAAAAATTGAAAAAAAGGACCTTTCGAGACCCCCCCACCTTTAGCTTCACCCCCACCCCTCAGTACTTTTAGTATGTTGTTAAGGACACCTTCCCCTACAACTGTAATAATTTTGGCTTCTACATGAATTATTTCCGCTATTTGGTATTTTTTGGTCTTCGTTGCCTGGACTATATAACTATGAATAATTTAAAATCAATAAATATTTGTGTTCGGCGGCTTCCAGTGTCCTCATCAGTTCGCTGAAAAATACATTTTATTTCTGTTATATTCACAAACAGGCTTATATACTATTACAATTGTAGTCAAATGGTATAATTTGACAACATTTTCTCTGTTTTCCAGTTCCTGCTGGTCATGCCTTGTCACTAAAAGTTGAGAAATACCTTATTATTGTTATAATGTTGTAAATGTTAAATTCATTTCCAACTTTTGTAATACAAAAAGATTTTTAGTACTTTTTCATGAACGTATGTGTGACATTTCAGTTCAAGTTCATTTCAAGATTCTTTTTACTTTCGGTAACAATGTTTGTAAGTCAAACTTCTAATTTTGTGGCGGAATAAATTCTTATTTATCGGTGAAGTTAAATTAAATTTAATTTTTTAAAATTGACCTACTACGTACTGAACTAAATTCTCGCAAAGTTATTTCATTAAAAAAAAAAATGGGATGCCACGGAATTAATTCATATTGAATGTGGGATTAAATTCGCCATTCAAAAATGTTCGGCGGAATTAATTCTCGTGGAGCTGATTCATGTCTTTGAAGGTGGATTCCGTTGTTCTAAATAAGAATTTCCGCTTTTATGGAATTAAGCGTCATTTCTCGTCGTGGAATTTGATGGTGAGGTAAATTTAATGGGACCGTGAAATCATCTATTGTTATATTAATCATTTTTTATTAATTATTTACATATTTTGCACAATTTGAAGTATCGGATGGAAAGAAAACGCAACGTTTGTTGCTCTCGTTATCGCCTTGATCACTCAGAATATTCGGTAATTTTAATTTAAAATTACAACTCATGTTATTTTAAACTCAAAATTATCCCAGTAAATCCCCTAATTGAAAGCAAATCACGAAAACTATGAATAAAATGACAAAACATCTCATTTGACTTGCTTACTCTAGTATTAATAGTAAATCCTACTGATACCTACTGAATCAAAATACCCGGGTGATCAAATAAACCAAGAAAATGTTACTCGATAATTAATATTGGATATCCTAGATAAATCGCTTGCACGCTGCTTGCTTGTCTCATGCCGCTAATTGTTAACTGGCAATAAAAATGCCTTTGTTAAAAATGCTTTTCGTACAGTGGTAATTCGGCCATACAAGGCATAATTTTTAGAATAACCAAATAGCAAACAAAAATTTGCGTCAGTTTGCGCAAATACGTTTAGATCCCCGTCCCTAATGTTTCGTTTCTCCAATATTCTACAATTTCAGCTTGATTGATAATCTTGGCAAACCAGATGTAAAATATCGTACGTTGTTGTATTTACGTAACATTTTAAATTTTATAATCGTACTCAGATTCACTTGAATTAATTTTTTTTCTTTTTTTTCAAAAAGGTAAATGATCATGTGGAAAATATTTAGTTGTTATACCATTACACCTTATTAACGCCTATTTCCGTCATTATTTGTCCCTTTAGAAAAAAAGTTGAATGTATTAAAAATGGGTCCGCGACGTTAATTACAGTAAAATATTATTATTTCATTTCTTTTACAATAGACTTATGCTGGAAACAGAAATGCTGAATTTTGTCATGTAGCTTTGCACCCAGATCTGCGTTCAAAATACATTTTGCTGTATACTGCATGCATTTATATATTTTTGAACATTTTTTTAATCATTTAATTAATTTGTATCCTCCATTAAGGCAATTGATACAATTTTCATTGGTTTGCCCATGGAATAGGCCCCTTAATTACCTAGTTAAATAACCCTAATCCATACGAATCGTTCGTTTAATAAAAGTTCTACAAAATTATTTTTTTGAAATCGCACTTAACACTCAAGGGTCAATATGGGTCATTGCCAACAATGATGACAAAGTCATTGAAAGCTCTACAAAATAATTTTTTTGAAATCGCACTCAACACTCAAGGGTCAATATGGGCCATTGCCAACAATATGACAAAGGTTTGGCTAGCCCATGGAATAGGCCCCTTAATTACCTAGTTAAATAACCCTAATCCATAAGAATCGTTCGTTTAATAAAAGTTCTACAAAATTATTTTTTTGAAATCGCACTCAACACTCAAGGGTCAATATGGGCCATTGCCAACAATGATGACAAAGGTTTGGCTAGCCCATGGAATAGGCTCCTTAATTACCTAGTTAAATAACCCTAATCCATACGAATCGTTCGTTTAATGACATTTGGCATTTTTATTAAACTACTGAACCTACTTTAACGTAACTTTCATTCCGTTATCTTTTGAGGTCCTTTACTTAGCGATTCATAGAATCTTTTAGTTTTTTGTAAAATGATTCTGTTGTATGGTAAAGCGTAGGGTTGAATATGGCCAACTAAGACGGAGCTTGGCTATTTATTAACCGTTTTGGATCAAATTCAGCATGGTACGATGGATGGAAATGCGATCCTAAAGTGATTTACAGATGAAGTTCTAGAATATGGTAAACTAAGACGTTACTTTTCCTATTTCTTGACCTCTGAACCTTGACCTTGAAATTCAACATAATACGAAGGAAACGGGATTTTTAGATGAAGTTCTGTACTATGGTCATTTTGGATGGAACTTGGCCATTTTACGCGAGTAATAAGAATGATGATCTTTTTTCTATTTTTTTTTATTTTATTTAAGACATCATGGACAAATCATGATGTCATTAAATTGAATTTTTTTTTAATACATATTGTTATTGTTGTAGAATGTTTTTTAATTTAAATTCCCATATTTTCTTTTGATTATTGCTAGAAAATCAGGAAATTTGAGAACCTGTGTTTGAAATGAGTGAGACATTGAGTTGTTTTATAGCGATATTAGAAAAAATTATTTAACTGGGTTAAACTTTTAATTCATGTTTTTTCGTCAATCGAAATCGCGTTTTTTCATACAAACTATATGAAAATAAATGAATTTTTGGTGTTTCTGTATCCCTTATTCTAAGTTCATTTTTCACATGCCGGCTCTATTCACATCAAGATGGTTCTGGCCATAGTCTAAAAACTGAAGCTTTTATAAGGGAATTAGAAACGAGGAAAAACCCAAACTTTTCAAAGTAAAACACACAAAACATATGTGAAACCACTTTTTTCCTAAGATAAATTTTTAAATGAAAACGTTACATATTCTTCATAAATGTTTGAATTTCAACAAATATGAATGTCGTTCAAGTAAATTAAAAATTAAAAGCAATTTCATAACAGCAGCATTCTAGTCAAATTGCAATAAAAGCTTACTAAATACAAATCGTGTGGTCATTATTAAAACAATATACATTACCTAAATGGCAGTGATGGCAGTAAAAATTTGGTAAAATTATACCAAAAATGACCACCTTGAAAAACTTGAAGCTAAAAAAATCGTTTTTAATATGGATTCCTAAGGAAATCAGTAAAAAAGCTTCTAAAAAATACGTCATGATGATTATGGCTCTATACTCTAGAATGCTCTGATATAATTCGTGACTACTTAATCAATTGGGAGTAATAAATTCATTGAGAGTTTTGATTTATTTTCTCCATGAACAAAAGTATACTTAATAAACTTATTACTAACCAGGAATTCAACGAGCGTGTAATGATGGTTATTACCCATAAGGATAAAGTTTTCGACACACAAATTTGCGCACACGGAATTCGTTTACTATATTTCAAGAAGAAAAGTTAATAAACCCAAAGCTTTCTAAGAAAATATTTCAAATAATATGATTTTGATATAGGAAAATTAGCATTAAAAGATTTTACTGTGTTGCCATGATATCAATCATTGAGTATTGACATAACCCGTGACTACTACATTAATCCGAGAGTAATAAAATCATGAGTTTTGATTTCTTTTCTTCTTGAACAGAAGCTTACTTAATAAACTTATTACTAAACAGGAGCAGAAAAACGTATTGGCTCCCTTTCAGGCCTCCTGAAATATCGATTGAAATGCTCCTTGAGTGCAAACAAGCGCAGATTTATTTTCATAAAAGAATTTAAGCATTTTTGCTAACTCTGTTGGTGTTTTTCGCTTAATAACAAATTGTACATATTGTGTTCATATTTTTTTCTTGTAAATGGTTCTGTAATTATAAATCCTAGGATGTCGAGCTGAATGTACGATGGTATCTATCAACATTGTTTTCATAGTTACTCATTTAAATTGTAGATTTGTCAGTAAACACATCAAAAAACTATGAATACGCTGCACATTCTCGATTTTCAGTTTATTAAAAAATTGTTAAGCCGGAAAGCAGACTATTTCGCTTCTTTATTCACGCAAAGGGGCGGTTAGATCAAAACTCCAAGCTATTGCATAAATTCCATCAGAAATTTCTTCGGAATTTCAAATTCGTAGGTCCTGATTTTATTATTCTCTCTTAACACGAGTTAAAAAAATTGAAAACTCAACTGAAGAGAGTAATAAAACCGGGGCTTTATCATGAAACAACAATATGCAGATTGTCCAACTCTTATGGGGAGCAAATGTACTGTTCCCTACGCTTTATTTTCTCTTTGGAGTTTTTCTCGTATATTATTCATTTTTCATCTAATCCATTCATTCAATCAACCCGACTAAAACAAACGAAATAAAAGATGAACGTGTGAGTGAAACAAAATTTTATTAGAATGTAAAAAAAAAGAGAAATATAAGGAATAGTCGCTACCAGGGATGGAAAAGTTGATCCTGTAGTACTTTTTTCGGTACTTTAGAAAATAAAAAGTACCTCGATACTTTTGATCGACATTTCAGTCCTTTCGAAAAAATATTTATATTCAATTTTTTCTGTAAACGTTAGGCAGCACTTTTCGAAGATCGAATCATTTTTCGTTGGACCACTCTTCGAATTTCGACTAAATCCAGTTCTAACCGCAAAGACAGCAGAATACAGACGGCAAAGAAACGTAATAGCACTTTTTCCTTGTAATTTTGGTTTGCAGGGAGGGTGGTTTTATTGTAATTGTAACTTGTGGCGGTATTCCCTTCGGTTGGAGGGAAACAAAGTTGTATCTATTATATTACTTATAAGTAACTAAAATGGATAAGTAAATAATTTTTAGTTTAGTTAGTAAATTTCATTCTTTATTTAAATTTCAAACACAACACCATGTGCGAATTCTAAATGCGAATGAACATTTTTTTATAAACACTTTAATAAAAAATTGTTGTTCATTTATAATGTTAGTACGATGTTTTCAATCAAATTAAATTTAATTAAATTCGAAAATTACTGCAACGTTAGAGGAAAAACGAAATTCAAACATAAGACGCCATACTAGGAGCGAATTTGGTTTTCTCTAATTTTGAAGTAATTTTTAGATTTAATTAAATTTAATTTGATTGAAAACATCACACTAATATTAAAAATAATTTTAATATCATAATTCTAAAAAAAAATGTTTACTCGCATTCGCAATTTGTGCTTGATGTGGATAGCCGCCTAATTGTAAACAAATTATCTGTGCCGATTTCTAAGTTCTAGTTAATTTAGCAACAGAACACCTGAACCCTCCTAAAAAGAAAAATGTTTAAGTACCTTTTTGTTACTTTTAGTGAAATAAAAGTAAAAAGTCGCCAGTTAGTGAAATATTGTCGTCTTAGAATTATTGTTGTCTAGGTCCAATTGTTGGTGAATTTGAGTTATACATATATGCAGCTAACTCCAATCGTTTCTGAGATATGTTTTTAAAATGCGTCTATTTCCACAAATTTTTACTGTTGTATTGTTTTATTTTGTCTATATCCTTGAGATTCATTTTTTTTTGTCTACCATCAAAGCAAAGCTTTAAAAAGTTTTGAATTTAATTTTGTTAGATGTGGTTTTATCTATATATATCCATGTGATTTGGTTTATATCCGCTAATTTTTTATTCAGTTCTATTTTTCGTCGATATCCAAGAGTTTTACTGCAATCCTTGAGGGATGCCCCCTCAACATCAGCAAGATGTTCAACTTATTTATGATTAAAAGTCCTGATATCAACTTCAAAAAATGGAAATACAGAGATACGTTCAACAAACAATTAAATTTGGAGTTCGCTTCCTAAAAAGTCCTGTGCGATAAATGCGAGGCAATGCGAAGGATAACAGTGACTGCATCCGTAGAGTAAATCAACAAGTACAAGTCACATATTCTAAATAGAAACTACTTAAGGCAAACTGTTTAGAATTTTCAGCTTTGTTATGCAAAATGCCTTCCAACTCCTCAAAGCTAACTAACAATTCAAACTTCTTTTATAAGCGAAAATTTTCCGTGTATAATTTAACAGGAAAGGTTCTTGGTCATAAATAAGTTTTAAATTCAATTTTATACGTATTAATATTATAAGGTAAATATTTCATTCGAAATCGGTAACAACATTCACATTTTTCGGTATGCATCTATTTGTAGCCGCTTAGGTACTCAAATTGCAAATGCGCCATAAATATGTTGGAAAAATGTATAAATTTTCATCCGGAAGTACAAACCGTCATTTTTTGGTCAGATAGGTGTGTGCTGCAAAACAGGAATTGTATTATGTCTGTTCTAGAGCATATATTTTTAAATACAAGCTCACCGCCTGCCCAGAACTGGATTGAACAGAAATTTTCGGAAGCGGGCCGCAGCAGTATACAAGATATCGACTCTACGCATAGCGTTTTGGAAAGAAATTTTAAAAATAAACTTTTATCTTCCCTGTTAGCCTGCTAAAAGAATATTTCTAATTACCAGAGGGAAGACAAAAGTTCACGGCAATACAAACGAAATGTTTCGATTACAAGGATCATAATGCAGCCTATAAATTAAACGACAGTCAGATACAGCATGAATAAAGACTAAAAGAGTAATTTATGAGAAAAGGTCTCTACATAAATTAACGCTGTGGTTATGATAGTGATTTTATTTCTGTAAAAATATCACAGAAAAAATCAAATGATACCGGTTTACGCGTAATCCTGCCTCTTTCAACCAGCGGAAAAATGTCTTCACAGAAACTGAAAGATTTGTCTAACATGCTTATCTACAAGCCACCGGTGAATCAGGTATTTTATAAGAATATAATCTGGAATGGTCGTTCATCGTCCTATGGAGGGCATGTCTCACCTTCAGTTCAGAGAAAAGAATCAATAATTAAAAATAAAAGAGTCTTACATTTTGTCAGTTAATTTAACTATAATTTTTAATCATGATGTTATTACACGAATTAATTAATTAATTCAAATTAAAGTTAAAAAAAAGGTAATTTAATTGTAATGGATTTTATTTTTTACGCAAAAAGGATTTTTGAATTTTGTTTTACATTATTAGTTCAATAAACATTGCTTGGTGTATGCTAATATTTCCAAAAACCGAGGATAAAGACAAAATTTTAAGGACTAGACAAGCCTTTTAGGAAAAGTTGGTCCAAAACTGCACTTAGACAAAACTGTAAAATTTGAAACTTAAATAATTAAAATACTTTATGAGCTTGAAGCATTGTACTTCGAAATTAAGTTTTCTTCTAACAATTCTATTTGGAAACCAAATTTTAGTAATGAAATTGCTCAGCAACATCTTTAACTTTCTAGCTAAACTCCAAATGCCGTTTTCTCCAATAAAGGAAAAATGCATATAAGGAGATAAGAATAATTCTGAGCCGACGATATGTAAACACATCAAAAATTAAAAATTACTTTTGCTCAACATTTTAGTACTTTGAAATTTATATCAATTTCATCCCTGGTCGATACGCTTTAATAAATTTGAAAAAAGGTAGTACTCTTAATACTTGGGATTAATCTTAATATAGTTTTTAAAACCTACTTCATTCCTTTCCTTTCGAATTTTTTAATACCTCTTACTAGTGGGGAACACTTTTTTAACGAGATTTAAGAAAAAAGTTCTCTTTGAGTTGCCTCATGCTTTTACACATTCTATTTTGGGCAATAAATACTCATTCTCAGTAGAAAGTCCAACTAGAAGTCAAATAACATTAAAATTAACAAAAATATTTACCAACAATAAATGAAAATCTAGATTAGTAGTCACGCCACTAAAAATTTTGTTTTAATTAATTTTTTCTATCTCAATCTTTTATTTTCTAAAGGAAATTAAAGCACAAAAAAATGCTTTAAATTATCAAAACCATTTATTAGCTTTATTAAAACCAACTATCGCTTACAAAAAGTAAAATCGTTAATGTAATTAACTTTGAAATGATATTTAACATAAATCACCGAACCCTAAATTTCTAAGCTGATTAAGTTAATTAACCATTAATAAACAAATTTTAATCAGATAGATTAAGCTTCGAAAGATTATGTGTCTGTGATATAAACCGAATCCATAAAATAAATATTTTATTGTTATCGAAGACAGAACAAGGGGCAATCGGGGGTTTGATCGGGGCTATTGGCTTAATTAATGCTGATTGGTTTAAATGCTTTCTATCTACCCGAAAATATAAGAATCATTTGGTTGCTACTACCATTTATGGCTTCAACTACGTAATATTTACAATTTTCGTTAGATGCGAGGATGCGAGTTCCATATTCAACTATCGATCATAAATGGTTTCTATAGGCTCGTGACATATGAAATTTATTTCTGTCCTTTTGGTAAAAGTGTTATTTGAGTTCATTGTTAAACCCTCTTTTTTGTGCCAGTTCCACGTATGATGTAGACTACTTTTTCAATAACAAGATCATGTTTACCGCTGGCGCTGACTATTATTTCCACTTTGTATCAAACTTTGTTTAGTTTGCCCACTGCCGAAGACCACAGCAGAAGTGAAGACATTTTCAGCCTATGTTTATTTTTAGCCTAAGTTGCCAAATCAAGTAAGAACTGGGGCCCTATTCTCGAATTCCACATCCATTTTCCACATGTGGACATCTGTCAAAATTCATAAAAATTTAATTTTTTCGGTACTAAGGGAATATTTGTGAATGGATATAAGCATGTGGAAAAAATTCCCCATATAGGAAAATGTCCATGCCGCATGTGTTTTATATACGAATTACAATTTTCGTACGTTTTTGTGTGAACTTTGACATGTGGAAAATGGATGTGAAATTCGAGAATAGGCCCCCTGAACATCGAAATTTTCAGCACGATCACAATACTTCATACTGCATCGTAATTGGAAACGAATAATTCACGTGCAGTATTGGTCTGAAAAATTTAAACAACAGAATTGAACAACTGCAGATCCATGCAGCATACCTCATTTATACATATAACAACGTACAACAATCTCAGCTTACGCAATTTGTTTTCCTTTTGTGTTCTTTTAACTTTTTTTTGTTTTTTTTTTTTAAGAAAACAGAAAACCGGAATTGGATCAAGACATTCTTGCGTGTAATTTTTGGTGTATTGTATAAAAAAGAAAAGCAAAAAAATATTGAGGGATCTCTAACGAAATATAAATTTATTATAGATGAAATAAAAACACAAAATGCATCTGCCCTTGAGCTTGTGCTGTCAATAAAATTGTTGGCGCTACTTAAAAAACAGTTAAACGCGATCAACTAGCAATGATAACACAATATCTAGAATTATATCACCTACACCCTTTCTATAATCAATACACAATATATGGGAGTTTGTACGTACGAAGTTTTAATTTGTGGTGTTAAGTAAATTATGTGTAGTAGGTATTGTTATTATGATCGCGTGTACGTTTTTGTGTTAATAAAAGGTTTAAAAATCAAGATTAGAAATTAAAAAAATTTTATTTTTCACCTGGGGTTTGTTTTAATTAGCAAAATTTGTGTCTGTTTTCTAAATCCATTATTGTTTTAAAAGAAAAGTCGCTACTTGCCCATGAATTCAATTGTGTGTAAATTATTCACTATAAATGGTCCTTTAAAGGGTTAATAAACAATATAAAAGATTTTTTTTTTGTATTATTTGGAACCAACAAATGAATTCGTAAATGGCCTTAAGCAAAATGTATTACTATGTACATTCGTGTTTAATATTAAATTCGCTGGAAGAAATGGGAGGATTTTAATTATATTTTCTTAAGAATTTTTTAACACGTTAAATGAATTAGAAATTTTAATGTTAAACCAGATGTTTTTGTTCTGGCTTGAATAGAATTGTGGCCACAAATTTTTATTGGCGAATCAATTAAATAGTTGAAGACATATATTTGTCAACAGTTGTTTTTTTTGTAGTACCCGGCAAATACTTTATATCTTTAATCGGTCAGAATCAATCAGCATAATTTTGTACAGGTGATACGAATAAGGGTGAAAAAATTATGGGTGGACAAGACATAACACATGGAAAAAATATGCAAGAAGTCAAATACGCAACCGTCTAGTGGAAATTATCTTACCTGTATATGTTTATAAAAAATGTGCATAATTAAAAGGGTTAATAGTTTTAATATAGAGTGCTATATTTATTTTTTCACGCCAATTGACTCAGTTTTGATAAAATAAAATCAGACTGCACACTTTTAGAAACTAAATTAATTTTAATGAAACACTCTGTACGTAAATAGAATTTAAAAATGGAATAACCTACCAAAATCGTTTGTGATACAAATAAAAGATAAACAACCCTTACCATCCTCAACATCTTTTAAATTACGTTAGAACCATCTGTAATATATTTTTATACCTATAAAATATGCGCAACCTTATTCTTCCTGATATACATACATATGTACATATAGAAAAACAAATAATATGCTGGTTTAACTCAACGTCGATGACATTGTCGTTTTGATTATATTCGCCGATAATAAAAAAATATTACAGTACATTAGAAATTTGTTTAGTTTAGAAAACAATTTAGTTGGTAAAATAATTTTATATAGTTTGGCGGCAAACATCATAAACTCATATTATGTATACTCATAGACCATGTAATTTAATATTAATTATATGGTGTAATTCGCACTTAAATTAATAAAATACATAATGTTTATTTATCTAAACAAATATGTAAGTAAATAATATTGAAAAAAAAAAAAATATTTCTTGAATCCGGAGCAGGTGGGCTTCTTTAAATTATTTCAAGCAAATGTTGTCGATTATTTCATTTTTTTTATTTTATTTTACTGTTCGTCTTTTGGCACGCGTACTAAGTCTTCTAAAGTAAATTAAAAATTATTAAATTTCTTTCGTTGAACTTTGAAGAAAGACAAATCATGTAATTCTTCCAACCCAATATTTATTTTATATACATGTTTGTATATAGAGGAAGCAAAGGAATTTTGATAATTTGATGTGGGTTAAAAACGTATGAAAACATTTTACAATTTTTTTGTGTTCAACTATTATGAGGGCCCTAGCGAATTTAAAAAAAATAAAAATATTTTTTTATGTTACAAAGTCACCTGTTAAGTTGATTAAAACATACAGTGTAGGTATGCATTATAGTCTATTTTAATATTACATTTAATTCCTCACAGGTTTCCCTTAAACTCATGCAGTTTGATTAATTCAAACAATCTAACTATGTGTATCTGTATCGGAAATTAAACTAAAAATTGAAAATACGTTTGAAAATATAAATTTTTTTTGGTAATAAAACCATAATGCATTTTAAATAAACTGAAAAGTGCATAACGCGCTTAATTTAAAATTCAAATTTTTTCAACCAGCGTGACCATCCATAGAACCAAATTTTTTTTTTGTTTATTTCTAAATTCATACAACAATATGGTCCGTTTAATTAGTCAGCTGTGACCTATTTTAGCAACATATTTACTAATAACATGAATTACTTATCAAACCCTTGAAATCTATATACACATTACATACATATGTATGTATGTACATACCTTGGAAGATTGAACAAGAAAAAAAAATTGGAAATCAATTACCCTTTTAGTTAAAACAATAAGTTAAGAAATTAACGGTTATATTGTACTGTATGTAAGTCGACACAAAGTGATATTTATTCAAGAATGTAATTTATGTAAATTGTATTAACCGCAGACTGTTATAGAGGAATCTATGTATATTATTATTTATAAGATCCACCATATGGCTCAAGAAAGTTATTTTCCATATTTCGAGTTAATGACGCTTTCCCTTATGTACGAGTAGAGCTGGTTACGGTTTATTATTAATAATTCCTTAGCATGTTGAATACTGTTAATAATAAAATAAATGTATTTTGTTCTTAGATTTTTCCTATAAGACATTTTATTTGTTTTGTTTAATTTACACTTGACATAAACATATTTACGGTTGACGAAATGTATTTTTGACAAATCATCACCTCACTGGCCAACTGTGACAAGAATTTTTTTATGTTGCATCATATTAAATCAATAAAAGTATTTTTTATTATTATAACTTGTTGATTATTATCTTAAATAGAACGTTTGTTGTTAATTTAAAATATTTAAACAACATTGCAATTATGTATGACACACTTTTATATATAAAACCATTTAAAACTAGCTAAAAATAAAATATTGGCTAAACTTTCGATATAAACAGAACCGAAGTTATAAATTGTTGAGAGTGATAATGTCTCTATAGCAGCGTTTACACGCTCAATAATAATGTGAAAAGTTTTTTTATTTGAATGTTAATTAATTCATGTAATTTCTAATATGCTACCGGTGATTAGACCATTTTAAATGTGTTTTTACATAACACGTAGATGTGTATTAGTATTTACGAACAATCATTCAACGAAATCGAATAATAGACAGAATTCTATTTATTTAATTTTTAAATTTATATGATTTTAATATGTTCCGAAGATTGTAATTGCATATTAGAAATTACATGAATTAATTAACATTCAAATAAAAAAATTAAAATGTAAAAATTAGCTTAGACAGAAATAGAACTGTGTGAATATCGTGAAGAAGTAAAATTGTAAGAGAATTTATCATCTGTATTAGTATGATTCGCTAGTACTTAACGCACAATCATTCTGTATATGTGGAGGTCCACACACCAAAACGCTACATTTCATATATTGCTTAGAAAATAAGTTGCGTATGCAGACTGGTTCCAATTACTGAATTCTATCGAAAACTTGACTGAAGTTGCAGAAACACGGGTCAAATTTCGTAATAGACCGTTATGATATCGACGAATTGTACCAAAACATAACAATTTTACTGGATTAAGTTGCTGCTATTCTCGTCACAACAAATCGTAACATTTTCACCATACTTTTACGTACTTTGCCATTACTGGTCCCAATAAAATGTAACATTTTCCTTTACAAAAAAAAAAACTAGAGGGCTTCGCCACCTGCACTCATTCTATGCGAAAATTCTAAGAAAATTATTTTGCGACATGCAGATACCTATTTAACACATTGAGTGTCACCATAAAAAATTCTTTTCACATTTTAAATAATCCAATCCAGATACTCACGTTTGCGATTTTAGAACGTAGTAGTATCAAAATATTGTAGACAATGTGAGGATAATCCAACTTTATGCTTAGCATGTTTAAATAAAAATCAGTAACGTGTAACAAACGGTGAGGCACGTAGCAGCTGATTGTATTAGTGAGAATATATATGGTTGTTAATGTGAATACATGTGGGATCATCGTTAATATCTCTTTATTTATGTTATTCCCTACTTCGCTACTCCTTGTTGGAATATTCGATCGAAGAGAGCTGGGACGCTATCATGAAATCCGGACGGTAAATTTTAGCGGTAAGAAACACTTCTATGAAAAATCTAGAATAAATTCAAAAAATGGTCAAAGTTACCCAAGTTAATTTGTATTAAATTACAAATTTCTGATCGTCATGAAAATATGTTTGTCGCATACAAATTTGTCGATAACTTTCACTTATTTGCAATTTCATACTGTAACGGTGACACCTACTAGTATGAAATAGAATAAGTTAAATTAATAGCTCAATGTTTAACTGTACTAAAATGGAATTCTCCATTATAAAATTGTTCTAAATGTTTCTACGCTATTCTAACTAGAAAAGTCATGAGCTTTCTAGAAGTTTGGTTTGTATATATAAAAAGGCGAACGAAGTCGAATTGGATTATTAGTATTTGGTAAGCGATAGTGTAAAGATTAAAAAGGAATTAAAAAGTGATTTAAAAAGTGTTTTTGTGCGAAATAAAATTTATAAGTATACAGTAAAATTGTGTGAATAATTTATATAAAGTGATTTTGAAAAATTGAATTGATTTTGTTTTATTCACAATCCAGTGATACGAACCTTGAGTGACAAGGCATAAACGTAACAATACTAAATATTATTATGATAATAAAATACTTATTTTAATATTTTATTATAATATAATCTTGTTATTTATTTTATTTATATAAAAATATTTTTTCCACAAAACTAACAAATAACAATTTAAAAACTTTCTTAACGTGATATTAATTTATGTTTTATATTTTGGAATACTAAATAACTTGGGTAGCTTTGATCATTTTTTGAATTTATTCTAAATTTTTCATATAATTGCCTATTACCGCTAAAATTTACCGTCCGGATTTCATGATAGCGCCCCAGACAGAGAAAACAAAATAAAACATTATAGCTTTGTTTGTGAAGAAATATAGTGTTTAATGAGATTTGGATTAAAAGACCATATCATGGAGTCAACTGTAGGCCAACTTAACCAAGATTAACGAAAGCGTGTGTCGCAATGGCAAGATAAGAGGCGAGAAGCATGTACCAAAAAGTAAGTGTTTACAATGACGTTTCGATTCGCTTTTCTTCAAAGTTTTTATCCATACCATAATATGTCATGTAACGTTTCTTGTTTTAGGTATTCAAATAAGGATCCTTTAGTATTGCAGTTCAAAAAGCCCTGCGATTATAAAGGAAAAAGTAAATTTAAATGTCAAACTGTCAGTATTACGGACCTTATAAAACAAAGGGAATTTCTGTATAAAGGCAGAGTTCCACAAGATCAATTTTTGTCACGATTTATTGCACCCTATAGAACAAAACAGCATCGTAAGCATCAATATTGAGCGGTTAAATTTTTGTTTCTTTTATATCTCCCGATTCTTCCCTCAAATAGATTGGTGGCGGCTTCTCAGTTTTCGGAGTTTTCTCGGGTGGCGCGGGTCGTCAACAACCAAGCAAGAATTCCTATTACCATGCGTTAATTCAACGCTAGCTAGCTTAGTGAATTTATTCGCGCTTGCGCTGGCTGCTGACCTAGGGCTTTTCCTTCATTTTGATCGGACCGGTAATATACCGGTCTATTCCCGTTTGCACTAAACACTGACCTACATCACTGTTTATTTTATTGTTGTCGATACACTTTGTATTGACTTCGAGTTAAAGTATGGGTGGGATTTTGATATTTCTACTTTTTCTGGTAGGAGATATATTTATAAATGATTGGCCTCTTCATTTTTTCTGATTAACAAGTCGAAATTGTTGTGAATGCCATTATTTTTAATATATTTTGTCTATAAAAAGCCGAAAGAATCTTATTGATTTAATACAAACAAACTTTCTCATTCTATATTAGTGTTATGACTTTATCGGAATTCTCATTCCGTTAAATTAAAATGGGAACAGTTTTGTGCAGAAAACACTATTTCATAATATAAATAATGTATAAATTTATAAGTTATGTGATATATGGGACTAGAAATTTATTGTGTTAATAATATTTTTACTTTTTAGTCAAATATCAAAGGTGAGCAAGGAAGACAATACGAGCCACCATCCACCTTATAAATTTTTCTCAGCCTGTTACTACAGCACATGGAGAAGGCCAGGCATTAAAACCGATTTTGGGGTATTGCGAACATAAGGTAACAAAAATAAGCAAATAAAATAAATGTGAGTGTAATTTAATTTATTGAATTTACAGAACAGAACATCACTATCAAAGTTTTAAAAATATTGAAAGTTCATACACAAAAAGGACGTTCTCAAAAATACCAAAATGGGAGAAGTTTTGGAATTCGATTATCAACATGGCGTTTATACTGCTCCTATTGTATTTTTTATCTGATTATTTTTAAGTTCTAGTTTATTAAAAGCAAATATTATAATATGCTTATAATTTAATACAAAATATTAGAATTAAAAGCCTAACATTTTATCAAATTCTATTTAAATTAACTAAATTAAGCAATATTATAAAAGGATATTTTATGTTTTTTATTTTTTTATAATGCGCTGTACGTAATACGAATTTATTCATAAAACCACCCAGAAATACGTTCCTATTACGAACCCTACATATATCTTATGTAATTTTGTTTATCAATTATGAACCCGTTCCTACATATAAAATATTCAATATATTTATGAAAATAATCATCATATTTATCCTATATACAAATAATTTCTGTATGCACAAATAATGAATTTTTACTCTTATATGTATGAATTTATTCATTAATATAACGTAACATTTCATTATAGTTACGAAAAATTTCTTGTTATCTTTATTTTCTTACGTTTACAACAAGAATTTGTTCATCCACAAATGCTTTTAACTGCATTAAAATTATAACATTTTTCGTATCTAATAGTACAACGTAAGTAGTCAAAGTTAAAATAAATTTTTTTATGTGTTTCACCATATTAACGTATAACTTTCGTACTATTAAAGAAGGATCGTATTGGCTCAGTTTTAACGAATTTTTATTATTATTAATGCAGTTTTTGTCTGCATTGATGTAGAATTTTTTTGGTGTAGTTGGTAGTTTATTGTGAGCTGCCGTTGTCTCGTTATTTTCTGCCAAATGCAACAAAGTATGATACTTTTTCTAAAAGTTCAACAAAAGTGCCTTTCTCAATCATATAGCAATTGTTTTAGTTAATGGAATTTTTATACTGGGCTCAATGAAGTTGACTCATGGGTCGTACTTGAGAGTAGATCATAGAATGCTTGCCATACCGTATATTCTCCCGAAAAAGGTAGTATATTGATATTGGGTGTGCGTGAGTTGCGTTGAATGACATTTCGGGTGACAAATTGCAGTGTCTTTAAGCTCGTAATAGTGTTGTGGTAATTTTCTTCGTATACATAGTCCAATTCTTCCTCGGGATCTCGATTTTGGTAAATTCGGACAATCACGTTTCTTCAAACATTAACAGCAAACGCGTTCTAAACTCTTCAATAGATATTTCCTCGGTGAGTTGAATACATTAGCGAATCATTAGATTTATTAGCGAATCAATTAATTTTATGGGACTGAATTTCATGTTTATCTAATCGACACACTTGGTTTGATAACAATCAGTTAATAGCTCAACGGCACGTCGCGTCCACACAACGCAAAAATTAAACGCAATTATTTGTACGTTTGTTAAATACGAGCTGAACCATTTTACAAATTATAGTTAACTGTAGCTCAATTTTACCAATGCAGAATAACAGAAAGATATTAAGCTTAAAATCATTAAAGAAAAAAATGTATGACTGGAAGGACGAACATGAAATTTTTATAATCAATGTTTCGGGGTCCTGGTAACCTAATTCATCAAGAAATGTGAAAATCTGGAACAAAATTTTTTTGAAAAAAATAATAATTAAGTCGAATGTTTCTTTAAAATTAAGAAAATATTGTAGATTTTAGTATATGTAAACGTATAGTCTCCTCTACACAGTCTTCCTGACCTTGAAAATGGATTTATTAATTTACGTGATTTACCTGACAAATCAACCCTCTGTCAAGAATAGAATTTTTTTTGTCTTCCTATATGCCATTTCTTTTTTATTCAATTTACGCTGCATTATATAGTATATCAAAAATTAAATACAACGCAAGAAATAAGAGAAATTTATTACAACCTAAATTGCAGATGTTTTTGCAATACTAAATCATAATTGATCCATATTCTCCGCAAAAAAGGTCTACATTTTTTCTGTTAATTTTAAAATCGTTTGATCTTATCGTGAGACGATGGTGATACATATTTATATTTATATATGTGTATCAGTACACATGTACTGTAATCGACCTTATAGAAATTGTTACATGAGGAAATTTATGAGATCAACAAAATTTCCCATGAATTTCACGCCTATCCAAATAGCTATACATTTATATAGGGTTCAACTATACATTTGTCAAAGTCTCTAATCCAAACTTAAAAAAAAAAAAAAGAGAACGATTTTGTTCATCAAACCGTAAATTTTAATTTAATTTGTTTAATGCAAAGAATTTCCTTAAGTAAATATTCGAAAATAATTGATCTCAAATTTTTTGGTTTGTACAAACACATTTACTTTTTTTTGCCATACTATATTCCTTGTGCTTAGTTAAATATGTACAAGAAATTCGCGGATTTTTTATGTTCTTGTAAAACATTTGGGTATATAACGCAAAGGGACTTTATTTATTCGTACGAAATTGTACATAAGATTCAATTGCAAAAAAAAAACATAAAAAACTTGATTTTTATGTTGTGTACAATAAACTATAAATAAATAAATACATAAATGGGTTTTCGTTTTGTTCAAGCTTTGTTTCAGCACCACCAAGAAAAAATAAATTTTAAGTCGAAATTTTTGATCGTTAGACTAAGTCAAAATTAAATATTCTTTTGTTTCAAGTACTTTATATTCAGCAAACAATTATTCACGAAATAAAACAATTGTAATGCGATATATGTTCAAATTATGATTTTTTTTTTTTTTTTGGAATAAGAAGGGCAAATTTGTAATTATAAATCACGCGGTCTAATACCTTAAAAATAAAATATGGTTGGTTGAAACGATATAAATAATAAATGAATACCTGTTTAACTTGATCCGCGTTTCTTTATTTCACGTATACCACTATATGTATATATGGTACGAATATATACACGGTGCATTTCCGTTGCATTATTCATAATGTCTTATTCTTTTGATTTATTATATATTTACATAATATATTATAAGCTAAAGGATTGCTTTCAAATTATATAATAAATAAAAAGAATGGACACCGGTTTTTATTTTACTCTTATTTAGATCTTTCCTAATTTTTGAGGTTATATATTGCAAATTATACTCCTTTCTGCAACATAACATTATCATTGAAGATTTTTATCTTTTGTCAAAGAGAAGATAATACGCGCATATATTTTAAAAATACAATGAAATACAATTTTTAAAAAAAAACTAAGGGAAATTCAACAAACAAATTGAAATTGAATTCGCGATTTATTGCAGTAAAGGGAACCGGATTTTACACATATATAATTTTTGCATTTATTGAAATTAGTTTCTAATAAAAATACCGTTATAATTTATAAAAGAAAATTACCTAATTTTAAATTCAATTTTTAAGTCCAGGTAAAAATGTCGTTCTAAGATCGTTAAACTTAGGGAGCGAATTTTACTACTAGATGTATAAATAAAAAGTCGAAACCAATAATTTCTAATTTATGTATATCATAAGCATTAAACATAAATATTAATCCTATATTTTGCAGTTCACCACGTGGTGACGCCATTATTGTGTCTTGTAAAAAAAAAATGACATGTAAAACGTTTATTTCGTACACAGTTACACACAACAAGAAAAGAGGGAGGCTAATCGATGCGTGATATATAAAAAGTATTCTTAAATTTTTTGAATAATTTATAAGTTTAAATATGAGGTTAGGTTTACTAGGTCGTGTATAACGGGAAAGAGAAATGCTGTTATTCGATTATAAAATAAAACTTTAAATTAGAGCATTAACTGAAGGACCCTTTTAAAACCAAATACTTTAAACTTTTTTTTTTATTTATTAAATTACATTAATTTTGATTTTGATTTTTTTTTTTACTTCTTTAAGATGAATGAAGGTGAGAGAAAAGGGTTTATTTTGATATGGGACCCTTTAATAAGGAGTACAAATAATTTCTAATTTAAATTAAGGGCGGGAAATACATTATTCAATCAAGAATACTAATAAAAAAAAAATATTTGTAACGAGTATATTATTTTCCAGAATACTATAAATATACATGCATAGTTCCTAAATCAATCAGATCAATTTTATGCTGTGATAATAACTATTTCCAATTTCATTTTTCTAATGTACAAAGGGGTCAACACGTTGATTAGAAAATAGAAAGACCCTTTTCTATAAATTTCCTTTGTGGTCTTTTGTTTTCTTTGGGAAACCCTAACCATATACCTAAAGTCCATATCATTGGGAGAATGGAAAAGAAATTCGGTTTATCTTAACACTTTGTCTAAATGTACACAATAAAAAAATTGTGTAAATATCCGTAAAAATATAAATGAAGTTTTAACACCAATTTATAGTAAGGTTCAACTTCTGACTCTCGCGATATTTTCTATTATATAATAAAAAATAAAAAACGAAATTAAACAATAGAAAGTGGTATTGAAGAGGTTCGCGCGTGAAGTGTTTTTTGTGGTAAATTTTATGGGATTCGAAAATGGTTATAGAGTATATTTTTTTGTTCCCGCGATCATTTCGTTTTCGATATTAAAATTTAAGAATGCAATGACCCATGTTTGCTTTTATTCAAAAAAAACACTCTAATATTGACATAACCAATTGCACCCTCGTTTTATATAAACGAAATTTTCATATCTTGCATAATATTGGAATAAAATATTTTCCAAACTTGTTTCAAACGTCCAGTTATATAATTCTCAAACAGGACCTTTCGTTTATTAGTTGATTTTCTAGTATTACAAAAATTTTTAACTCGGGTCAGTGAGAAACTACTCGACCTGAAATTGTCAGAGAAAAATAGTGTAAGATGGTACAAAAAAAAAAAATGTTTTGTATATTTACGTAATATAAATCAAAATTAGACGTATTAATGTCACCCTTAATTGCATTATAATGATAAATAAATAAAAATATCAAAAAGTCGCGATTAAATTTATTGTTTTGTAGAAGATTGTGTGTGGCGAAACAGGTCTAAAATAAAATTATCGTATTTGTTAATTACAAGGCAAAATTTTAGTTTGTTTTTCAGATCGTGGGAATGTGACGGATGGTTCAACGTTGATTTGTCTATTTAATCAATGTGACATTTTTCGAATTTACAAAAATTGTACCTAAGTAAAAAAAAAAACGCTTGATAAGGATGAAATGAAGAATATTTCTCTGGATATCGACCCTTTTTAAGGGTAAGTAAAATACTTTAAGGGATTTAGAAGAAGTATAGGGGTTCCATATAAAAATAATTATCATCAGCGCATGATTACAACTGAGGATTTTTTTTTTTAAGTAAGGTAATGTAAGAATTTAAATAAGAATAAGCAAAAGGGGTAATTTTATGTATCCTTTTTTTGATTATACATAAACAAAAACAAAATATCAATTTGGCCCATAGCAGAATTTTTATTTATTTTAGTTACGCACAGGGTGAATATAAATATATAGTCTAGTTGAAAATTTAATTAAAGAATGATATCTATGATATGGGTTATAGCTATAGGTAAATGAAAAATATTTAAATTTTCTTTGTGCTATGTAACGTTTAAATAAGACAACAACAACCAAATGTGAGTGATATGAGAAATTTAATACCAACAATATCTAACGAATAGAAAAGGGAAAAATGTTCAGCTACAAATCAAAAAATTGTCAAAACTTTTCTACAAATCCCGAAACATTAAACCAGGTGGTTTTGATCTCCTATACTTTACTTCCGATTTATTTTTCTTATCAATAAGTAAATTCTAGTTTGTTTAAATATCGAAAAATATCGTTTAAATATTCGTTGCTAATCCTTAAAAAAATAGTTTGTCTTCTCGCCTAAGTATAATTTAAGGGTCAGCAAGTTTACACCTTAAAGATAAATACAAATTTGATGATACATCAGTCATTTGTCAAAACAAAAAACTAATTCATAATTTTCCGATGTGACAGTTTTTTTAATCCTTTTCTATAGACAACAATATTGCAGTTGGGAAATTATATATTTTGTCCTAATTAGGATTAAGCATTTTGAATTGGAAAGACTTTCATTTAGCTGGTTTACACTAACTAATTTTCGAATGTGTTAACAAAATTCAATTAAAACGATTCCTATTGTATTACATCAAAATCGTAAATTATCATTAATTTTTTAGAATTATAGGCAAAAAAAACAACAATAGACTGTTTTGATTTGAAATAATAATCCTTCTATTGTTTGAAAATATTCCACTCAAACTTAGTTGAATGCAGATTATTTTGAACCATCATCATCGCATACGATCATAGATAATAAACTATTCAATATATCCTTCTGGTTTTAAAACCCAGCGGGTGATTTTAGCTGTATGCTAACTATCCGTGTATTATTTACAATTAGATTGCATTTTTTGTCCGTCCTAATTTTTCTATGTAAATTATAAATCCGATTATACGATATTGATATTTAATATGCAAACATTCTAAATAATTTTATAAATTTTTAAATCCTTCAAATTAATTCAAAAACATGATCAAAAATAATTTTATTAATTTAATCTATCAATTTATCGATCATTAAAATTTTGAAAATCCTATTTTATTACCACATATACAATATTTAACCCTTTTAAAGAAAATTAAGATTATGACCAAAAAATTAATATTTGCTGAACGAACGACTTGTCAAAATTATATTTAACCCTTTACACACTGCAATATTATGCAACGTGTTACATTTTGATTATACAAATCGCGCGCGACTTTACTACAGGTTAATAAATGCTCCCTATCAAATTTCTTGATGTCCGTCTACACTATATGTACTCGTATGCATGTATAATTGACCCTTTCGTTTGACTTTCTTTTATTTTTACTTATCATACATCAGATTAAGAAATAAAATCGCGATCGTGTTTATTTTCAAATAAACCGCGCGCTAACACCTATAATCTCGCGATTTCTAAAGCGATTTACCACAATACAAATAAAGGGAATAATGTATGTACATAATATGTTACATGTATTAACTATATTTACTTTCTTTTTAAACTTAGAAAGGGTCATTTACATTTGAATCTCTAATTTCTTGACCCCTTTGATATAAAACCATAACTTATCTCGATTAGTCGAGAAAAAATTACATGGTTCGCGATGGTCAACATAAGAAATTTGAAATTTACTTTCTTTTTGATTGTTTGAAATTTAACAAAATTTTTTCGAAAGGGGTTATATTCCTTAACAATCTGAAGGGTCAATTCAAAAATATCCATATTTTAAACATAAATTATAGAAATGGTTGTTATTTTTGATCATAAACATGTAATTTTATTATTTTATGACATTTTCAATTACGCAAACGTACATAAAACCATTACACGCATAAAATATAATGGTCCACATGCAATTTCAAAATTTACCCACCTTTGTTATCGTTTCTCGTTTTTATTTAAATCATTTTAACTCCAATATTGTTTATAAAATAAGAAATTGTTCGTCAATATAAAATCCAAATATGTACTACTCCCAAATGAGACACTGATTTTATTGATACCACACCAAAAATTCACTTTATCACTTTATATATGTTAAAATTATATGTACACACAAACAAATTCACTAAAAAAATTAAATTTTGAAAAATTTCGTTATTATTTACATAAATTTAGAGACACAAAAAACACAATTTATTACATTAATTTTTTTATAAATTTTGAACAAAATTAAAATTTTTGTAAATATTAATTTTCTAAAAATATTGTTAAAAAATTTTGAACCAAGCTCTACCTCGATCGAAATTTCATACTCATCTGAGGAAAAAATATTTTTTTGTTTTGTTAAAAACTTAAAATTAACCCTTGTCGATCTTCGTTCCATGTATGTTTATAGAGAATACGCAAAATTCCCGAATGTTATACGATTATTTTCAGTTTGTAGTTTTTTTTTTATAGTTTTTGTATGTTAGTTTTGGTCCCCTTCAGCACTGTACATATAAATATTTATAAAAACTCAGGTAAGAAAGGTAAAACTTAAGTAGTATTGAAACCACGTGGTTTCGTGTATTTTGATAATACATAATAATATGTATAATAAAATTTATGGTGTTACTTGCGCTTACGATCAAATGATCGAGAGAAATATTACGGGGTGGAACAAATTTGTATTGGTAAAAGTTATGCTCAACAACTGACATTTAAATTTTAATTATCTTTAATTTCTTTATCACCTTTCTCCAAGCTATTTGTGTATTTTTAATGATAGATTTATTGAATTAATGGATAAACGATTTTGTTGTAATGTTGAAAGATAGATCATTAATAATCATTTTAGTATAATAATCAATTTTTGTGTGCCCTCACAGGCTAATCAGATTGTTATATTTTGGAACTAAGGTCCTAGAAACGAAATAGAACGGAAATCATTTATCACAAAAATCGTTTTTTTTTGTAAAACTGTTTGTTTAATTGTTAAAAAAATTCATAATAGTTTGAAAGGATGTACAAAATAAAAATTTCACACTGGATCTCTTTCAATTTGAGTTTAGAAAAACAAAAATCTTTTTTGATTATAGTTTTGAGTCCCATATATCCGTAAACAAATTGTCATGATATCCTCTAATGCAGACAATTTCGATGTTGCTTATACACAGGTATCCAGTTCTCATGTTTCTTCTAAAACTTTTTACTCTTATAAACCAATTATTTTTTACGGTTCAAAAGCGATAAAATTTTAGATAAAAAAAAATCCAGCTCTAACCGAAGATTCATGAATTATTTAGGCTAAATAAGAAGATTTTACAATAATTTCCAGAAGAAAGAGAGTAAAAATTTGGGTAGAGAAGAGTTTTCAAAAGTCAACGTTATAACACTTTAATAAAAGAATGATCCAAATGAACCAAAAGCTCAAAATCTTAAAATTATAGATTGCTAGCGTTTGTGCATTTTCAAAACCTTCAAAATTATATCTGCATTGGACAAGCTAAATTAATGACTAATAACCGTTACATAGTCCATTGTTTCTAAATTCATTTAAGCTGTTCTCACAAATTGCTATAAAAAAATGGAGGTATGGCCAACACACGATTTTCTTTTACGAACGATTTTCTTTTTAAATTTTTTGATTTTTTATTTTTATTTGTTTTTAATTTTTGGAAACATTTTATTTAAAGTAGTTTTTTGTAAACCTTATACTTTCCAAGATATTTTCAAAATAAATTTTCTGGACCAAGGAAGTGGCCACTTCCGGTTAGCCGATTTGGAGTAAAATTCACTAGGACCTTCCAATTTATCAAAAAAGCTTAAATCTGAAGTTTCAGTTCGATTGGTTAAACCATATGGGCTGTAGAGAGGACACAGACTGACAGACAGATAGACAGACACCATTTCGAAACCCACTTTTTCGGACTCAGGGGACCTCAAAACAGATAAATCTCTAAAAATCTCAAGTACGAAAATTTTCGTGACTACTATACTTTATTTTACTAGAGTAAAAGAAAGTAATAACCACATCTCAACGTCATCAGAGCGCTACAGCCGCGCATTTGGTGATATGTGATATATATATATATATATATATATATATATATATTTATATATATATATATATATATATATATATATATATATATATATATATAGGTTTTTCAAATTAAATGAAACCTTTTGCAAATTAAATGCAACTTTATACAATTAGAGGAAACTTTTTATTAAATTAAATGAAACAATTTGCAAATAAATTGAAACCCATAAAATTTTCCTTCCTGAAAGATAAGAAAATACCTCCTGTTTTAATTTTATAATGGTACATTCACTTATTATTCATTTCATCACGTATTCATTGAAACACGTATCATTATGCATAATAAAATTCAAGAATTTCATGTTCATCAGTCATAATTAAAAGTTATTAAAACGAGTTCATCTGAATCCAATAGTTCATCAGGTAATATAACATTATACATAATATAAATATCATCTACTATAATATGTAAAAATATTTGTATTACAATAATAAACCACTTTTAAGAACCTCAACTAGGAAACAACCAACGAACCGTAAATTACCAAAAGATATCTCTTGAAAAAAAAAATCTTTTAATAAAACTGTTTGAAGGAGGGGAAACAGTTCAAAATGCGGCAAATATCGCCGGACTAAATATTAACTCTGCTAAAACAGTGCTTCGTCGTTACAGACAAAATGAGTGCGAATTGTTAATAAAAAAGAGAGGAGGAAATCGACCGATAAAACTAACCGCAGAAGTATTAACCAAAATTGAACGGATAGTTGAAACTAACCCTGGTTTTACACATTGGCTATTATCAAACAAAAGCTTGCAGAACAAAACTTACCACTCAGCCTCTCAAGCATTCAAAATGGCCTAAGTAAACTGCGGATTACTCGGAAATTGGCTAGTCTGGAAATGGAGTCTATGAATTCGCCAAGAACAATAGCCTTGCGGAAAGAATATGCCATGCAGTTTTCAAGTAATTAACCATAATTTGTTTTTTTCTTTATTTTTTTTTTTTTTTTCTTTCAAAATATAAGTATTGGAAAATTTCAGCATGGGCTCAATGAAACCGTGAAAAATTGATATTTGAATCCGGGTTTAACCTTCATTTGCGCCGAAGGCATGCGAGGTCAAAAAAAAATACACTGGCTCGTACCATTCTCCCTTCAGTAAGAGGTAGAAATGTCACGCTTATAGCGGGTTTAACGGATCAGGGTATTATCCATCATAAAATAATATCAAATTTGACACGCAATGGAAGTAAGTTTTGTGGCTTCCTCTCAGAGTTAATTTCAAAATTGGGTGGTACCAATTATTATTTTATAATGGATAATGCTCAGATTCATAAAACGTCAGAAGTAAAGGAGCTGATTGAAACATCCCAAAACCACATCCAGTATCTTCCGCCTTACTCCCCTATGTTAAATCCAATAGAAAAAGCGTCCTCAAAAATTAAATCCAAAGCTCGAGATCAAAATCTTGTCGATGTGATTACACAGAGCGTAAATTCTGTTACAGCCACAGACTGCTCCAACTTTATGCAGGGCAAATGCTGATTTAGAAGTTAAAACTATAATTAAAATGATTTTAATTTGTTTTAAAAAAAATTATTTTAATTTAGAGATAGAATTCTATGAGTTTCAATTTATTTGCAAATTGTTTCATTTAATTTAATAAAAAGTTTCACTCTAATTGTAAAATGTTTCACTTAATTTGCAAATAGTTCCGTTTAATTTGCAAAAGGTTTCATTTTGTTTCGGAAAGGTTTCACTGATATTGCAAATAGTTCCGTTTAATTTGCAAAAGGTTTCATTTTATCTGAAAAACCTATATGTCGCTGAATATTCCTTGGCCACTGACAAGATACAGTTTACTTCCGAATACCCCCTTTAATCGTTCGTAAAAGAAAGTGTGTTAGCCGCACCTCTATTTCCTTTTGTTTTTATTTTGGAACCAGTTTGAATTTAATAGATTTTATGTAAACCTTGTGGTGGTTTGGCGTTTATTGGAGGGGGGGGGGAGACCAAAGTTGAGTAGATTAATCTACCAGCTCCGTAACCTTCCAGTAGGGTGCGCATCACGTGAGCTGCTCTGGTCTTGTCATTAGGAAGGGGTAACCTGTTCACAATTCGCAAGTGTACGTGCTGCCTCCTCGTGGCAACCACTGATAACTAAGGCCATTTGGCACATTTTTGGCCATTTGTCAAATGCTAAAGTACGGCGCTAAAGGAGAAAACCTTGACGTAAACCTTGAGATAAATATCTAAAAATCTCAAGGTCCAACATTTTCATGATTACTATTCTTTATTTTACTAGGGTAAAAGAAAGTAATATAACATTATTCCTGAAATTCCATGTCCTCATCGATGACAATATCGGAATCGAAAAATTATGTTATGTTCCACTTATGAGATGCAATTGACCATCACAGCAAAGTGATCTGACACCACGTCTATGTATATTTAAAGATTTAAATGTGGTTCATCTTCGTTAAGTAAATTTTGGTACTGAATAACGCCAAAATTATCCATAAATCGTAACCATTTAACTTCCGATCACACAAGCATTTTGTTTGAACCATTTCAATTCAACCCAGGAGTAGGATTGTGCTGCATAGTCTACATGAAATAAACAATAAATTGTCTATTCATAAAGACAATGTATGTAGACAATCCAAAAGAAGATGTCGAAAAATCCAGACAACTACCCCTATTATGATTCAAGAGTCGATCGATAATCGACACGACTCTGAATTGCGTTTTCATTTTTTCAGTTGATAAAAACATTACGAAAAATGAAAAGAGAACACCTTCAATTTCCGTTCAATTTTCTCAGTGAATAGAAACACTGTTTTACTGGTTAAACTAATATCTAAAATTGTTGATACATATATCGCATTCTATTGGCTCACAAAAACGGAACCTATACTAAACTCTTCATAGTAGACATTTATCTCAGTTCAGTTTGTTTTTTATCTAGATCAGTTTGTTGCGTCAATAGAATGCAACAATAGTGAGTGATCCGGATCAGTTCAAAGATTACATTGAAAGCAACAACAAAAATTGAACACATTTTAGTTTTTGGATCAAAATTTTGATCCCAGGTGATTTGCATTTCTTTGTTGTTTCGTGAAACATGATTTGATCTGGCTCAGATCAAATGTCACAAAATGCAGCTAATTCAAAATTCATCTTTGTCAAATGAAAAGACATATAGTATGTACATACCATCGAAAAATGTATGAAACAGAGGCGCAATTAGGAATCCTAATAAATTATTTAAAACTCGGTTTTCAAAATATCTCGTGTTTGGTTCACCATTTGGTCCTCCTAACTTATTGATTGAATAAGTTGAGACTAAAGTTTTTGAAGCATCTTCGATTAAACCTATACTTTTATTTTTAGAAACCTGGATGATTTTATTGGGGCTAAATCAAATTCTGAAGTTAATAGTTTTAGTACAATAAAAAAATATTTTAGTTTCAAACCAAGCAAGAATGGTACAGTTTTGAAACTTGGTACACATCTCCTTTAATCCTCAATAGAATACAACAAAATGTTTAGTGCCCAATCTTTGTCTAGGCGCTTCCGGGAGGATGTTAAATGTTGCAAACAAAAAATGTATTACGCATAAAAATCTGAAGAAGCTGCCAATTCAGAAATAGATACGGAAATTACAAACATGTTGGTGACTTTTTTATTGTTTTACGGTCAAATATTAAGAGAGTTAAGAATTTTTTAATTTGTTGGGAGCACTCTTATACTCGCAAGTTCATTTCCTATTTGTTCACCTAGAATTAGAGATTATTACGTAAAAATAAAAAATTTTCTAGGGGCCATTTTGGAATTCGATTAGAACTAGAATTGGATTCTTATTTTAATTTCGAAAGAGTTGAATACGAGCTATAAGGGTTTAGGAAAAGAAATTTAGAATGATGCTAATTATGATTCAATCCAGTTTGTATTTTTTCGAATATTGGTAATAAAAGAAAATAGTGAACACCTTTCGCAGGCCAGCCACACTTTCAAAAATGCCTTTTTTATTTAATAAATTCTGGAAAATGTGGGAAAAAACTTGTGTAATAGCCAAAACTGAAATAAACCATTTATTTATAATAAATTCTGGAAAATTGAGAATTTAATTAAAAGAGCAAACCTGCGAAAGCATAGCCGAAAGAAATGCTACCAGTTCCAGAGGAATCAGGAGGCTCTGATTACTTGATGGAGCATAGTAGGAAACGGCTGGTCCGGATCAGATCATACCAGCGGTAATCCAACACAACTCAGCAATTATCCTAATATATTTGGAGGCTATATTCAAAGGGATTTTAAAGCTGGTTTATATTTGTAAGTACTGGACGGAGGTTCAAGCCGACTTTATCCCGAAAGACGGGAAATGCTTATATGTCTATCCTAAAGACCTAGACCAATAACTCTGTCATCATTTCTATTGAAAACCTTGGAAAGGTTATACAATGGATCAAAAATAAGAGCCAGTAAGTGGACAATGTCTCGGCATACGTTCATTAAGGGATGATCTGTGGACTAAGGTCTGCACGCCCTGGCAATTACGACTGACGATAGCTGTCTTCGAGAAATATCTGGGCACGGTTATGGACGTAATGCAGAACGCGTTAACAATCGTTACGAAATGGACCGGCAAACGTAAACTGAGAATTAACCTGACCAAGACAAAGCTGGTACTCTTTACTAAAATATCCAACCTTACCTTAAATCTGGATCTCGAAAACAGTCAAGTGAGAGATGTTCTACGCTACAAAAGTAGCTTTAAATGGTTCCCTTAAGGGTAAAGGGGTTATATCCTGTGGTATGACAATGAACCGTCACCGTTGTAAGCATGCGTATGTATCTATTACAACCTAAACTAACCTAACCTAGATTTAACTTCTTATTTATTAGAAATATAGTGCCACAAAATGTAAAAGAAACCATAAAATGAAAAAATCTGTCCGACTACGCTACACTACGAAGGTGTTCGAAGAAAAACACTACAGTACACTTTACACATTTTAAGCGAATTTCATATTCCACTTCGTTGTAATTTTTTCGATAATCACATGGTGAATATGGTGATCCCCTGAACTTCGCTACGCTCTAGGTTTAGAAAAAACATTATTGATAATTAAGGGGTCTCCATTTTTTCTATTCCATTTTCCGCAAGAGCGCTGATAACATATTTGCTACGGTTAGGACGCAAAGCCCCCCTCTCGAGAGAGGTGCTTTACCTGTTTGTACAATCGTTAATCCAATATTGAAGCCGGACCGGTGAAGAAATAATAAATATAATGTTGAAGTAGTTGCTTTTAAGGAAACTAAACTAAAACTCCTAACCAGTCCATTCCGTAAATCGGAAAGAATTAGCCTCGCCTTCGTTTTCAGCCTCAACTAGATGATGGAGAATTCTTAAAAATTATGTGAAATTGTTTTTACAGGTCATCTGTCAATACATTTTCAAAGTAAATTAGCAAATTTATTGGTTCTAAGAGTTGGAAGCCTCTAAAACTCGGAACCATTTCATCATTTTTCGCTTACAAGAGCATCACTAATTTTTTTACCAATTGAGATTTGTTACATAGACAACATTTAGGGTTATCATTTATAGTCAATTAAATTCAATAAACAATAAACAGAACGAATTGATTAAAAAAATGGTACTTAGGAATTTTTTAGCAAACAAACAAAATTACTGTAGAGAAGAGATAAATCAGTTATATTACATCAACCTCGGTAAATTGATTAAAACTTTTTTTTACACACATTTTTGGAAACGCAATAAATATCGTTACTGAAATTTTTATTTTAAGTCAATAATTTATATGGCAAACATAATCAAATATTGATTTAATTTAATCGTAAACGTAAGAAAAAAATCAACACAAATAATTTCTCAGCTGGGTACTTTCTTTCTGAGACAAAAACAAATAAATACACACAAGAAATTTCATATTTTTCACATTTCTTCCCTAAATAATTGATTTCCAATTTTTCATCAAAAATTCAAAAATTACCCAAAATCGTAAATTTCTTATTACAATTTGGGGTTGATTTAATATATTTATATGAAATTTATGGGAATTTAGTTTGCTTTTTAAAGTAAATTTTATAATATTGTTAGATAATTAATGAGATGTGGCATTTAGATAATAAATTTGGTATATAGAGAGATCATGCAACTTTTTTAGTTACCTACTGTCGATTCCACGTAATTGAATATGGTCGAGAAACATGTAATCCTTAATCAGATTTTATCAACATCAACATGATTCTGTTTAAATTACTGTTTTTTTATTTAATTCTTGTTGTTTTGTCAACCTAAAGAATTTACGGTTCGATAATCAGGGTAAAAATTAGGCATTTTTTTAAGGGATGTGTTGTATAAAAAACCAAAAAAAAAAAACTTACGTAGGGAAGAAATGATTAGGATTTAAGGAAGAAAAAATATTTAGAGGAAATAAACTAATCAAAATCTCGTAAATCACAAGTAGAAAGATTTTTTTATTAAAATCGTATATTATAGGCCATTATACCGGCGTATAACGCATATCGCGGAAATCTTTACAAACAATATGTACATGGGGTTTTAAGTTTGTAGGTGCGGTCGAATGGAGTGACAAATTATTTGTAGGGTACGTTTTAATCAACGCTAATCAATCAAATAAAATTACTTTGATTTGAAGTGCAAAATGAACGCGTGAATTTAAATGCCGCGTGCAACTTAGGGAAGGAATCATAATTGTTTTCTGTGTGTGTGTAAACAAATGTATCGAATGCCAAAATAGTATATATTTTGTATATCAAAAATTTCAAGAGTTTTTAAAATATTTCTATTGTATGCAGAATAACCCTCCTAAGTACAATTAAACACATAGGTACTTTTGAGAATTTGTATATTATTAAACCGCAAGCGAAGTACTTTTCCAAATTTTAATTAATGTATCTCAATAGAATAATTTTAGGATGTTAAATATAAAATTTATTTTCAACATTTCCTGCGTTGAGTATAGTGAGCCTATTTAAAAACACATTAAAATGTGGTTTTAAAAATCTTGGAAACTATAAAACGAATTTATGTCCTCTATAAAATTCTAACAATAACCTTAGTTATCTATTATCTGCTAAGTGCTGTGCTAAACATTATAGCACTATCAGAAGTCAACTATTCTTCGTTTTTCTTACACGAGATCCATGTAGATCTCTCATGACAAAAGACAAACAACAACAAATTTGATACTGTAGTCAAGCTGCGGTTGAAAATTGCAATGCCTTTACAAAAAATGTCTTCTTCAAACAATACAAGGTAATTATAGTCCTGAACATTTTGCTCCGATTTATATTATGTACTTCAATTTTTTTCAAGTATCTTACAATTGTAAGTTACAAAAATTGATTTGAAGCCGAATTATACATTATTTATGTGGACAATGTGTCTTAAAAATGTTATTTATTTATTTATAATACATACAGAAAATTTTTTTGTTCTCTATAAAATATTAAGAAGGGATCCGTTTTAAAGAATTATGAATATAATAGAAAAATAAAGATCAGTTGTTTTTCTTCTTGAGTTTATAAATTTTGATATTTAAATATGTAAGTTATAACGCTAGGAGTTGTTGCACACAAGAGTAGAAAAACAACAAAATAATTGTGATTGTGACTCTCTCTAAAATTTACATACTTAAGCAATTTCGAAATATTATTATAACCAATAAACCAGAAAATCTTGATTGATCTTTCTCTTTTCAATTCAACACAATCACCAGTTTGTGCATCATAACCGTATTCTACAAAATTTAGAACTACCTGATCATGATCAATTAATTCATAACTATATTACATTTATACCTACCTAAAATATTCAACATTCAATTACCAACGTTAATATATACTGCAATGTAAAAAAAAACGATTACTAAGCATCAAGCCTGTGTTTAAAAGACAAAACATTTATCTGTGTTCGTTTGGTATGTGTATAAGTAAAAGGTAAAAAAAAAATATATAAAAGGGTAAAGACCCGCGATTTAATAAATAAGTCGCGTCTCGCGATTTTTTTTTTATTCTTTATGTTTCAAGGCCACTGCCAAATTTTTTTTTTATGCTTATGTTTAAATTTTTTTCTTACAAGGGGTACCATTGAAGTTAATACATAAACCTGATCTGATGAAAATAGTAGAAATTTTATTTTTCTATTAAGTAGAAGGGTTCAATTACTGTATAACAGCTAATATAATTGTTTTATTGCAAATGAATATTGTACTCGTATATCGTATATATGGTTTAATTTAAAGTGAAGAGCACGAGGCAATTTATTCATAATAAAATTTGTTTGTTGGAAGAAAGAAATCCGAAAAACTAAGTGTTGGAATTTGAAAATTTTCTGCTGACCGTTTGTGTATTAGGCTTGGGAATGCTGAACTTCATGGGTTGGCAGATTTTTACAGACTAAAAACAGGACGTTATGAAATGGCGAAGTCGAATTTAATTAATTTCGCCTTTTTTGTTTTTATTTGTTTTGTCCATTTCGTTTCAAACAGTTCTTACCACACAAAAAATTTAAGTTAAGACGATTTCGATTCACCAAGAAAAAGTAATCCGGCTCGGTGAAAGATGATCTTTCTGTTGTCAAACTGTTCGATTTGTCAAGAAAAGTCAATCCGTCGAGCAAAATTGTTGTTGGTTTACGAATCTCGATTTTTTGGCAAATTTGTTTGACAGCAGAAAGATCATCTTTCATCGAGCCGGATTTTTTGCACTGTGTTTTTTGTTCGATCGAAATCGACATTACATTGGATGGGCTAAAATGTTTTTAATTTTTTTTTTTTTTAATTTTTTAATCTATGCAATCTTTTCTGCGGCTCAAGGCACTCCCAACTCTTTAGCAGTTGATTTTACCATCCTACTTTACGCGGTAGTAGCCAAATCGAGGACGTGCACATTGCATTGCTTCATGCCAACCTATAGCCCGAAAATTCTCAATAGAAGTCCTGGCGCACTGGATAGATTATGTTATTTCACAAAAATTATTAATTTATTAATTGACGTATTTTATAGTTATTGCTAATATTTAATAGTAAGTTTTATATTTATTATAGTTATTTTTGGTCAAAGTGTGTTCACATTGTAAAATGGCGTAGACTCATATCGTTAGTGCACAATAAATTATGGATCGCTCAAATAATATCGAGGAGATCCCGAATCTTTTTTAACAAAAATGTTTTTTATAAATGTAAAAAAGGCAATTCCTTTGCTCTGTGCACGAAATTATGGGCCTTTTACGAAATTACGCAGTACCCGGAAACACTTATTACGACTTAACTTATCCATTTTTTTTTTTTAGGTCTACTCCGTAACGCGTACAGAACAAGACAATGTCAGTAAGGTTATATATTTCATTTGGAATAGGGCCGAAAGGCCTAATGTCGAAATGCCGAATGTCGAAAGGTCGAACGCCGAAAGGCCGAATGTCGAAAGGTCGAACGCCGAAAGGTCGAACGCCGAAAGGCCGAACGCCGAAAGGGTCTGAATGCCGAAAGGCCGAATGTCGAAAGCCCGAATGTATCGAAAGGCCGAATGTGTTGAAAGGCCGAATGTCGAAAGGTCGAAAGGCCGAATATCGAAAAGACGAATTTCGAAAGGCGGAATGTCGAAAGATCGATTGTGTCGAAAGGCCGAATGTGTCGAAATTGAGTGAAATTTTTCATCTCTTTATGAATGAAAATTTTCAAAATTTATATTTTTATGAAAACCAAAATATATATTTTGATCAAAATTTTTGTATAAAATTGTTGGGATCACTACGTTTGCCTGAAAAAAAAATCCAGAAAAAATCCCGAAAAAAAAAATCTAGAAATTATCAGAAAGGCAATCCAGAAAAAAATCCAGAAAAAATATTTTGTTTGAAATAAATGAAAAAAATTCAATTTTATAGGCATTTTTAGACTTTTGTCATCACTTGAAATATTTGTGGTACGTCTAACAGAAGAAGCGATACGAGCGATACAATTCCTTTGATTTGTGTCTGTAAGGTTGACGAATCATTAACGAAGCATTAAATCTATAATTCGCTAAAATACCTTCGTCGATACCATACTTAAGCAACGAATTGAACCAACCACAAAATAATTTGAAACATTTGTGGTAGAACTCTCAGTAGAAGCGATATGAGCGATACAATTCCTTTGATCTGTGTCTGAAAGGTTGATGAAGCAATTTCCATTATCATAAATATTAAAAATTTTACCGGAAAATTAAAATTTTATAAACCTTTTATAAATTTTAAGTCCGCACTGTGATAATTGTGTTTCTGGATTTTAGTTTTCTGCATTTTTGTTTTTCGGAATTTTTTTGTTTCTGGATTTTTTTTTCTAGATTTCTTTTTCGGGATTTTCAATTTCTGTATTATATTTTTCTAGATAAGGAAACCAACCCATTTTTTTTTTACGAAAATTCGGGCTTTCGACCCAATCGGCCTCTCTACACGTTCGGCCATTCGACCCATTCGGCCTTTCGACATTCGGCCTTTCGACACATTCTTTCGGTCTTTCGACCCAATCGGCCATTAGACATTCGGTCTTTCGACATATTCGGCCAAACAACATTCTGCCTTTCGATATTCGGCCTTTTGACATTCGGCCTTCTGACCCATTCGGCCTTTCGACATTCGGCTTTTCCACATCGAACGTTTCATTTGTTTCAAGTTTGACGTGCCATTTTTGAAAAGTCAATCTAACGATGACATTTCATGGATCATTATAAAAAAAACAAATTTTGATATTTGTTTATTTAGTGAAAAGTTATTCCATCTTAAAAATGATTAAAATTAAAGAAGAAATTAGAAACATTTTAAAATTTTATTTTAAAAAACGGAAGAAGGCAACGCAGGCTGCTAAAAAAATGTACGCAATTTACGGTGATGATGCCGGATCGCAAAGAACAGCCCGTGAAAGGTTTGCTCAATTTGCTTGTGGAAATTTCGGTGTCAAAGTGCATCTGAAATGTTTAAGTACCACCAGATTTAACAGTTAAAATATCTGGGTCAAAGCGTGGTAAAACCACATAAACGATGGTAAAGCCACATTTGACGCCAAGGTCAATCGATTAATTCTGTTCTCTACTGTCAATAATTAACCAGAGACTAGACCATCATTTGTTTCGTTTACCGTAGAACTCTCTTCATGGTGTAAAATTGACTTCAAAAGAGATTAGTAAAAATTACTTTGTTTAATGATACTTTTCAGAGAGAATTTCAAAATTCTTAACCGGAAATTGAATAGAATTTTTTATTACTACTATCCCACAATAACTTCGCGTTTGTATCGTGCCAAAATATTACCAAATAGTAAGCCGAAGTGAAATTCTCTCCAAATAACAAAAAATATGTATGTATGAATTTTTACCAATAGCATTCATGCAGGCGATATATTGTACATCAAATGTTGCATATACATAAATCCCAAAAAATTGGACTTGAAACTAGAAGTATCTACTACCCGTGTATACCTAGTACGTTAAATGTCACAAGGTCAATCCTAGGGGTCGGCAATATAAATAACAGGCAATATATGGTATTTACGGCAAGTTCCACCAAATTTCAATGACAAAATCCGTTCAACAAAAATCAAAAGATTGACATTCAACTATGAATTCTGGGATCTCTGTTGTTATAGGTCTTGTTTGTTAAATGTCACGAAAAATTACAGCTTCAGAACAGTGATACTGTTAATTTAAGGCGTTGTGAACTGTATGGCCACCTTTCTTCAATTCCTGTTGTGGCGATTGGTAGTATAATTTGTCATTTGTCTCTATTAAAATATAGCAACATATTGTAAAGGTGTGTCTTACTGGATCCTCCTGGGCCATCTAAGAAGAAACAGCGCTCCCGCAATATTTGTGAATGCTGTCAATTCCTGCTTTCTCTTTTTTCTCAAGTACTTTGAATCGAACGGGAATATTCCAGGTTCCCGTTGGTTTAGGAAGACCAACTTTGGCACACTCAGCACCATGTTGCTGCAGCACATACTTGATATCGTGAAAAGCTAAATTAAATGCCACTTCACTTTCATATTCTCGCAAAAAATCTAATGCCAAATCCAACATGAATTAATTCCTAAAGAGACAAAAGCGTGCCTTGGAATGGGATTTGAAAAATGACTGCTTCATCTAAGCACTTTTCCCACTCTTCCTCTCAGCTCAACAAAATTCGATAAAACGCTACTTGATAAGGCTAATAAGGAATTTCTGTCTACAGAAAATTAAGTGAAAGTTTATTGATTCCATTTCGAGCGTCGTTTAAAGCTTCTTTTTCTCGATCTTCTTCCAAAATTATACTCTGCTGTTATGGAAGATAAACTGGCAGTCGTATTATTGTCTCTAGCAAAGCCACGTTGTATCTGGTGCACTCACATATCTCCCCGTTAGTTTTTTGTGTATTTTTTCGAAAATGTCATTTAGGCGAATAAGTTATCACCGCATACATAAAGTATATAAAATATTGTTTATATATGATTTTTTTGGGAAGTATTTTTCGGACATGATAGTAATTATATAATAAAATAATTGTTGGTTTTTATATTGAAGAAAAGTATGAAAGCTTTTTTCAAAGATTTGATATTTTATGTAAATATAAAAAAAACTAAATATCGCTTCATACATTATGCAAATATGATTTAATAGTAGGTATTTGATTTGGAGGGAACCTATAATATTCCAAACAATTAGGTTCTTAATTGCCATTAGCGATAATGTTAAAAATAACAAAAAACATTTTTTTTAAATAGCAATTATAACATTTAAAGATTAGCATACAAATTCAGCTTGCTCTCCTTGAATTATTTTGTTCAATTATTGTCGAAATACAATATTCGTTTAACGTTACAATAACTTTGATAATTGCTTTTTGTAAAGATGCCTGAGACTGGTTTCTTTTGAAAATTAGAAATCACGGAAGGAATTTAAAAATGCTAAATGGGGGGTTATCAATTATGAGAAAATTCAAAAATTTTGATTTTCTATCTGTCATAACCGGTTGGCCATTATTATTGGATTATCGTGCGCATATACTAAAATATATATAAAGTTGGTGTGTACTTAAACTAATTGGGATTGTCAAATACAGAGTAGATATATCTGTACCTATTGAATACTTAAATCGAAATTCATGAGAAAAACCGATTTAACGACAAAATCTTAACAATATCAAATATTCATGGGAAAAGTATATATTGCAATAAACGAGTAGATTAGAAACACATCTTAATAATCCGTTTTTAGTTTAAGCGGTTTGTATTGATTAAAAACAAATATTTTCATCCAGAAGATAATCCCCGATAGAGTATGATCGTGTATTCATTGATATTTTTCCACCTAAACCCTTTTCGGGATTGTGTACGTCTTAAAAACATATTGTCTAATTTGAATATTTAATTTGATCCTCTCTTCCTTCTATTTGTCAATCGAGATTTATACTTATCGACCATATCTCTTTGTCCTCGTGCCGAATCTCAAACCTTTCATTTTTCGGTTAAAAATATTAGTTTTTAACAAATTTAGTAATCAATTAACGTTTTATTTGTATCTCTTGGGCCGATGGGCAGGTGTCAAAATTATAGGAAAATAAACATAAATCTATAATACATAATATTATCCTTTTTTCGGGTAAATCCTTATTTTTAATTAGAAATTTCCGTTTTTAACAGTTCAATGAAAAAGGTGCAAATACTTAGTTTCTTTCATAAACTGACATAATCAAGACTTAAAATATTTGTATAAGACCAATACACAGGTGAATATATTGTTATATAAATTGGTAAAATTTCTAAGAAAATAAACAAATGATTAATTTTGAATGTTGAATTAGGCAAAGTGTATACAATAATAAATCCTTAATTGTAGTTCGAAACGAATATATCATTCTGTATAATTTGACAGATGAAAGCGAATGTATTGTTGCTTAACACGGATATAAATATCGAAAATTCTATTTACTCGCTGTTGTGGTTTCTTCACGACGTTTTTTTTATTATATTAAAGCGGATATGGGACGTAAAATTTTTAATCGAAGAACAATTTTACTATAAATTATATTGAGAGTTGTGTAAATAATACAGAACCCCATAGATCATTCAGTAAACTAACAATTGTTTAATTTTTTTATAGTAAATAAAAACATCCCAAATATAAACCCTCGAATTAAGGACTTTCTTAAAATTAAATCTGCAATTAAAAAAAAATGTAATAATAATAATAATAAGCAAGGAAACCATTTTTTTATTTAACATTATTCTTAATTCTATTTATCTTTTGTTCACTTTCAATTTTGGAAAGACGCATCAGACAGGGGATAAATTATTAATCCATCGATACAATTTTTCTCTTCCGGATTTCAATTATTTTTATTTTAAACCCCATTATATATCGGTTTCATACTTTAACTGAGTGCAAAAAATAGCGATTTTTATAAAATGGTTCATTGCATTTATCCGTTAAAATATACTTGCTTAATAAAAACACGAAAATTTATTTACATCTTTGCTTGAATATTGAAAGTCTCGTTTGTATTGATTGTTTCATTATTAACTAAACGTATTTCTTAGGTTGTCATGTTATACTTACGGATTTTGGAAAAGTTGATATACCTAAAAGTTTTCTACCTACAGGTATAAAGATTTATTAATTAAAGCATAATTGCAATTAAAGATTTAAAAGAGAAAATCCGAAAGATTACACCTTATGCGTGAATCCGAATTTGGCCACAGAATTATCCATCACGTCAGATTTTTGAGATATTCTAACCTAAAAGTGTCAAAAAGCGTGTTTTTAGCACTTTTCCACTTGAAATAACTCAAGGCCAAAAAGAGTTAGGGCAAATCTGACAACGGGACCTTATACAGCGTATTAAAATCTACGACTACAAAAACTAATGAGAACTTATGAAACCAAAGTTAATACAAAAAGATTTATTTTTATTATTTTATGCTAACTATATGGGTTTCCATAGATTTTAGATTTCCGTTGTCAAATTTACTCCCTCTTTTTTTAGTCTTGAGTTATTTCAAGTAAAAAAGTGCCAAAAACAAGCTTTTTGACACTTTTAAACTTAACGTGACAGGGTAATTCTGCGCCCAAATTCGGATTCAGCGCAAAAAATTTCTTCGGACACGATTGTTTAATAAAATAAAAACATTGTTAACCCTTTTTTTGCAGGCCTGTGTTATCAGGAGCAAAAGTATAACATTAGCAGATTTAACTGATCCAACGTTAAAAAGCAAAGGCCAAATTCGGTTAAACAATGTTTCTAGCCAAATTATCTTAGTAACTTTCGCAGAAAAGTTAACGGAGACTTAAATCATAACGCAATGAAAAATATTTTTAGAATAAATAACAGGACTAACTAACATTTTGCTTTTCAAGGTGAGATGGGTGGCGAGTGATGCAGTTTAGCTCCCGCTTATTATCATTTTCTTTATCTTTTTGGTTTATTTGAGACCTACTATACTATACCATAGACATTCTCGTCTATAATTTGTTTTTATAAGTCAATTTATAGCCATTCCCGTCTCATTTAATTTTTTCCAATTTATGCTATTTTCATTTCCATCCCTAACAGCGTTTTTTTTTCAAATTTCGACTCTGTTAGAGACGTAATTGTTGCTAAGGAAGAAACCTTTTTTACGGTCACGTTATAGGTATAACCTCTGATGCTTACTCGTAAATGGTTTTATTCGTACCAGAGTAATAGAATTCAAATTAGTTTAATTTAATGTCATCTGATCGAATGGTCTTGAACCTACTTCAGAAGTTCCCCAGGTGTCTATTTTGCATCCCTTAATATTTATTCTTTATATTAATGATACAATATATGCAGATGATCTGAAACTTTTTAGAAATGTTCACACAACCGAAGACACTGAAGCTTTACAAGCGGATCTAACCACCATTTTTAACTGGTCTATCGAAAATCAGCTACCACTAAATGTCAAGAAATGTGTTACTAAAACAGTTTACTAAGAAAGTTAATAAATTTGATTTCACTTACAACATTGACCAAGTACCTTTAACTAAAAACGATATAATTAAAAATTTCTTGGTTACTCTCGACCAGACATTACGTTTTAATAAACATATTGATCTAATTTGTGATACTTCTTTCAAAAGATTAGGATATGTTATCAGAAAGGGTAAAGATTTCATGGATCCTTCAATTCTTTCATTACTATACTCTAGCCTTTCTATCAGAGAATTTCTCGTATTTTGAATTGCGAATGTTGAGGATGCGTAATTAACAAAAGAGCAATTGCGAGAAAAACGTGATTATGTCAGCATTAGCAGAACTCGAAATGTCTTATATTATTGTGATTTGCCGCATTTTTGAAAAAAATTGGAAACTCAAATTACAAAATCGGAATCAGGCGTCCCGAATTTAGCATTTGATGGTTTCATAGAAAGTTTAATTTCATAGATCGGAAATGTCTTAATAGGGATTCTCCCCTAGACATTTTACGAGATTATTCAAAATTTTCAATATTATTCGAGTTTTTTTCGATGGAGGATCGAATTAATCGTAGCATTGACTTCGGGAATATTTGAAATTGTTTGAGTGATTATTCTAGAATTCTAAGATCATTCGAAATCATTCGAGTCCGCTCAAGTTTCTCGATATTATCAGAGCCCTCTGTATAATACCATATTTAAAATGATTATGACATCACTCCAAATTTGTAAAGTGCTGTAGATGCGAATATGTTTCAGAAATTTAATGATACATCAAGATTTTCGATATTTTTTGGGATTCTCGAGGTTTTTATTTCAGGTTTCCTTAGTGTTGAGTATTAGAAATTGTTTCAGATTTTATTATTTTTTGAAATTATGTATTTGGAGATTTTCGATATTACTCGAGTTTAACCTGGAATTAAGCATATCACTGAGTTAGATGATCTTACAGAGATGAGATTCTCAGTGGTTAAAACTATCAGTGATTTTAACATCATATAACTTATCTTCAACCTATTTCAATTAAAAAAATCGTCAGTATACATGTTCACATTGAACTTTAGACCAAATTTTATCCACGTTCCCATTATCCTATGAAACTTAAATGTAGTATTACTCAGTTTAAAGTTTAGTTTATTCCATCACAAGGTGGCGCTTATCCTCCTTCAGGCCATTTCCTGTAGGTATTTTCGTAGTCTCCTTTTATAATCAGGAACTCTGTTTCAAAAGTTTTAGGTCGATAATTATTATTGAGATCGATAAGCCTTGAAAATTGCATATGGCTTGTATTAAAATTTTTGTATGTAAGTGGTTTGAAGTGGTCTGAATCTAACATTTTATTTAGATTAGAATTTCCTGTAAACGACTTTTTCAATATTCACTTTTTTTTGTTATTACTTGTTTTCAATGAAAAATGTGTGTAGTCTACCTTACCTGCCACAACCGGTCATCTGACCTGTCCCGGTAAGAGAGCTATAATTTCTAGCACGTTTGAGTGTAAATGGCGCCTTCTGTCAATTACGTAATCGCCTTGCGCTACTTTTTTAAAGGTTTTACCAACAAATCTTCCATTTGACAGAAATTGCAAAACGAACCTAACATTTTTTCGTAAAGATCTTTCTTATCTTTTTCTACGAAATTAAGAAATACTTACAATTCTAAACTGTGAAAATCTTCTAGTCAATTTTACATTTGAACACCAAAAAGAACCAAATTGTTATTTCATATGTTCAGAAAAATAACACAAACCAGACCAGATATGGTACATGGGTTAAACAATGTAGCAGCGAATTTATCAGATTTGGAAGAATTAAATATCATTAACAAGTTGACTGCCACCATATGAAGAAAAAAAAATGATTACAAAAATGCAGAAATGGAAATGCTTTAGCACCAACCATTCGTGATTTTAGAAAGTAGTAGTTTCAAAATTCAACTGCCTACAGGCATTGTGTTGGTAATTTAACTTTATGCTTAGAATGTTTTAATAAAAATCAGTAACATGTAACCCACGAGTGGGTCACATGGCAATCAACGTTTTAAACCAATAACTGTTTTATATCCGTTTTGCTTTGAGAAGATGTATGATAGAGAACCGAATTTGAGTCACACGTCATTAAAATACTCATCATTAGTAAGTATTGTAATCATGAAAAAATTTTATTCCAGATTTCCATATTACTCGACGAACTAGGTTACCGTCACCAAAGCATCAATTAAAAATATGTCGTATCCATCCTTCCGTCCTTCTAGTCATAAATTTTTCTTATTTTTAGGTTAAAGAGGTTAAACATTTTCTGCGATTAACACACCTTCTAAATTCCAACACTTGTTCCATAGGTATCTTTAAGACATAATAAATCGAATCAAAATTACTAAATTTACCTAAAATACTTCGCTGGTGACAAATACATCTACACTTACAAAAAAAAAAATATATCTAGTAAGCTTCTAAATATAAACTCTTTCTGTGACGTTTTAATGAGATTTTTGTCATTTTATTGATTGAAATTTCAATGACATGTTGATCGATATTTGTGAATTGCTTTAATAAAATCGCTTTTAAAGTTATTATTGACGGTTGGAACCGTGATTTTAGACTAAATATTTGCCGGCATTACAACTTCAAAATATTTTCACTATACAATGTTTCAGTATAATTTCCGAGTAATAAATTCTCTTGGTATTAAAGGTTGTATATAAATTTTAAGAACAAATTATTGCGGAACGTTCTAAAATAATATCACGCAATTAGGGCCTGATAAGGAGGTGCGGTATCGGTCACAAAAGATAATCGATATTAATTCTGTTTTTATTATTTGTGTTTTAGTTGTTTGTATTGCTCGAATGGTCCACAGCGAAGCTCCTTCCAGACTGAAGCACCGAGTAAAGAATTATATTAGCCAATTCTGATGATGCTCACTTAATGCTATTATCTGAACAAATGAATTAAATCTTTAGAAAATGAATTGTAAACATGTGAATGCTCTCTGAACGTCTAACTGGAACTAGCTAATTCTTAGAGGTCGAAGCTAACAAATTCCGAATGCGATGTTTATTGCTGTTCAACACGACTCAGTTCTAAATAATCAATCAATAATTTTGAGTCTGTGATTTGGCGGCTTGGGGTAGAGGTTTATATTGTCAAGGACTGCCCCTGCTCAAAATTTTGGAAAATTTTTAATAAAATTAGAGAGATTTTATGTTAAATTGGGTATTATAGGCGAATTCCAGCTTTCTACATTGGGCAAACAGGAAGATCAATCCGTTGAAGCTAAGCTATATCGATAAGATGTACATAGAATTCAGAATTTTTGTTAATACCAATTCACCTTAATACTATTATGAATACTAACAAAGTTAGATAATTCGATATTAAAATGGAAAAAAGTGTTCAAATAGACCGGATGGAAGGACTATGATAATTTACCAAATTTAAATTTAATAATTTATCTGTTCAACAAGTTTTTATCATTCAAACACAATTGTATATCACCACAATAAGAAATTGTAAATGCTGAAAAATTCTTAACAACCTAACCTGAATTTAAATAACTTATTTAACAAACCTAATATTAAAATGTAACCAATTGAAAATATGTAATAAATTTACAAGTTGCGCCTGGATCCACCGCGTCTGTGCGGGTAATTTAGCGGTCTGATGATGATGGTTACTAATATAAAAAATAATTTTTTATCTACGTATATACGTATGAATAAATTTGAAATCCATGATGGTGGACAAGTCAAGTTCACCAAAACAAGGTCAAAGTCCATAAATTGATTTGTGAAACATTTTTATCACAAACGCATAATTTATGTGACATATATTGATAACATAAAAAAACATTTGAATACATTTAAATATATAGTATAGGTGTAGAATTTGATATTCCTAATATGATAAGAATGCGGGCCAATTTTTTTTTATCAATTTTTCATTCTGGTTGCATTTATCTACCGTAGCAAAATATGTATTGCAAACCCGTATTATATTTACCTTGAACGTGTCTCTTATATTATGTATAATGTTGTTTGTTAAGTGCAAATGTTAAAATTTACGTAAAGTTTCCCTATATAATTGTATTATTTTTATTTATTTACGGTTGAATGGACACAGGACAGGACCAGAATAGTTATTTTTTATATTTTTTGGAGGACAAAGACTAACTATGTTATTATCACAAATGATTCATTGAAGTATAAATTGTAGGATGGTTTGTGTTATTAAATCAGTTTGATTGACATATTCCATATCAAATCTGGGTCTAGTCTAGATCCACTGTCATACTCATTATATACAAATTTAGCAGGAGACTTACCTACGTTTAGTTGTATACATTTGAGTATACATACATATCAATCAAAGTTATTCGTAAAATTTTGTCATAAACATTGTATACACATTCATTAAAATCACTTTATGAGACTCATGTGTTTGTATAAAATCGAAAAATCAATTATAATCTTATTGAATTTAACCCGCATACAAAACTGAAAACTTTCACTGGCACGTGGCATGTTGGAAATTTTTACTATTCTGATAAATTTCAATCCATCAACATAGATATTTACAAGTTACAACGTACATTTAAAAAAAAAAAAACTAGAAAAATAGCCACGGGGTGTCCTCTCTCCGAGTACATCAAGCAACAAAAAAAAATTATTTCATATGGTACATACAGTACATGTTATGAGCATTAAAAAAAATTGCGATACGGCAATTGTTCATTTGATTTAGTGAAACAAAAAATTATTTCACAAAATACTGTTTTTAGGAGGTCTGATAAAATCTTAAAAACCAAAAAAAAAAAAAAAACATTTCGCTCAAGGGTTGACTTAAGTTGACAATTATTCAGCATAATGAAATGGATTGAGCTAAAGATCGGATAGTGAAAATAAATGAGATATTTTATTGTATTAAATGGTGCTAGAGGGTTAAAAAATGTGTATATTATTACAACACGGGTGGGTTATTATTCTGGTAAAAACAAGTATACACATACATTATGATAAAAATCGTGAAATGAAAGTAATTAAATGTATATGTGAGGTTTAAATTTTTATTTTTTTTTTTGGCGATATGAGTGGTTACAGATTTGAGCGAGATTACAAAAATTAAGGGTACGACACATTCAATTGGTAAATAGGTAGTTGCTGCTCGACAAAAATATTAGACGGCCAAAAAAATAACCAAATAAATATGGATAATAGCTTTCTTTCACAAGATAAATACGTTTTAAAATATTTTAAAGGGTCGCTTCGCTACATTCATTCGATTCATATAATCATATTCCATTTTGTTATTTTTATGATTTATGTTCAAATACCGAAAACCACCAAAACAAATGTAATATGACATTTTGCAAAAAAAAAATTTAACAATAGCCCAGAAAATGCAAACATCTTTAAGGGATGATTTCGAAATGAGCGACAAAACGAATTTCATTTTTTTTATGTATTCTATTATTGTATGAAACTTATTTATTTTAATTATTCTGATTTTGTCTGGCTTCGTTACATAGCAATCTGTTCTTTGTCTGTATACACTGTGCCAATAGTTTTTTGTATATTGTTGAATCATAAATTCGAAGAGCGACATAGCTTTCCTTACGAAAAACTTTTCTAAAAATATCATAACATGTAAATGTAAGAAAGCGATTATCCTCTTACTCAGTTTAAAAGTTATGCTTTCAAAAAATCATCGATTTATGGTAAGTATAGAGCTACATATATACTACATAGCGACATTGAGTGTACCCATTTTACTCAAAAATATGATTTTACAAAGGGTGACGGAATTTTGGCTAAAATTTAAATATTGGTTTCCAATGAGCTTTAAGCTTGATAAATGATTTATGCCTTTTGGGTTTAAACTTAACATTTTTGAGCTTTTTAATAATTTCAGATTGTAACAAAATGTTTTATGAGCATATATTATGTATAGCTTTCAAAACCAAATCATTTCACTCAGAAATTTGATAATACAAAGGGAAATGGAATTATAGGATAAATTTAGAAAATTTGTTAACAATGAGCTTTAGGCTTGATAATTAATTATACTATGTATATATTTGGGTTTAAACTTTATATTTTTGAGCTTTTTAATAATTTCAGGTTGTAATATCTTTTTTTCTTCGGAAAATTGTATTGTTATATAAATATAACTATTTATACAATCTATAATTTCATAAGGAATAATAATATAAACATATATAATAGTTATTATAATGTCTACGTGCAACATTTGTTCTATGAACATTACCAAAGCGAAATTTCCTGGCGTCAAATGCGCGGGCTCATGTGATAATACGTTTCACATAAGATGTGCAAACATTTCCAAGGAATTACTAGATGGAATAAAGAAGCGCTCAGCAAAATGGCTGTGTCATGTTTGTCGTAATTCTTCTTTGAACCAATCAATAATAATTGATGAAGTGGATTCCCATGATTCTGACGCAATGGATGATTTGCCTAATTTATCTGATGTTATGATCCTGCTGAAACGTATGGAAAAAAAGCTATCTACTCTTGATAACCTGAAAGCCATGCTTGTATCGCTTGCATCGGAAAACGAAATACTTAAATCCAGGGTAGATACCTTAGAGAACCAGATGTCGATTCAGACTTCCAAGATTCATTTACTAGAAGCTGAAAATGATAAACCAAGCCAGAAATTAAACTCGAGTAGCATAACAATTGTCGGTCTACCCAGTCAACATGGTGATATTCGTGATGTGGTTATCAACACCGTCAAAAAAATAGGAGTGGAAATTAATTATGATGACATAGTGAACATTCATGCAATTCCCAAAAGCAAGAGCACTGTCTCATATAAAGAAAATACATCTAAATCATTCTCTAATGATTTATTAGTTGTCAAATTCACGACGAATGATATTAAGAATAACATTTTGCTGCAGATGAAGAAAAAGAAGTCACTTTTCACTAACGATTTGGATGTAATGTTGCCGCAAAACCATCCTGAGCAACGCATTTTCATTATGCACCGATTAACAGCGTTCCAGTCCCAGTTATATCGTGAAGCGAAGAAAATTAAAACAACGTACAATTATAAATATTTGTGGTGTACTAATGGACAAATAAATCTACGGAAATCGGCAGATTCAGATGTTTATCGAGTACAATCACTCAATGATATTTTTCGGCTTCTTCAAGCACACAATCCAATTGGGAGAAAAAATAGCGATTGTGAGATCAATCGGGAATCAAATATTTTTTAATTCATTAGGTATGCAAATTTTCTTACTATTACAAGCTCAATATTTATTGGTTATTTTTACATACTTTTCTGCCATTTTTGTTTTGATTTCAACAAAACAAATCTCATTTGTATTTGTTTATAAAGGATTGACAGTTATATTTTTTACTAACAATTTCAGTTTTAATTTGTTGGTAGCACTGACAATTAACGTGATTAATTCAAAACATCGAATAAGCTTTTTATTAGTGCTGTACCCAACTTTACATTTCTGCGGAATCAAATGCTACAATAACTACAATTTTTTTAATTTTACTCGTAAACAACAGTATCAATATTTTTTTTTTTTTTTTTTTTTTTTTTTTTTTTTGTATAATCTTGCTTTTACCTGTATATTTTATTATCTATATTTCATTCATTTTTTATGAGTAAGATACGAAATTCTAATTTTAGGATATTGGTGCAGAACATTAGAAGTTTACGGGCAAATTTTGATACTTTTAGTTTATATGTGGCAAGCCTTAACGAGATTCCCGATTTAATTTTTGTGACTGAAATATGGATTTATTCTAAAGAATGCTGTGAGTTTAGTTTACCGGGTTACAACTTTAGGGCTTGCTGTAATGACAGTTACCGTTCTGGGGGTGTTGGTGTTTTTATTCGCAATAACATTGGTAATTACTTAATCCAAGTTTACAATTGGATGACAGCAGATATTATTCGTTTTGATCTTGACATTGCAGGGAGAAATTGGATATTCATTTGTATCTACCGATTTAATAATGGGTCTATTAATGGGTTCTGCGATGAGCTGGAAAGTTTGTTGCGTACGCTTACAAAAAGTAACGTAGCTATTCTGGGTGACATTAATTTAAATCTTTTAGATATCAATGAGTCGTTTGGTTACCAAACAATGCTGGCTTCACATGGTTTAATAAACTTTTTAAATGAACCAACTAGAATGTTAGCTTGTCTGGACCATGTCTTCCTGAAAAGTGAGCAAATATTTGATTTTAACATTAGAAACCTACCTATGCATTTTTCTGATCATAATTTGATTATAGTCGATATATTTGCATTAATGTTGAGTTCAGGTACAGTTAATTATAGATCAAATATTTCACAGGTGAATTTCACCAAACTAAACGATCTTTTAAACTTTGAAAATTGGAATTCTGTGTATTCTCAATCCAATTGTAATATTGCTTTTGAAAATTTTGTCGATATTCTAAGGTCTCACATAGCATCATCCACTTTTATCACTGATAGTCGGAAAATCACAAAATTGAAACCATGGATGAATTGTAATCTTTTGCGCAAGATGAACAAATTAAAAAAATTTTCAAAGAAATTAAATCGATATCCTTTCAATAAGAAACTGGAAAAATATGTAGTCAATCTCTCAAAGCAGGTTAAATTGGATGTTCATACTGCAAAGAACGTATTCTACAAGAACAAATTTGATTCTTCCATTAATAATTCCAAGGCTACTTGGAAGATTGTAGATGAGGTGTTAGGACGTAATTCTCGAAGTAAGCAAATAACTCAAATATATCAACTTCGAACTGAAGATATCCTTACATGTTCTAAGTCGATTTCTAATGAATTTAACAATTTTTTTATAAACATATCCAAAGAATTAACTTCCACATTTAGTGCTACTAGAAATGATGATATTGAACGTAATAAATTTATCTTTGGGTCACAGTCAAATAATTACGTTTCGTCTTGTTATTTTGAGCCTATAACTGCTTCGGAAATTATTATTGAAATTAATAATTTAAAAAACAAACGATCTAAAGGTGCTGATGGAATTGATAACTTGGTTGTTAAAAACTGCGCTTGGTACTTAGTGGATGTTTTAAAATTCTTGTATAATCTGAGCCTTGATAATGGAATTTTTCCAAATAATTTAAAATTGGCAATTGTAATTCCAATATTCAAAAAAGGCGATGAATTACAGCTGAACAATTATAGGCCGATTTCTCTACTAAGCACCGTAGCTAAAGTCTTTGAGAAACTAATAAAACGTCGGTTAGTGCATTATCTTGATAAAGTTAATTTTTTACACAATAAACAATATGGTTTTACTGCTGGTAAATCCACTGAAGAAGCACTAATTGATTTCCTTAGTCAGATATTTACAGCTATGAACAGTTCGCAAAAGCCTACAGCATTGTTTGTTGACATTTCTAAAGCTTTCGATGTAGTCAACCATGAAATAATGCTAGCTAAACTATGTAATATTGGTATTCGAGGCACAATTCTAGATTGGTTTACAAGTTACCTTCAAAATCGGCGTCAAATTGTTAGAATAGGCGAAACTTTAAGTAACCCAGGTGCTGTTAGGTGTGGCGTCCCTCAAGGATCTGTTTTCGGTCCATTATTATTTTTGATTTATTTTAATTCGATTTTTGACGTTGATTTCATAGGAAATCCCATTGCTTTTGCTGATGATTTGGCCCTTAGCTACGCTATTCCTATGACTGATAGTATACTTGGGAAATTAGTCGTATTCTTGAAAAGGATCTGGACAGCCTAAGTCAATGGTTTTATCATAATCGGCTTATTGTTAGCGACAAATCAAAACTCATGCATTTTGGGCGAAGAGATGCGGTTTCCCTAGCGCACCCTCAAACGTACCACACGTATTCATGCGATAGAAATCTATGCTCGCCTCAGTGTTTTGTGCTTGAGCTGGTACATGAATTTAAATATCTGGGTTTAACAATAGATTCACTACTTAACTGGAAGTCACACATCAATAATACTAGGAAAAGCGTAATCTGGGCCATTCATAAATTCTATAATCTTAGCAAAATTTGCCCAAGGGTTACATTAAGGAAATTATACCATGCTCTAGTAGAATCGATAGTAATGTATGGCATATCCAGTTGGGGTGGTACTTATTTTACTAATATTGAGGATCTGTATATCGCACAAAAAAGAATCATTAAATTAATTTACAAGCGCCCTCAGACAACACCAACAGTTCCGTTGTTTCGTGAACTAAATTTATTACCATTTAGATATCTCTATATTTATAAAGTCCTCAAAATGTTTTTTAATCGAAGTAACAGTTTTCACAATCGAACTGTAAGCATATATAATACGAGAAAGCCAAATAACTTTGCCGGCGTTCGTTGCAATAGCGAAAAATTTAGAAGATTCTATCTTTATATGGCTACATTCTTTTTCCACATGTTACCTAACGATATTAAAAGTCTAAGCAATGTGCGGAAATACAAATTAAAACGTGAAATTCGATCCTGGCTGCTCGGTTTAGATAACATTGAGCAATACTTTTAGTGGTGCAATTGAATTATTGTATGTCAAATGATACTAAATTTGAGCTTGTTATTGTATGTTGTATTAAAAGTTGTATTAGTTTAATTTTGTTGAATTGTATAATTGTTGCTCCACCACAGATTTTAATATAAATCTAATGGAGCTTTACTTTATTTCTAATTTGCAATAATTGTTTTTCTTTAATATATGTATATAAATAAACTGAAATAAAGATAAAAAAAAAAAAAAAAAAAAAAAAAAAAAAAATATAATGTTTTATGAAAAATGGCCAAGTGCTTTAGTTTTAAGAGCTTTCTCTTATCGAAGCTTTTTAAACAAATCGATGACGGAATTTTTGGTAGGATTTAGAATATTTGCCTTAGTGTAAATTATTAAGAGTTTTTAGTTTTAAAGCTTTTGGTAGCAAACCATTTGAAATTTAAAATTAATTTATAAATTAAGGTAGTATTTTGGGATAAATTTAGAGTATATATTTGTTTTCAATGAGCTTTAATCTTGATAATTTGTTTATACTTTCTCGGTAATTTTTGTGCCTTTCCATAAATTCTGTCTTTTGTTAAAATATTTTATGAGCACGAATCATATATTTGCAAGAAATGTCAAAAAATTGTAGTTTTAAGAGCTTTCACGTAACGAAGCTTTACAACTCAAATCATTTTACTCCGAAATTTGATATTACAAAGGGTATTTTTTGGAAAAAATTCAGAATATTTGTTCTCAATGTAAATATCCTTCATTCCAAACGTGTTTCCATTTTCGAGCGATCCATGTGTAAAAAACCAATTGGTTTACTCAGCTTTAATTCTGTAGACATATTCCGGCCATCGTTCAAGTATATGAAACAGAACGTGATTCATTTGAATGGCAGTAAATAAAGCGAAACATCTAGCAACTCTATGCTAAGACGAGTTCTATTGACAAATATCAAGAATTTCGAAATAATCTCAAAAATGTTGAATTTTCAAATTATTTTGAATATTCTTGAAAGTTTTCAAATATCAAATTATCCGTAAGTATGTAAAACCAACGGAAATCCTATAAGTGCTAATTACCGCCATATACAATGTAAATAACCTGGACATTCGATTACCCCAAACAAATTCGAAAAATCTCTATATTACAATATTTGAATGTCGATTACTAGAAAACCGACGAAAATTTTGAAAATTTCGAAAATTCGTGTAAATATGGAATTATTTGGCAAGTAGCTTAATGTTAGTAATATGGTATAAGCAAGTTACGGCTAAGCTCAACAAAACGATATGCAGTAAGAATAGAGCCCCCCCCCCCGTTCTTATCTTGTAATTTTTTAAATATCGAACAATCGTATTCTTCGAATAGGCTTTAAAATTCCCGGATAACATCGAACTATCAAATACACCCTACTACAATCTCCAACAAACTCGAATAATCTCGAAATCTCGAATGACCTGACTGTTTCGTAACACCGAATCACCAATTAAGGTCTCAAACATCACGCATCTCATTTCCATGATAAACTTCAGAAATCTCGAGAAATTTTAAAAAGTGATCAAAAGATGACACTTGAGACAAGCGGATATGAAATCGGGAAGCGAAAATTACCAAAATCAGGAGAACCCCACCAAAACCAAACCACAAGAGCCTGACTGCGGTTTGGTTCAAGTGAGGGAAACAAGAATTTATTTACAGTCTATGTATTATTCAAGTTTATTTTTCATTTTTATGAACATCACAATGATAAATCGCAAGCTACTAACACCAGCAGATTATTACAATCTTCCTTTTTCAAATCAAATTTAATCGTTAAATTTTATCTGTTGTCAAATCAAATTCAACCGTTTCTAATCAAAACATGATTTGTAAAAGTTGAATTTATTTGGCTAAAGGCTCAATTTGATTTGTAAAAGGTTCAATTTTAAATGCCAAAGTGGTAAACTTGGTGTTAAGCAAAACGTATAACACAAATAAATCAACCCAGCAAACACTAAAATCGTTGTCGTTTGATGTCGAAAAGCTAAATCTAAATATCAGTCAGATCCTAAAGGCATTTTTATTTCTATGGAGTCAAAACCGAAAAGAAATGGTTGAGTCTGTCTTAAGAAAAATATTTAATAGCAACCGGAAGCATTTCTTCTTTTCTTACAGATGTACCTAAATTTCCTACAAATGTACCGTTCTGCAAATTTGCACTTTAAGCTTAATCTGAGCTATTTAATCTACAATTTGAACTAATAAAGGAAATCTCGATGCTGCGGGTACCTAGTTATGCCACTGCACATTCGAGTAGTTTTAGTCATTTGGAGTTGGCACAGATAGTGCTGAATACATGATTTCACATTTTTTTTTGTAGATTTCGGCAAATTAAAAGACCTAGAGGTTTTACTCTTACAGCCCAAGCGTGAAAGCCTAATGAACGTAATATTTTCGTTTTTCAAAAATTGAACCTTGCTCAAGAACAAAATTGATGCGATGCACCATGACCCTAATATAAATTATGGAAATCACAATAAATTAAAAATTATTTTGTTTGATACTCTGCCCGGATCATGAACACGTATTTTCTTCAAAAGAAGAAACATAACCAATGACCTCTGGCGTTACTTTATAAAATATGGAGCAGTACGGCTATGCTTTCGCAGATTTGCCTCGCTCGATATTAGTTCGATTGTTTTGACTTTTTTAATTGAATTCACCATTTTTCAGAAATATAAGCCTACGTAAGTGCTACATGTCTACACCACTAATATTATAAAGGAATTAATTAATGCAACAACTTACAGAAGGCAATTGGGTCTGTGTATATTTTGACCAACCAATTCCAATATTTTTATTCCAAAATTTTTATGCGATGATTATTTATCTTTCAACAAATAAAAAGTTTAAGTAGTGCATTTTTAATTCAGCACTTGGGCAGATTCGTCAGCTAAGTAACTGTCAAGTTAAATTGAATTTTTATTATTTTTGTTTTACATTTTTTAAAAATGTTTTCGTTTTTCTTTAAACATTACTTATGAGTCCGAGAGACTTATTGCCTGGGTTTGTCAGTAAAATAACCCATGCTGATTAGGGTTAATACTAAATTGTCCAAAATTTAAAAAATTAGTTTTCTTTGGTATAGTTCGAGAAAATATTAAAACTTTACTTTCTTTCAGTTTCTCAGTTTCAACTCTTTGTATCTTTCTCCTCATCCTTCATTAAGAGTGTTCTTAAAAATTGTATAGGTCTTACCTCATTTCGATGATTTGCAGCTAATTTTATTTTAAAGTTAATTTTGTGAAGCTCAGCAGCTCACTACACTTTTCCCTTAATATGTGACGGCAGCCTTCATTGTCACCTCATTTTTGTTTGTGTTACATGCAAATGCTGACGTTGGCACTGTATATCATAAATAAGATCTGAAAAAGAACTTTTTTATCGTTTTGCCATGATTACACTATAATTATAGGCAATAAAAAATTTCAACTTTGTTTTGCTTTGTAACAAGGGGTCAAAATATAGTCATAATCAAAAATAACCATAATTATCTTGAATCGGTAATGCACCAAAAATAAATACAACACGTGTCATTAATAAAGTGACATATGACAATATTTTGGTCTCTAAAAAATGTTAACATAAAAAACTAATTGATCGAAGGGGTTTGTTTGAATATTTTTTTTTTTTTTTGAGGTTTTCGCGTGGGTCATTAATCGATTCGAAATGGTTACAGTCAGAATATTTTAACATACGCATAAACAAGCATAGAAAATTGTAATGTATTTTTAAAGCAATTATGTAATGACTAAATTTTTCTATTAATTTTTTATTTTATGTTACAACAGATGATATCACACGATATGATTCAATTATAAATTAATGACAAATTGTTTGATGAAAATATGTAATGCATATAATATGAATATTTATGGAATATGAGGTCAGGTAAATTTTTAATGTTTTGTATCATCTGTCATTTTATCTTGTTACATGATTTATAGCCTTAAACATATGTCGTAAATATACTACATACATATCTACAATACTCTTGTGTACATTATTTTGTTTGCTGTTAAATCTAGAACTCAGTGCATTATAAATACTTAAGAAGAATAAGTGCGGACTCCTAGCAGCTGCCTCTCTTACACCCCCAAGCTGGCCCGAAAATCCGGATATCTTCCTGAACGAGAAATAGGTGGTAGCTTTTCGGATGGAGTTAAGCCGGCGAATCCTTAGTTCGGCGAAATCTTCTGGTTGTATACTGCTCCCGCTGGGGCATTATTTGTCAGATGGTGTGTTTATCTGCAAAAGCAGTGTGTTTATCTGCGATGAGGTATCCAGGGAATCCTCCAAAGCCCTTTATATTAGACACCTGGGTCCTTGGTTCACCAGAGATCAAGGGTTGAAAAGTCGATTGTTCTCAGGATTGGCTTTAACACCTACGAGTATATTATTGGATCCAGCCTTTGTTTATAAAATGTTCTTGAGAGGATCTTGTTTAAGGTTATCTCTGGTCCATAAGCTCTTCGTTTTTCAATTTCGATTGCTGGTATGTTAATATGACTTCTAAGCTTGAAATTAAATACATTAATTTGCAGCAAAGCAAGTTAGCTTCGTTTGATTTAGGGAATTTGCTTGCTGGATCGCATACAGATTTATGTTTTATTCAGGAACCTTATATCTTCTCGATGGTCCTATTGGGACTAAATATTCCCAATAGCAGAATTTTTCTAAGAATTTTGTCTATGAAACTAGAGCTTAGATTTACAAATATTTCTGGTAGTATTGGTGGATCCCTATACAGACAAATGTGGTTCGGCTGATCTCTTGGCTGTTCTGATCAATTTAGAATCTGGTAAGTCTTGCACTAACGGAGGAATTTCGGAGGAAATTATTGAACATTTAACATGGAGTAAGAATAAACATATTCTCCTTTTAATTGGTTGTGACATTAAAGCGCATCGTACTCTTTAGGGTAGCACTAATATTAATAATAGGACTAATATTAATTAGCTCATCTGAGCTATAAATACTCAATAAACGCTGTGAACCAACCAACTTTTGTCAATTCTATGCGGCGGGAGGTTATTGATATAAGTCCGTGTTCTTTGGCTATTGTTGAATAAATGTTAAATTGGAGGGTAACAAATGATATGTTCACCTTTGACCACAGGTGTATCTCTTATAACATCCACATTAAAAAACAACCTCTTAAGCCATATCGAAATCGAAAATTAACCGATTGGGAACTATTCTGTTTCGAACTTATTTCCCTAATTCATCCTTACACTGACAAAGCCATTCTCGATTTCTCTTGAAAATTCGTGTTCACTTATTACACATCAAAAGATTGAGAATAGACCCTTTTGGTGCTGTGTTCTTAAAAAACAAAGGAAACATACTAGGATACTGTAGAATAAAGCCAAAAATACTAATCTTAAATGCGATTGAGAATGTTTGCTTATAGCTCAAAAGGAGTATAAAAAAAGCTTAAGATCCGCTCACAGAACCTTAGCCTCTCTGCGGTCGCCAGACTTAAGAGAGGCATTGAAGTCTATCGAATGGGAAGTTCACCTCTTGATGATTTTCCTATTATTAGCTTTTAGCGTTATTCCTCTAACCGGAATTTACCAATAAATCGCGCCACCTGTTAATGTCTCAATAAACCGCCTCATCCGCGCCATTGTTTTCTTTTGACATCTGTCAACAACATCCAATTCATAACCATACAGCAAGTTTCAAACAATAACGCATATTTTTTACGTGTTACAAATGTCGAGTTTTGTGCTTACATATTAAGATTTGCGGACATCATTGATTTGTTTTTATCATTTGAAGAAAACTGCTGCAGAATCACATCGAATGCTTGTCGAAGCTTCCGGTGAGCATGCTCTTAGTAAATCACAATGCTATGATTGGTTTAAAAATTCAAAAGTGGTGATTTGACGTGAGCAACGAAGAACGTGAAAGACCACCAAAAAAGTTTGAAAACATTGAATTGCTACCATTGTTGGATGAGGATGACGCTCAAACACAAAAAACAACTCACGGATCAATTGAATGTGTCACGAGAAGCCGTCTCCATAAGTTTAAAAGCCATGGGAAAGATCTAAAAGCTGGGAAAATGGGTTCCGCATAAACTGAATGAAAGACAACAGACAAATCGAAAAACTAAACTACAAAAGAGAGTCATTTCTCCATCGAATTGTGACGCGATGAAAAATGGATCTATTTTGGAATCCAAAGCGGAAAAGTCTTGGGTTGATCCAGGACAACTATTGACCAACCAATGCTCTGTATTTGGTGGGATCAGAAGAGTGTGATTTATTTTGAGCTACTAAAATCTGGTGAAACCATAATTACTAAACGCTACCAACAACAAATGATCAATTTGAATCGAGCTTTTCGTGAAAAAAGACCAGAATATGATAAAAGGCAGCACAAAGTGATTTGGCTTCATCACTCGTCAAGGAAACGTTGGAAGCACTTAATTTGGAAATACTTTCACATGCGGATTATTCGCCAGACTTGGCTCCGTCCGATCCCAGTTTTTTTTTTGGCGTGGCATCGACGCATTGCCAGAAAGATGGGAAAAATGTATAACTAATAATGGGCAATACTTTGAATAAAATACTTTTAACTATTTTCATAAGATGAACGTGTACTTTTTACCAAAGATATCCCAAAGCATTTCGGCCCATCATTCTTTGTCGAAAGATTTATTGGAGTATTTATCTAATTCCCGACTCAGTAACATGTAACATGCTTATAGAGTTGATATAAGTCCTATGAAACGGCTCTACATGAACTTGTCACTATACGTAACCATTTTTGTCAGGGACTGTAAATACATTATTCATCTTTTCCGTTCAAGTGAAGGAGGGATGATCATGTTGGTTATTGCCCATTGTGGCATTGAGGGTAATGATGTTACTGATTCTTTAGCAAAAGTTGGGGCTGGATTAAAATTTGTAGGTCCCGAACCAGTTGCTTCCTTAGCATTTAACTATGTTAAAAGGACGATCAAAACCTGCACTCTAAATGAATTAAACCAGCGTTGGCTTGTTAATTATAGCTGCCGCATTGTACAACTTTTTATTAATGAACCTAACTTGAGGGCTCATATTGTTGAAAATCAATTGTCTTCTTTGCTTTGGCCCAAAGTTCTTCAGTTTAATAAGGATCCAGCACGCGTTTTCGATTTACGATAGAATCTTTGATCTAGAATAAAATCGGCTATATTAATGATAAGGCTGTCAGATACTGATTTTTTACATAAATTACACAATCATTCCTTTAAATTACAAACTTAATGGCAAAAATCATATCATCCCATTTTTTGTAATTCTATAGAGAACAGAATATAAAAAAGGTACATGTATCTATTGTTTGCAAACCTAACTAAAAAAGAATAGAAACGTAAAAATTAAGAAATTTAAACTCCTTTAATACATTATTTGTATTCTAATAAATTATTCGCAATTTCTTTCAAATGGCATAAACAATTGTCTTTCTTGTGTACGTACGCAGCTTACGACGAACACATTTCATTCACATATGAACAGATACGATCGTCATTTGTCATACGATTTATTGAGAGGCGGTATAATTTTTTTTTACAATACTTTTTTTTTGCAAACAAGTCGTAATGAAAAATTGATCGGCAAAAGATTAATCACAAGTTATCTTAAAACTAGTTTAAAGGGGGATATGATCAATTCCTTATACGCATATGAATAAATTATTAAATGTGATAATTTATTATTTTATTGATCAGTGAAGAAAAAAAACTATTAGTTGTGCAATTTTTGCAACATGCGAAGTGTTATTAATCATAGAAGGGCTAAAAAATATTTTCCTCCTTTTAGTTTTCAGAAAAGGATTTGTGTTTGATCATTGATTATTATGTTTGGGATTGATGAGAACGTTTAAACAATTGTAAATAAAAACTAATCGAAATTATTTGCAATCGAAATTATTTGCAATTACATAGTATGTTTATTATTTAAACAGTACTCGTACATATGGGAGTTGTGTAAGCTGTAAACAAATTAAAAATTCACAGAAACGATGACATGGCAAATTTTGAAGTTTTCTGGAAAATTTAAATGAACTTCTAATGAACGAGTTTATTAAAATGAATCAGCATTTTTTTTTATATACATACGTAGTAATACTTTCCTGAAATAGATAACCCCTTCGATAATAGATATTTCTGATAACCAAAATTTTACTTCAAGTACCATAAAATCATAATTTTCGTGTAACCGAAATATAAAAATACGAGTAATTATTCCATCTGCTCATAGTAATACTTGTATACGATTTACTCGAGTATATGCAATTTTAATGTTGTTTTATTGGAAATTAAAATAGTTAGCCAAACCAGGGTGCAACTCAAAAATTCAGGCAAAATGACTCGTCTAAATCTAAAGGATATATATTTAAAATAAATAACATACAAAAATTGATAAAGGGTCAACACATAAAATGAAAAAGGTCATTTAAGTAAGTTCCAAATCGAGAAAGTTTATCAATTTTTTTTTTATGTTTGAACACTCGAAATCACACATTAAAAATTTACTATATGATTTTGATCGAGTTGAGGGTTTTTGTGGTCATCACAATATTAGTTGATAAAAATTTAGGTCCTTTTTACAATTTGAAATTAAGTGGTTTGGAAGCGATAAAAATGAAATATACGAGTACAGGACAAAAAAATATTTTCCATAAAGCTTCTTAAAATTTTGTGTATACATATTTTAATTCCGTTTGATTGAGGTTTTTTTTTGTGTTTGTATATTTTGTTGAAAGATTTAATCAAGAAAATATGTAACCCCAGTGACGAATAGATTTTAATTTATGTTTTTTTTCTTTTTGATGTGTAGCCTATAATTTTTTGTTTTATTTACATACGTTTTCTCAAACATTAGGAAAATAAAACAAAGTTGTTGAATTGTACACAAAACCGCGATGTACAGAGTTATACAATAGATTACAATAATGATCCTTTCCTGAATAGGGTTTAGGTCCCTAATAGAAGAATCATAATTCACGCGCGTTCGCTACACTGCACGCGTATTGTTAAAATTAATAAAAAATAAAAATTGTAGAGTAGATTTGTACATTTTAAATTAAATGATCAATTTAATTCCAATAATGGTATTAATACGTAAACTACAGATTTATTGCAAAACATTACAACATTAGGGCGAAAATATTTGTTTTTATTGGATTAAAAAAAAATGTAATAAGTTGAAGTAAAAAATGAACATGCATTTGGTTTTACCAAAAATTTGAAATTTTTTTTTGAAATTACTCAAAATTTAAAAACCGTGAAGTAGCGATTCATGAGATGAGCAGCTTAAATTTTCATTAATCCGTAAAGTAAATAAAAAATATTTGGTTTTATTTTTTAAACCTTGCATTGTGTAAGTATAACATCAGTGTTGCCAACTATTATTTTTATTGCGTGCTAGATTCATGTCAAAATAGTGCTAAATTGACATCAGATGCGTAGTACTAAATTATAATTTCAATTTACGGAATATATTAGGAATTCATTATTAGGAGTTGATATCGAAGAGTTCAGTTAAACGAAAAATTTGAAAACCGTTAATCCGATAAAATGTTTTCGTATTTTGAAATATGTAACATGAATTCTAATAAAACAAAACAGATCATGTTGGAAAATGATGAAATTCTTCCTAAAACTATCCATCGTTTATATTGGAAGTCGAGTCCAGTGACGTAACTATAACGAACCTATTATCTTAGCCAGCGATTTATCTTGTGCCTTGTCATGTTGAGTACCGCAGTACAAATTATTATTATTATATTATTTTAACGTACAAATTTATGTACCATCGGTTTAGAATATTTACCAAATCAAAATATTGTTTTTATTTTAAATATTTTCACTCGTCAAAAGCTCAATCAATAAATCATCAAAAGCTCCATTATTTTTTTTTGGTTTGTTTATAATTGTTTGATCCGATTAAGAAATTGCAGAAAATTTTGCAGCATTTTTCTGGTGAATTTTGTAATGGTTGAAATAGATAGAAGCAGGAATCATATTCTCGAGCGAAAAAAGCCCGAAAAAAATACCGAAAAATACAAAGCAAACTGCCCCGACCGAAAAGGAAGACCCCATTAAATTTTTGTTAACTACAATATGAAAACGTCATCCTTGCGCGTAAAGGACCAATGCTAAGCGGCTTTGCGGAGTTTTTTATTTAATTATGTCAAATACAAACGGTTTCCAGCCGACGAATTAAAATAATATTTCAAACATTTGTTATATTTAAAAACTTGATTTTTCGGTATTTTATGTTTTTACGGGATTTTGTAATTCGAAATTTTGTCACCAACCCATAGAAGCATCAAAATTCCAAAAAACCGAGACAATTTTCAAACGCCAAAAGTACTTGTACCTGGCTTATCAGCATTTGGGAAAAAAATTGACATATTTAGGTACTGAAGGAATCGAATTAGGGCTAACGCATTATGGAGCAAGTTTTTGCCCAATTCGCCATTGATTTAATTTCTACAGATAAATACTAGACATTTTTTTCTCGATTTTAAGGAAATTCATCATGATACATCAGAGGTTGCTTAGGATCAAAGTAATATATCTAACGATTAGATATCTGGCGAAAACTGGATGGTACAGCCTAAATTTTGCCGAAACTATCAATTAGTGCTCCAAAGGAAGCTTTGTTTTCAAATAATTTCTTCAACAAGTCAGATTTTCTTCATATCTGTTAGAACCTAAAAGAAATGTCAGAGTATTTATAATTACTAGGACAATCAGTAATCGAGAAAAAATTGTCTTTCATTCTAGAAAGATACCAAATAATGGCAGGACTGTTCCTTGTGTCCCTAAATAAGACCTTGCCAAAATTAAATAAAAAATTTCCTTTGGTTTGTTAAATCGTTTTTCTGAATAAATAGATCAATTGGAAAATTTTGGTATTCCCTTTCGCAACTTTGAAAATAATATTTCCGAAAAAAGTAACAGAATTTAATCCAATTTCCAAAAATGAATTAATCCTCACATCAGGCAATGGCGACTGAACTGATTGTACCACAGGTTACATTCCAAAGTACAGATGGTTCTGATACCTACTTCTTATTGATTCTATTATGTTGCAAAAATCACTGTTTCCTAAAGAAAATCAATCGGCAATGTATATATTAGAAGGAAAACCTCACCAAAAATTATACAGCAAAACCATAACTTTTCCTTTCAAATACTAGTTTCAAAAACGAAGAATTCTTTTGTTTTTTTGTACTATAAAAATTTTGTTGCAAACCTCCATAAAACCGTAAACGTCAAAATTATTAAAATTAAAGTTTTAACGGTTTTAAATCTTTAATGTAATATATTCTGTGCTCTGTGTAAGTCGCAAGTAGAATTATTGTTGGTCAATAAATCTCCCCGAGGGAACGATGCTTTTTGCTTTGCTAAATCTAGCATAACTGGAAGAATAAAGCGGACCAGGATAAATTTATTATTGCTCATACGCAGATTGAACCACTGTCAAGAATATGCGTAAAAAATCAAGGGCCTTGTCAGCAGCTAGAGTTTTTTCTATGACGTGGAACCAGTTCTAAGTTTTTTGAAACGAGGAACTCTAAACTATGCCGCTCTCAAAACACTCTCCGACAGTACTTACCAAGTGAAATATCTGTCACATAATTCAACATAGGGCTTCAAGCTCCTACCACCGACTTGTGCTCAACTTGCCTTATGTAGAATGAACAATTAAAAACAGAAAAGGGTAATGCAATGTGCATTGATATTATTATCAAAAGATGGACTCATGCACTTCGAGGGAAAAGTGTCTTCCGATGGCTTGTTTCCGATGCCCGTAAAACATAAAGCATAGCTGCAGGTAACCTTCCCAGTTCTTGGACACTCATTTATTGTACCTGATCGAGTTTTTGGTGTATTGGAAAAAGTAGTAAAATCTAAAGAACAGATAATTACACCCGAAGAACACCTCAAAATGTATGAAGGCCATATCCAAATAATAAAACTGGAATCGTGAGTCTGTCAGGTTTGCAATTGAAAGAATGCAGGACAATAACACTTTCAATTCAACAAAACGAAAAGATTTATTCTGAACCGTAGCAATAGTGGCGGTACTCTAATTCATGGTGAAGTTAATATAGATCTGATATTGGAACGGCAAAGTCAGTGGCAAAAAAAAATTAAAAATTATCTCTAAAGGAATTAAACACGTTCCTTACCGAAGTTCTTATTAAATCAGTTAAATTAGAAGACGTCACATAGCAAAAAGCATCATTTCAATTTTTAAATTCCAATTCCTTTTATTGATATGAATTTTTATGGAAATTAGGCCTAACTAAAAGTAGAAAAATCGCAAGGCTCCCATATGTTTTAATAAATAGTGCGGTATCGGTGTGTTACAGGTTGTATTAGCGAATTATACTAATGCAGCCAAATTCCCTTACAAATTTTTCCTCGTCGCATTCACACAGCTCTATTCCTGTGTAAGCAAATTTTAACAATTAGCAATTTTTATTCTAATTTAATTAAATAATTAATTCGTCATTTCTGAGCCTATGATGGATTACATTCTGTATAAAGAGAATGCATTGTATACAAGTTGTATTAGCGAATTATACTAAAAAAAATAAAATTCTTATTTAAATATTTTATCAGAAAATTTTCGAAAATAATTTTTAAATGCTTTAAAAATCGCACAGACGAACTATATTCCAATTTTATAAAATATAGTTAACTCGGATCTGCATATTATTAGAATCGAGTGGAGTTAAATCTAAGTTGGGTCGATTCTGGCCTTATTAAAGGTTAACCTAAATTCAATCTTTATTTTTTTATTAATGAAGGAAAGAAACACAATTTATTTTTGTGTTGCTTACTACTTTTTAAAAGTGCAGAATTAGTGAGAAATTTAAAATAGAGAGTGCTAAATCTGGCACCGTGCTAACTTGGCAACCCTGCATACTATTGAACCAATTTGCTTTAAGCGATCTAGTTCTTAACTACCCAAGGAGCCACAAAAAACTGTAAAACTTATAATACTTCATTAGAAAGAACAATATTTTTTTACTGTTTATGGATAGCAAGTTAAAAAAGTATATGAGTTATTTATAGTTAAATATTTATTTAACAAAAAAAAATGATCGTAAAATTCGTAATATGATGTGAATTGTAAACAAAAATAATTTTTTTTTTTATTTTTTCATTCCACAGAAGGACGTGCTAAATAATAAAAATGGATGGTTATTAAAATGTGTATGGGTTAAAAAAAACCATATATAAATATAATACGGGTTCATAATGGAATTGTCACTGTTATACTCTGCCAATAGCAAAATATGTCAGGCACCTTAAAACTGTACCATTGTATTTTCTATTGAATAGGCACGCGAAAAGAGTTAAAATTCAATCAATTGAACAAAAAAAATATTTATTGAAACAAAATCCACCCTTATCAAAACGAGTACAATATAATAGAGAAAAGGCATATTAGCAAGCATCCACCTTCATTTTTTTAAAATTCATTTATATATAAATGTTAATTCGTTGACACGTGGATAAAATGCTTTAATTTTCACTAAATTTAACATTAAATCATTTTGTTTTGTCTACGCGTTAAATCCTTTATTAAATATTTTCCCTTTTTAAAAAAAAAATTTTAATCATTCAAAAATCATCATATTGTGTCCTTTAAAAAAAATTAGGTTTAATCAAATAAATAACATTTCCGACTGAGATCGTTAAAAATAATTCTTTTGTTTAATGAAAATTTGTTTAACAAAAGAAGGACTAATGTGTATTTAAATATTAAAATAGTAGGAATTCATGTAGTGAAATTTTTCGATTTGTTTAACAAAAGTTTTGTTTGATTTAATAATTTAAGGGATATAAAAATATTGTACATATTTAGTTTATTGTACGTCAAATATGCACATAAATTCTTGAATAAATTAATTTGGTTGGTTTCTAGTCCATTTAATTTGTAACGAATGTGTTTCCAAGTATCATATAAAATAAATAACAAACTACCGAAGGAAAACTTTCTCAATGGATTTCGCCTGGAAAATTGATCAGGCCAGCCTAAGGATGTTTTCCACCGTACACCCCAAATCGCAGGACAGACAAAATTTTAACTTCGATCTGAGTTGCCAAACTCTTCTTAGAAATAACTATCTGGCTCAATGTTTCAAAATCCACTAATTAAATACAGTAAAATTGAAATTATTAAGGTTTTAATATGTATTGCGTATAATTCGCTAATAGTACAACGACATGTTTGCTTTCTTTATGTATAGAAAGTAATCATGTTATAATTAGCAATTGAATCGCTTTAGACTGATGAGATGACTGAACATAAATTTTCCTGAATCCTCATAATCAGATTGAACTGCATTTTTGCAAACTCTTAATAATTTCACCTTCTTCGTATTCTAAATTTTGAAATGTAAAATTCTAAATATCTAATATTTTAAAATATTAGAATTCTATAATCCCAATTCTTAAATTCTAAAAATCTGAAACCCTATAAAATTTTAATTTCCCAATTTATATGGAGCACATTAAATATTAACAGTTTAAAGGGGTGGCGATAATACGTAAAATCACAAATTCTTTATATGGGACTGGAAGTAATGTTTTAATTTTATGATTTTTATATTTTGAATGTGTGATATTTAGCAAAAAAATGTAATGGAACTTGATTTTTTCTTGTTGTTGTTGTTTCTAAAGATTAGAGGGTTGTAAATATTTTAAAAATTTCATGCACATAGAAAAAGAATAATTATCCGAAAATTATAAAATTTGGCTCATTTTAAAGGTAATAAAGATTATAAAATAATTATAAAAGTGGTACCATCTATCATTTCTTGCTTTTCAAAATGACTAGAAACAGAGTTCACATTTTCAATTGCTTTAAGTAACACTCTAGTTCCAGGCCTATTAAAAATGAATTTACAGTTCCTCTTATTTGTATTATCTAACCGGAAATAACTGTACTTTAAAAGTGTTCAGTAAAGGACGCATTGGTATTTACAAAAAGGCATTGCTCATCATATAAATATATCTTGCTGTCAGTCGATCAAATTGAACAATGAAAATATGTCATATAAGTAAAATTACATTTTTGTTACAGAAAGGAAAGATTTTTACAAATCCTATAGATATATATTAGGGAGAAGAAAATCACGGCTTTGATGAAGATGATGACTTTGTCTTCTTTTCTAAGAATAATCTAAGCAGATAATAGAGAAAAACCTATACACAATAAACATGAAATATGATCTTCCTATTTTATTATACATACTAGTAGTCTATTGTTAAATAACTTTCACTCCGTTTTATGTTGTGTCATGTACCGTATTATATAGGAGTTGGGGGAAAAATCATCTTCTTTCAATTTTCTTTTCTACCGTTTTGGATTTTGATTGAATTCTTTCACATTTTTTACTCGTCAAAGTTAATGATCGATAAAAAAAAAATATTGAAATCTGAAAATATAGACATAAAATATTCAACAATAAAATTAATAATAAAGGGGATAGATACGGAACGGCAATGTACTCTCATTCAAGTCACTTTCATTTAGAAACTTAAATAATTATTTAAATAATCCATTTATTTAAAAATGTGCTTTAGCTAAAATGTTTAACTCATCGTTAATATTAATAAATTCGTTAAGGTTCATTTAAAAAAGAAATTTATAATCCAAAGCACAATTTATGTTTTTTTTTTTCTAATTACCTATTATGGAAGTGGAAACCCCTTTTTTTAATATGTACATTTATTATTAAATATGGTACGTACATACCTTGTACATAGGAGATGAGACGAAATGCAAAACATTTTCTTCACAACCTTACTCAAATATAAAAAAAAATCGTTCGTGCAAACAATGACAATCTGGTTAAATTTAACGATCATCAGGTGAAATAATCTACGCCACATAATGTGCGAGAAGTGTAATTGAAACGATTATACGAAATTATCGTTTAAATATTTAAACATTTAATTTATATTTAACTAAATGGTTTAGTGATGGATGCTTTTCTTTATACACACTACTATAAGTATGTATAACCTAAAGTTTTGTTGATTAAATCCAGACAAAATCTGCAAGATAAAATTAAAAGTTTGACATTAAAAAGCCAGAAGAAGAACTTGACGGCTTTCATTTCAAATTATTTAACGCCCTCTATTTATTCTTCCGAGAAAGATCTTCTCGTTCCTTTTTATTTGCTTATAAATATTTATTAGATTTTTCAAAATTATTCTAGAACTCTAATTTTATTCGAGATTTTCGGGAATATTATTCTAGATATTAAGATTTTTAAAAAACAAAAAACGAAAAAAAAAATTACAAATTTGCGAATCATAAAAACCGGAGAATTTATTCCAATAACCGAAGACCGGAGGTGTGGTAAAAAAAGCGAAGACTCCGGTTAAAAATCTCGAGTTGACAACCCTGGCTGAAGGTACAATGGTCGAAATAGTAAATGTACAGCTGGGCAATCAGGATAGACAATTCAAAGGTGAACAACAGGTGAGAGCTATCTAACGCTCCTCTGCTTGTGTTAAGTTGAATAAAAAAAAGCCAAGAAATTGAGATTAGTTTCATAATGAAAAATCAAAGCAAGTTGATTGTTTCCCCTTTCTAACGAACATTCTAACTGGAGAGTTAAATATTTAACTGCCCAATTTTTAAAATTTTTTTTTTTGACGGTTGACCCTTTTTTTAAACAACTGAACATTAGTGAATTAATAATTCGAACAAGTAAATAGGTAAAAGTTAAAAACTCTATTTAACATCTTTACTTACACAAATAGTAAGACATCTTTTCTTTGCTGCGTCACCGTCAACCTTATTAAACCTATTGCAGAACGGTTGAAAATCAACCTTTTCTTTTTTACGGACAGCCAAATTGTTTTAAACGTAGAAAGGGTTATTATGCGGATTAAGTTTATGAGCCTTCTAGCAATGATTGCTAATTTACGAATTGTATATTATAAACTCATGCGAAGAAATTTTGAGGAGAGTTTCTTCCGACACGTATTTTTATAAATAATTTAATTATACAAAATATAAAAACGATCAATCTTCGATACAAAATAAACATTCCAATAAAATTCAATAAGGTAAAATGGCATGTACGAGTATTGTAAAAATGATACATCTTAATAAAAAAGAAATTCACCATTTTATTCTGTTCCTACAAGGCAATAACGTGGTATGTATGTATATCCATACAAGACAGTATGTATCTGTTTTATGAATTAAATCGTCTTTTATTATAAATTATGATTGATTGATGTTTTTAATGAATTATATACGACATGTTATCCTCTTTGGGGAACCAAACATACGATCGATAAATGTTTTTTGTATATTTTTCTCCCGTGTTTTCTTCCCGTAAAATATTTATCTCAAATGGCAGCAGCAAAGAATTAGGATTTTTAATGATACTCATTTTTCATCTACAAAATATAATTATATGCTAATTTGGAATTACACGGCTACAATGGAAATGTTTATGTTTTTTTTGCTGTCGTTTGATTTTTTTTTTTGTTTAATCCGTACCTTTCAATAAACTCGAATACTATCTCACACATTCACTATGTGTACCCTGGGAGTCAAAAAGATAGAAAAAAAAACTCTTCCTTGAATAAGAATGAGAAAAACTTGGAGAAATTTGAGATGAAATTTATTGTACCTACGTGTATCAAAAAAAAAAAATAAAAAAAAATTTCATGGTATCAAATTTTAAAAAAAAACACACTTTATGAGGTATGAAAGGGTTAAATTTTAAATTTCAAATATCACACACAAAAATAAAATTGATTGACACAAAAATATATAAGTTTTGACATTTTGTTTGTTAGATACGGTATTGGTTACAATATGGGAAAATATTACACACAGGAGAAATTTCATTAAACATCATTTCACGTACATCAATAACGATTTGAAAAATGAAGTGATCAATGTAAAGTTGTCATTATAGAAAATATTTATTGAGGATTACTAACATATGTACGAATTCGAATTTATATGACAGGGTTTATTAAATTTATTTTATCATCATTTAATTTGATTACTCGGAGTTAGTATAATGAAAACATTGTCAGTTTTACATTAACTATGAAATTATCAAAATTAAAAGGGTTATAAGGCCATAAGTAATGGCCGTAAAAAATTCATCTTTACTGCTATTTGAACTGCTTATTAATTTAATAAATTATAATTATCTGGGTATAAGTCGTCGATCGTCGTATAGTTGTCGCTGAATGTAGAGCCGAGGTGAAGAGAGCTGTTTACCATGTTGCGGTGCTGTGTTCGCTGCTCGCCGGTGGCTAAATGGAATAGTTGTGTGGAATAGTTCAAGAAAGGTGTTTGAAGATTCACACGAGTTGATTTATTAAAGACACTGACCAGATTAGCGAAATTTTTGCCATAGAAAGGCAAAGAAATCAAAAAGGAAGGCCAACTCAAATAAGCAGGGATAATTTTGTTCCTACACATGTTTGTTGGCAAAAAATTCCCAAATAATAATGATTGGATTGCCGACTAGGAAGCTCCAAGGACGACGAATGGTGATTGGTTAAACGACCCTGGAAACTGGCCAAACTGAAAATATTACTGAAATAAAAAATGTTCTTTATGTTCCAGGTATTTGAGGAAATCTAATAATCGGTTAGTCAAATGACAGAGGAATTTCATTGCATTTCTATAAAAGAGGTGTAAAATTCTTGCAAAAAATGATTGACAACACGATTCTGTCAAATAGTCTGAAGAGGCTGATTTGTCGGTCAATTTTTACATCAAGCATTATTTGAGGCATCGCAGAATGGGCTATTTTGAATATTATAGCCATTTTGAATATTATAGCTTAAAACAACTCGAAGAAGGATTCGAGGAACAAAAAGCATATGAAATATTTTTTAGTGAGAGCCTCGATATTTTTTAAAATTTTTGAGCATTGTTGAAAATTTTAAGACCTCAAAAATTGGACTGAGAATCATACAGACATAGAAATTAAAATGTTAAGATAGGTAACGAAGGCGAATTTTGTGTTGGTGATGAGATATTAGTATTCCTTATAATAAAGTGGAGAATCTTATTTCCTTAGCTGATGATGGATTTCAGGGAACTTCAGATGACATAGATAAAGTTTCAAGCGATGATAAAGAAAGCGAGATCAAGATTCGTAATTTCGATATTACAATGTTAGATTCTATAATTTTATTTATTTTATGTAATTACAATTTAGTCTCCTGGACTATAAGGAGCAATTTGCTCCTGACCTAATTTACAAATATATATTTTAGTCTATAGCTTCTTCCCAAAGGCATTCCGTAGTGTCAGGTAAGTTGACATCTTAGTAGAGGATTTTACATCACCACAATGCAGTTTACAGTAATAATTACACCGGCTCAAAAGATTTAGTTATTTTAAGTCTGCTTACTAAATCCGTGTTATTTAAGGGCTTAGTTCATGTGCATTTTCCTTAATTTCATTTAAAATGAGGTTCACTTTAAGGTCCTTATGGAGGTCATTCCAAGATACCAAGGTGCATCAATGATGATCCTTAACCACATTATGAAATCTTAACCACATTATGACATCACCAAATCGGTTTCACTATTTGCTTATAAAGCAGAAGCTTTTTGTATGTTGATAAAGAAGATTTTCTTCCCATCAAGCAACACATTTTGCTGTATTTAAATCCTAGTTATTCTAGTAGTCTAGTATCCAGGAGCCCATTTTGAAATTTTTCGATTTCGGATTTTTACGATATCGAAAAAATCCGTCATATTATGAACCGAAAAATAAATTCGCAGTGGATTTTTTCGAACGCACATGGCAAAATTCGACTATTTAGTTGGAAGATTTTGTAAGATTGATGGTATTTTGTGTTTTTGTAGAAAATAGATTTTTTGTAAATGATAAATTTTCATGGTCCTACCACGACCGATCAAAATGACCGTTTTTAAAATTTCGATTAGAATTTCTTATATTCAACGTAATTCCTTTAAACTTCGGGACTTTTCCAATAATATACGATTTTTATATTAATTGGTTTCTACGAAAAATATGTATATACCTGCCACACCCGGTCATTTGACCCGTCACGGTAGGTATAGGTATTAAATGTATGTAGAATTATTATCAATTTATATACATAATATTACAAGTTCGATTTACCACAAGTTTCATAATAAAGTAAATCTGCGGCAGATCGAATTTTTTCGTTATCGTAAAAATTCGAAATCTAAAAATTTCATAATAGACCCTGGGGGCCATGCCAATAAACTTAGCTCTGTATTTTTTTACGGTTTTATTTCTCTATTTTTGATAACCGATCTGTTTGTAAAGTTGATGTGGACTGATTTAGTTTTATTCGCCATTTTTTTGCCCATTTATGAAATTGAGTAATAGCTGATTGTAACTTCGGTGTTGAAAAATCTTCGTTGCTTTCTCCAACAGCTAAGAGGAGATCATAAGTATACCGCAGGTAAAAAACCTGGTAGCACCTAATTTAATCCTGAAGAATCTATCTTTCAAGTAAGACTCCTTTATTTTAGCAAGTTGCATTGGTAGAAGATTTCTTAGCTTCTAATTAAATCCTTCATGTCACACTCTGTCAAACGTTTGTGCAACGTCTAAAAATATCGTTGAACAGGCTTACTTCTACGCTAGTGCTTTCTCGATTATATTGGTTATTCTGGGTACTCGATCAATTATTGAGTATTCGTTAAGTAACCCGAACTGATGATTTGGGGTCAAGTTTTTTTCTCGAATATCGGATTTAACCTTTTTTGCAATAGCTTCTCAAAGAGTTTGAGCATGACGGACATGGTTTCCCAGGTTTTGTAATCATGATCGCATCTGCAATTTTCCTCAAGCTGGGTACACATGTGATTCTAAATGATTTCTGCAGTAATAAGATATTAAGTAAACAAGAGCTTTATATCTAAATCTTCGATTTTTGTTCAAATTAGTTTTATCTTGGGGACCCTTATTTGTTGCCATGTTCTTCTCACTCGTCTTTTCTCTGCTAGGAGTTTCCGAATTTAAAATAAAGTAGTTGTTACCCTTGATTTTCATTTTAGCTTCAGAGATATCTTCCCAAGCTGATTGCTGAACCTAGATTTTAAAAAAATAATCGCACTAAGCCTTGATCATTCACTCAAATATTACATAAAACTGACTACTACATCAAAGCTGTCTAGGTTTTTAATGGGTACGAAGCTTTATTTTCAACTTTTCCAACAGTTAATTATGTTAAGAAATTAGGAAATGAGAATTTGGAAAGGACCTACAATTTCATTTAAATAGTAGAATAAATCAGCACCGAATGAATCTTTCCATATTAACCATAATTACACAACGATGGAACAAACAAAATTGGTAAAAAAACAGTAAGCCAGGTAATACGAGTTGTTCCTAGCCATGGAGCCATCTAACAAGATCTAGAAATGGTTTGTTGGAAATATTGAAATAAGGCAATCAATTGTAAAATGAAATATCGCAGCAACTCTCAGCAAGTGTAGTCGTCGCGGGCCAGAGGAATTACGATATCAATATACAATGAGTTCTAACATCGCAATGCCGGAATTGGAATTTCTTCAACTATTTGCAATCACCACTGACGAATACTCTACCACTAAGCTTGGGTCTAAGGCCTCTGTCGTCGCGCGGTAAGGGTCGATTTTGGCCACTAAGCCTAAAACAAATAAAATTCCAAAATTCATGGCAAACAATTTTAATATACTTTGAAAGAATTGCCCTACGAATTGGCTTACGTTATAGCAATAAATTTAACAATTTCTATTTTAACTAAAGAGGGTGTTCGAATTTCAGATAAATAGAATTTTTACTATTTCTATATCATCTTCTTAGTGTGTGTATATAAATGGTTGTAATATGCGGTCATTTCGTGGGAATTATGTTAATTTGAAACTCACTTTATAATTAAATTATTATTGAGGGAGATATATTATTTAGAATAAAGATAATTAAATTATAGTTTGTGACACGCTGTGTGTAATATTACGCGACCACTGCTATATACTACCGCGACTAATTCTAATGCCCACGAAAGGAGACAAACCAGAACGCAGGTGCTTTTGATAGGGACAACAATATGATATATTGGTTAATATGTTTATACCTACAGTTACAGTTAACTATCTATTAATTAAAATTTACGGTTCAATTACTGCACAAATATCTTAATTTTCGATTCACACTTGTTCAATAACCACAACTGTAGGTACTTATTGCCAAACAATACAATTTATTGAATTCTCATCTCATCATATTATTTCATCCATCAATCATTTATTTCTAGATTATTCCTTGGAGTATCCAACAGTGAGATGTCTTCGATTTTGAAATCCCATCGGACTTGCGATAAATGCAAAAATAAATCAGCACTATTGATGTAGTGATGTCCAATAAACAGATGCAATATTTGTTTTATAGGTCCTTGCAAAAAAAAAACATTACATACCGTGATTAATTTAAATTGTACAGTTCAAGCATAAAATTTAAATTTCTCTATAATAATGTATACGGAGAAACGATACAATTATGGCACAAAATTCTATAAACCAAAAGGACTAATGAATTAGATGGAATAATGTAAGAAATTGGGGTCATTCGAATATGAAAATCAATATTACCATGAAAAATTTCACCGTAAAACAAGAAATAATTTATTTGACCAAAATAATAGAAACGAAACATTTTACTATTCCCAATCGTCTTAATATTTTTCGATATATAAAATCTTTTCATAAATGGGACATTTCTGTTTGTTTTCTATTGTTTTCTGATTTTTTCTATATTTCTTACCTTTGTACATTTATTGTGATTTTTTTTTCTTATACATATCCTTATGCAATGATCCAAATCAAAACCCAAAAAAAAAAAAAAAAAAAATTATCATTATTTTTATTTTCTCGTCTTTTAAGTCCTCTTCCACATCCTGAACGTATGATAAGGCAGATGGTAGTTTTCTTTTTTGTTATTTTGAGAATTACCAATAAGTTGCACATACATAATAATATGAAAGGGGAAAGAAAATGGATGGTTTTGCTAAGATGATGAAAATGCCCTCTAGAATTTTGGTTATAATTAATACAGGAATTATTTTTTTGTTCGAAATGATCTAGTTTAGTTAGGCTCAGGTAAAATTGCGTAAGTTTTTATTTATTTTGCATCACATTGCCTATGAACAGCTGAGACATTTTCGAATGATTTTTTTCTAATATCGTAATTTATTTTAAATTATTTTGATGGATTATGCGATATACTTTATAAGGTCAAATAGATTATAAATGTGTGGAAACAAGAACTTCATCTATCAACTGTTGTAGATGGAACATCCAAAACATTAAACCTATTACCAAATGGCAATAAAAGTGTTAACATTGTCAATGTTGTGGTATTTGGGTTGCGCGGTAGAACAGCTAGCACAAGTCATAAATAAACAAACAAACAACCCTCCCCTATAACTAATTATTTTATTGTGTATTTCTTATTTTATTATCTTTTAAGTTGTAATCTTCACTACTTCTTATTTCTTATAGGTACTTACTTAAAATGACAACCAATTTCTTCAAGAAAATCGCGCACGTGCTTCTAATTTCAAATACATAAGTAAATACATCAATAACAATAAAACAGATGTTTCTGAATAACAATTACGTATACTTTTTTTTTATTATAATTCTTTAAGAAATCTAATCTCATTTTTATTATTTTCTTTTTGTGTATGTACTGAGATTTTTTATTCTTCTAATGCGGTGTGCTTGGATTTTTAAATTTACATTTTATTTACCGAAACGCTATCTGTACATTAATAGTAGAAACAATTTACTTTCATGTTGATAGGGTTTTCTCGTTTGACAGAATTGTTTTAAACGTCAAAACAAATTATCAAATGTTTATAAAAAAATTGTGCCTGGAAAAATTATGAAAATACAGTTTTGATAAATTAAAATGAGCTTAAAAGTATGCCGACTGTGTCTAGATGAAAATGATCTACTTTCAAACATATTCGACAATCAAAGGAAAATCCAGAAACATTCATTGATTGAATGTATTGAGTACATTTCAAAAATTAAGGTAATTGAGATATTTGTTTTTGTTAGGATTATTTTAATGGTAATAAGTAATTTGTTTTAGATTACAAATGACGACAAATATTCTATATTAATATGCCATAAATGTAATTATCTTGTTGAACAAAGTTTTTGCTTTTTACGAAAGATTCAATTGTCAAACGATACTTTGTTGCAAACTGATATAGAACCATTTCTTAGGAAGGAAGTGACAAACTCGAATAATCCGATTGTGGAAGATATGTCTGAAAGTGAACCGAACGAAAATGAATCTGAAATGGAAGAATTGGTTGAACATTGTGATGATATTATAGTAAAAGAGGAATATTTGCTGGATGACTATAGTTTAATCGAAGAGTTTGACGAAGAAAAGGAATTTGAACTTGAGGTAGAAGATGTAACCGAACCTAATAGTGAAGATCTGATTGAAGATCAACATGAACACATTAATCATATATTGAAAATCACCGACCAATCAAAAAAGTATAAATGTGAGATTTGTTTACAGCTTTGTCAAGGCAGCAGCCTAATTGAGATTCTAGATCATTTAATTGGGCACAGTACAATTCAAAATTGGAAGCTTACATTTGATAACAAAATAAATGTATACATATGCGATTATTGCCAAGAGAATTGCAATGATATTTCCCAATTATTTATACATCTTCGAAAACATTTAAACATTCGACCTTACAATTGCCAACATTGCCCGTCGAGAAAATCTTATTTTTTTACCGAATCCGAACTCATCATCCACATCCAGAAAAATCATAAAAAATCACCAATAGAAATGACTTCATACATTTGTTCTTATTGCTCTAAAAAATTAAATTCATCTACTAGCTTAAAACTTCACGAAAAACGGCATTTAGAGACTGGCTCCGTAAAATGTGATTTTTGTCCGAAAACTTTTTATTTTCAGTCCGAATTAAAACGACACATTCAAATTCATACAGGCGAAAAACTATATGAGTGTGATATCTGCAAAAAAAAATTCTCATCACAGCCAGAAGTGAATCGCCATCGTAAATATCATACAAATGAGCGTCGTTTTAAATGTGAATTTTGCGATAAGCGTTTTATTGAATCGGGCCATTTAATGGGCCATCGAAATTTTGTCCATTTGAATAAAAAGAATTTCGAATGTGAATACTGTAACAAAAAGTTTTTAACAAATTACAAATTAAAACGTCATCAAAAAACACGTTCATGTGAAATGATTTCAGTCTTAAAATATGGTCAAAAACAAAAACAGCCTACAACTGATGATGAACCAATCGATATTCCAAAAAATATTGAGTTTGAAGAAAACGATTTAGAGAAAATCGAAGAGCCCGATTGTAGTAATACCAATTATACGATAAATAGTTTATTTGATCGTGAGACGGAAGGACGCCAATTTAAAGTGATAGGTATTCAAAATGGAAATGAAATTCAAGATTATTTAGTAATAGAGGGCCAAGAAAATGATGAGGAAATGATGAAAGTAGAAAAGGATGAGCATTATTCTTCGGATAATGAGAACAGTACAATAATAAATGATGTTCATCATTATGTAATTGACGATGTCAATTCTTTTATAAATTGGGACAAAGTAATTTAATTATGTAAACTAATTATCATATACAATAAAATTTTAATTTGATAGTACATTTAATTTAAAGCATTTTTATTTAACTGCCACATGGATTTGCACAAAACATCTGTTAATGCTAAAAATTTACTGTTGTATCTAAATTGTAAATTTACAATATTCAGGATTAAAAATTCTATAACCAAATCATTAATTTTGGTCAATGAAAAAACCGAGGATTCGGTTTTCGCTTCGCCTAATGATACCACACTAGAAACACACAATGCAATGCTATAAGCGGATTTCTGCGGAAATCTGTATGCGATGTAGCAAGCAGCTTTTAATGCGTTCAAAACACTAAATTTATTCAATAAATATTCACAACTAAACTGAACAAATGGAAACGAGATGACAATTTGTAGTCTCAAATGGTAGGTAGTCGAAAATTTTTTACTGAGAATAATATTAAGGATCTAGGTTAATGCGGTTAAAGTTATTATGCGTAAACAAACTGAATAAACTTTTTGTTTTGAACACGCTAATAATTGAAAACCCCGACTTGATTATCGAACGTGACACATAAGAATTAATCTACCTAATCGTAGTGTTGAGTTAAACGAAATGTTTAAACCCAACTGAGTGATTTCACTTTAGTTCAATTTCATTACTTTTCAACGACTACATCCTTTATATAAGTAGAATCTATCCTGCTATTTGGTTTGAAATCCTGGAACAGCGATTCTCGGTTTTGAAAATTAAGATTGAATCTATAAAGTATTCCCATGCTATTGGTGCATTCAATTCGAGAATCTCTCAGGATTGGTTCAAGATATACCTAGACAAAAATTTTGTAACTCTTGTTAATTCTAAGAAATTACCTAATTCAAGAAATTGTCTACGACAAGCTATACGTCGAAGAAAATTGCTAGCGTATTATAACTATAGGTTTAGAGTCGGGAAGCATGTGAAAATCTACTGAAAATGTGCAACCGAAAAAATTCCGCGAATAAATTCTAAAAAAGTCATTGAGGTTGACAATTACCAATCCAACGTAAGGCTCGTGCGCCGAAGGATGGATGCCAAGAGGCTCTGCTGTATTAAACCTTATTTTCCTCAATTAACAAGTCTGTAGCACAGAATACAACATAATAGTTAATCTTTCTTCTGTGTCTGTAGTACGTGATCATAACTAAGAAAAATAACAAGATGGTGTTCCTCTAAACACTTATGTGAGTGAAACAACAAAAGACTATGTGAAGCGCAGATACCGTGGTTGGATCAAATACTAGGCCCTAAATTGCAAACATGTTCGGACATACATCCACGCCGACACCTGGGGGCCTATTCTCGAATTTCACATCCATTTTCCACATGTGGACATCTGTCAAACTTGTCAAAAAATGGTTCGAAAATTGTAATTCGTATATAAAACACATGCGGCATTGACATTTTCCTATATGGGGAATTTTTCCACATGCTTATACCCATTCGGAAATATTCCCTTAGTACCGAAAAAATTCAATTTTTATGAGTTTTGACAGATGTCCACATGTGGAAAATGTATGTGGAATTCGAGAATAGGCCCCCTGGTTCAACAATGGTCTGAACCCACTGTGTGATAATCTAGCCAGCGATGCATTTAGATCGAAGTGCCTAAAGAGATGAGGTAACAATGATGACGAACGGAGAACTAATGAAGCTAACATCGGTTGAATCAAGAATGTGTGATACATGCCAACGTTTGGGGCTTGGTGCAAGCGGAAGCAAAGAGGGGTTAGCTAAGGCGGATATTACCATATCAAACCAAGTGATTAAAAGCCAACTAGAAGCAATAAGAAACGATGATCGACGAATTACAATGAATCCAATGCATAGTTTTAAAGACTTAAAAGATAGGTGGATTGAACATTTCGAAAATGTGCGTAATAAACTGAACAATGGAATTTCCGCAACAGAAACATGGTTCCGTGGCATGGATACCATGGAGTTATAAGTCAAAGGTAAATAATAAGTAGACACATCTAAATAAATTATTGTTATTCATTTCTTGTACGTTTATTGAAACTCAAATCTTTAAATACCTATTTACAACAACAAATGGACTTGTCCAATAAAACGTAAACTTTGCAAATTTTATTTTAATTGGAGAAAAGACTGCCTTGGCTTTATGTTCCTTTGATGAGTGTTTGCAGAAAACAAAAAACAAGTAGCAAAAGGCCATGCACTGCAGATTTGAACGGCCAAACAAAACGAAAAGGCACAAGTAATAATTTCCGAACGCGAATTATTTGGAGTCGACGCTCTCTCTCGGTGTTATTATTCCGGTGACAATGAAGCATTGCAGCTACAGGTCTGGAATCTAAAATGCCATGTTGCTGCAACATCTGACACGAATCATATTTTAGTAGTTGCTTTAAAAAGTCTTTACAAAAACCTTACCACAGCAGCTTTGTACAATGAGGAATTAAAGAAGAAGAATGCGTGATGAATTACAGAACAACTGTCAAAAGAGATTCCCTGATATTAAATTTAAAACTACCATATTTTACTTTGTTCTTGTGGATTTATGATTAGTTTCACAGTCTTAGATAAATCCATTTCACGATTGATTCCTTATCATTATCTATCTAAGCAATTGTCTGTGAAAAAATTTCTTATAACACGAAAATAGTCTCGAAATAATTGGGACTATCGTATTATTATCAGTAAACCAAAATCTTTGATTGTCCCACATAGATAAGTCCTTTTTCCACCCCTTCAATCGTCATAGTCAACCTAACCATTAATTTTGATTAAATTACTAGGACAGATTTAGCCTTATAGCGTCCATTAATCATTGTCTAACTCATTATTTGAACACTCATCATGGACCGCTGATTTCCCGTAAAATTTGAATATTCTCTTCTGAATAGTGTTCTTTTCTACTTTATGCTTGTTCAATCCTTATAACAATAAAAAGTCTAATCGTGAAACATTTGAGAAAAGGTAAATTCATTTACCTTAAACGGCGTAAATATTTACTCGGCAATTCGGTATGGCCCAACAGGCCGCGATGCACAATTCATCACTCACTCGACTGTAGCGCCCTTTCTTGTATATAGGGGAGATTTGAATAACCGGAAAAGAATAAATCCTCCATTTTCCAAAAGATTTATTAAATAATTTTCCTCCTTTCCCAGAATAATTTAAAGAATTTATCTATAAATAAAAGTCTTTTTATAAACTATTTTAGCCTAGATTCAAGCTAATTATTTAACGAAGACAAGTGAATCGAACAGAGATTCGAGTCCTTGTGATTACTATCGAGCTATGGTGCAACCGATTTATAAAATCGCACTATAAAAGAATTACAGTAAAAATCAATTTAAACTATTTTTATTTTATAGTGTAAAATAATTTAATTATACAAATTATGTGAAACGAAATTTTGTAAAGCACATATGCGAACGCCACAATCAAATCAAAAATAGGTTGGCAATTATCAATAGCTAGAGGAACCTTCTAATGTGGTATTTCTGATTCATTTGAAACTTTAAATAAAACAAAATCTTATTTATTTGTTTTATTTCTTTGTAATTTTTGAAAGAATAATTTTGTTTATATATTTTTGTTTGCTTTTACAATTTTTTTGTTTAATTTTTATTTCTTTTTTATTTCTTTATAGTTTTAAAATTTTGTTAATTTATATTTTTTGTTTCTTAAATTACTAATTTTTTTTTTTTTTTTTTTTTTTTGTCTATAATGTCGGTCCTATAATTTTGTTTTTAAAAATATAATTAAAAATAGTATTAAAAAATAAAATCATATTATATTGTACATAGATTTGTAAATTAATAATTTAAAGTAAAACTTAAAATTTAATTTGCTGATTGATAGTGTGATTTGGGTAAATATAGAAAAAAAGGATAGTTATTTTATTTATTTTATACATATTTACGTAAATTTCGATGAATTGAAAATATTTATATATGTACACATAATTTTTAATTTTTATTCTACAGATAAGCTGAGATGAATAATTATTTAAATATTATAAATATAGAGAGATAAAATTAAATGCAAGTAATCTGCAAAAAAAATTTATTTTATTTAAAATTGGAATGTTTTAAAATTGAATATAATATTTTTATAAACTATCCTTTTTCTCTTAATTAAAAAAAAAAAAATTATACATAAATAACCAAATTTGGTTTTTCTATTTATTATTTAGCGTCCTATTTTTTTTTACCTCATCCTTAATTTGATAAATTTTTTAAAATATATATTTATATTTTTATTTACAGTATTTTTATATATTTTTTATTATTCATATATTCAAATTATAATTACATTTAATTTTTTATCTTTCTTTTTAGATTTATTTAGTTTTTTTTTTTTTGTATTATTATTATTTTTTCATAAACACTAACTACAACAGTTTTTTTTTTTAATATTCTGTGAATAATAATTTCATATTTTGAATGCCAAACATATTTATGTAAACAAAAAATAATTTAAGTTCTAATTTGGAATATTATGATGCAAAGTCTTTTCTGGTGATGTTAATTTTTAATTTTGTAATAATTGGTTTTGTTAATAAATAAGCTCACACACATACATAATACATTAAAATAATAATAATAATAATAATAGGAGTGGTTATATGCAATGGCAATCAAAATATTAATTAATAAATAGAATTGAGAAATTTTCAAAATTTCATAAATTTTAAATGTTATTTGCTTTTATTTTTATTTTCAATAATTTTTTATAATTATAATAATAAATAAAATAATATTATTGAACGTGTGTTGAATTTAATAGATTAATATTACTTATATGCAAGCAATAATTTAAATTTATTTTGATATTTTCTTAGTTTTGTGAATAGCGTGGAATTTTATAATTTAAAATTTTGAATCCAAAATAATAAATAATTTGGTATGTAGTCTCTAATTACGTACACAAATTTTCACCGCAGTTTTTGTTTTTTATTTTTAAAATGTTTTAACAATCTAATCAGTTTAAGATCAGTCATAATTGACTTACACAAGGCAAAGCAGTATTTTTTGTGTGTTCATTTATTATTATTATTTTTTTGATTTTTAAATTCAACATTTATTCCATTTATCATAAAACATTACGCTTAATTTTTTAACAAGGTTTTTGGCTAAATAATTATACATTAATTAATATTGTACAGAATAATTTAATTGATCTAACTTGAATTTCAATAATCATGGACTCGGTGCTAGTAGAAATATGTAGATAGTAGTAGATCAAGCCAAATAACAATGTTGAAAAATGGAAAAAATGATTTTGGAATATTTAGGCCTATTTTCTTGTAGTAAATTCCTTTCCAACTAAAAAAATAGTTTTTCATACGATCAATATTTTTTTACGCGATATTTTTAAGGATGATATGTAATTTTATTGAAGTAGTATTACTAAAAATTATTAGTAGTATCGAGTGACTAAATGAAAGAAAATGGACGAAGTATAAAACTAACAGGAAGTACATATAAATAATAATAATGTTTAATGATTTTAAGTATATTTTCTTATTAATTTTGCCTTAATAATAGAAAAATGATATAATAAATGAATGCATGAATGAAATAAATAAATAAATTAAAATGCATGTATGTAGTTATAACCTAAATAAAATGATTATGATTTATTTATTTTTACATGCCGAGTAGTTTTCCTGAGATTAACTCTGAAATTTTATAATTTTTGGATATTTATAATTTGTCATAGCAGAAGTTATCAATTAGACTAAATCTTGATAGATAAAAATAAATATACACATAATATAGGAGGGGGGGGGGGACGTGCATATCAAAATGTGTGTCTTTTAAATATTTTTTTTTCTTTTTTTTTTTTTTTTCTTGAGGGAAACTTGCTAATATTTATTATAGAAAACAAAATAAAAAAATACCATTCTGATATTTTAAAATAAATTCCAAAATAATTATAATTTTTAATAATTATTACAAGTATATTTCTAATATCACATAGACCAAATATTTTACGTCCAACACATTTTTTTTGTTTTGTTTTAATTAAAATTATAAAACAATTCTGAAATATCCCTCGCATTAAAAAAAAAAAAAAAAACAATTCAGTAGGTAGTTTAAAAATATTTAAAATCCGCCGGCTCCATTATAGAATTGGAAATTATGAAAATTAACGGGAGTTTTAGGACTCGAGCACATATAAAGAAAATCATCACTTTGTAATTGGGTTTGGGTTAAATTCGGTTCACTAGTACTTCGATGAATTTTTGGCAACGTTCTTAACATATTTTCAAGCATGTTCAATATTAAACGAAATAGTGGACGTTCATTTCGATTAAATTTTATACAGTCTTCGGCCAAACGTTTCAACGCTTGTGGACAATCCGTACGGACTTTTGTCATATCAGGTCGTAATAAACCACGACCAACCATAAATAATATTTGATCTTTATTGTTTATATGGGAATAGGGTAATTGTTCAGCTAAAACTTCATACATTACTATACCAAAGGCATACACATCACTTTGGAATGAATAGGGGCTTTGCTCTTCCATTCGAATTACTTCCGGTGCCATCCAAAGTATACTACCGGTCGGTTGATTAGCTTGTTTTTCACCAGACCATCGAGCTTTTGCTGTTGCCAGACCGAAATCACCAATTTTTACCGATAAATCTTCGTGTAAGAAAATATTATTTGATTTTAAATCTCGATGGATAATATTTTTGGCATGTAAATAATCCATTCCTTGTGCAACCTGACGTCCTATATCTATTAGGATAATTAATTTAAATTTTGTTTCATTTACATGAATGTGTTTATATAGTGTTGAACCCTCACACCACTGCGTTACAATAGCCAATGATGGTTTACTTACACAACCCATAAATAATAATATATTACAATGACGTGTTTTCTTAAGCATAGCAACCTCATTCTTAAATGCTTGTAATTGAGCGGGACTTGGCGTTTTTACATTTAATGTTTTAACAGCAACCGGACCATGCCAATGTGCTTTATAAACGGTTCCAAATGAACCACTACCTATTCTTGGGCCAATTAAAATTTCCTCCGCTTGTATATTCTGGAAACATGAAAAACATTTATTGCAAAAATATTATGAGTTTCGCGTAGTAAAAAATTTCCGATATTTCTTACCCAATTTTCATCAGTTGTTTTAGGATCGCGCGGCGATAATAAATTTTTATTACTTTCATCAGCGGAACGTGCTCTAGGCCGTTTCACCGGTTTAATTGTATTAGTTGGTGATGCTTGTGTCGAATGTGAATGTTCCGGATTTGATTGAGCTTGAAATAAAAAATCACGCTGCAACATTACTCTAGCAGTTGACGAAAAGTTGTTTTGCGATTGTTGAATTCGTGAACTACCACTAATGCCATCATTTATAATTTTAACATTATTTATGCATACATTAGGTGCTGAATTTGATCGATCTTGCTGATTTAATGAATAAGGATGGCGGCCTACAGTTTGATTATGTCTTGTACTATGTTGATTATATTCGTTGCGATGATGCTGCAATAAACCGCTCATTATTGATGAAGAAGCCGATTCATTATGGTTTGACGAATAAAACGACGAATGTTGATTGTAACTATCCATATTAATTTGATTACATAATGGTGACACTTTATCCGCACAGCGGGGATGGAATCGAAAATTACATTGGCTACAATAAAAACCGGAGAACAGTAATCGCCGACAACATTCACAGAAAGCTAATGACAAAAATGTTTTTCTCACATACTGATGTGACAAATGTGTTCGTATCGGACATTTATCTAAAACTCTAACCGAAACTTGTTCAGCCCTAATTAAACTAATATCGGTGTCCCACGGTATTGGATTATCACCACCACCGAATAATGTCACTTCACACATTTCGCTTGTTAAATCACGTAACCTGAGCGCTTTTGATAGTGCATCACGTAATTTTAATCCTGGTACAACTTGTACAGATGTACGCTGCTGATTTGGTAAATGGGCACGTAAAAATATTTTTGGTTGATGAGTTAGTGTACTTGAATTGCTTTCCGACTAAAAATAGACATAAAAGAAACGAAAAAGTTTTTTTTTAGTTAGTTATTTATTATTGAAAGTACTTATGTATATAAATATAATTTGAACTCTGTTATATATCTTTGGTTCGAAAAAATCAAATAAATCGACCGACGTAACTTATTTCAATATTATTAGCGAACTCCGTATTAATACGATTATATTGTAATTAAATTAACATTCGTATTATTTATTGAATTAATTCACAAATTTTTCCTACACTCAACATTTATTTATCTCGGGGAAATAAAAATGGAGGATATCAAAGAAAATTTGGTGTAAAGACTTAGGAATTTAGGATATGGTAAAGGATACAAACCTCATTTGTATTTTCATCATTTTCAGATGTATTTTGCTGCGATGATGATTTATAATTATTATTATCAGGTGGTTCATGTATTTCATTTTGCTGTAGCTTCTCTATTAATTCGTGTTCCTTAACTTCTAATTCATGTAATTTGGATGTCAGCTCCTGATATTCTGTAACATACATAGGCGGTGGTTCTTGTAAATTAGCAAACTTTTCATTTAGTGCATCTATATTTTCACGTGTCACATGAATCACAGATTGGATATTTCTTAATTCTTCTGATAATGGATCTAATAATTCATCACTATCATCTGTCGATGTTGACATTTTTTCACTGTGCATAAATGACAGCGATGGTATTGTACTTCCATTGAATTTTGTACAAATAAGGTTCTCTTTTTCGCCTAGTACAGCCATCTTTTAGTAAGCACAAACAACTTAAAACAATTTACTTTCCACACATACAAGTGGAAATACGCAAACACCGCACACACACACACATACACCAATTTTAATTTATTTTTTTCTCCACAAAATAAAAAATATTTCCAATTACAGATTTCAACTATCTTTTTGAACCAGCACAAATTGTAAAATATATATTTTTGATTATTTTTCTTTTATAATTAACATTTTATTATCGCTATACTACTTTAAATATTTCCATAAAATTCCGAACTATTCTTTTAACCTTTATAAACTAACGAAGTTATTGTTTTGACGTTCGAAAAATATGTTGAATACAATCAAAGAACTTTATATACCGATATGAAATCCATATAGCTACTCGGCATGAACACTGGAGAAATAAATTTAATGCATCAAAAGTTCATGGACGTAGTAAATTTTTGTTGTACATACATATTGCCTTGCATAAGAAATATATGTGCGGCGGCGCTAGAAAAATTACGTTACGAGTTGTGTCCCTGAAAATTAAAAATTTTATCCCGTATTGATAGTACTACATATATTTTGTTTATCCTGGTTTTCCGATACGTAAAATTTATTGTTGTATCGTTTTATAATTGTAAAATAAAATCGATATGAAAGTGTTAGTGGGAAAAGGGAAAAAACTGCTACTAAAGGTTTTTGAGAAAAGTATTGTGCGCCGGTTTTAATAATTTATATTTAAAATTTCTTCATAACTCTTTCGCAATTTACCGTTAACGTGTTTTGCATTCCCCAGGTTGATGCTGCGTTACAAAAAGAAATAGAAAATTTTTATTTCTGCTTATTACAAATTATTTGCCGTCTTACTTTGGTCACTGGAATAGTTTGTTTGTTTCTATCTCTGCCATCTTTTCTGGGGCCCAAGGCACTCGCAAAACTCCGCAGTTCACTTTTTACGTCCTACCTTATGCAGTACGCAGCAGTAGCCAAATCGAGGACGTACGGCTACAGCCCCGTTTTCGTTTAAACCACCTGCACATTGCATTGCTTCATACCAACCTATAGTGCTGACATGAAAGGTGGATCGGCCCATGGATTCGAGACTCTTAACAGTGGGTCACAGACACATGATGAAAATTCCTTTTTGCATCTCGCTCCTAAAGGGATTCGAACCCGATACCTCCCCGATCCAACCGCCGCAGCTTTAAACACTGCGCCGTTTGCTCGGTCACTGAAATAGTTATTGGTATCAAAATAAAAATTAATATTATGCTCAAAGTAGAAACCAAAAATAATTTTCTTTTTACTTTTGTCAATTGACATCAAAAAATTAAATAAAACAACAAAAAAAAAATTTCAAAATTATTGCTAGAATAGTTCTATATCAACAAAAACTTGGTTTGAAACTATTCATTCCGGAATGAAAATACACGGCATTGTTGTTGTAAAATTCCCAAAATAAGACAGCCGGGGGCCTATTCTCGAATTTCACATCCATTTTCCACATGTGGACATCTGTCAAAGTTGTCAAAAATTGGTTCGAAAATTGTAATTCGTATATAAAACACATGCGGCATTGACATTTTCCTATATGGGGAATTTTTCCACATGCTTATACCCATTCGGAAATATTCCCTTAGTACCGAAAAAATTCAATTTTTATGAGTTTTGACAGATGTCCACATGTGGAAAATGGATGTGGAATTCGAGAATAGGCCCCCAGAAATCGCAACGACTTGCCAGATGTCATACAATAATTTTGCTGCCAAGACGGCATAACTTGAGACTCGTTTTGTACGCGTTACGGAGCAGACCAAAAAAAGTGGATAGATTAAGTGGTTCCGGGTACTGCGTAATTCCGTATAAGCACAGAATCTTTCTTCGAGCGAAGGAATCACCTTTTTTGCGACTTATAAAAAATACGTTTGTGAAAAAGACTCAGGATCTGCTCAACATTAATTGAGCGATCCATAATTCATCGTGGACTAACGAAATGAGCCTACCTACGCCATTTTACAACGTGATCACACTTATAACCAAATTACTATAATAAATATAAAATAAATACTATTAAATATTAACAAAACTAAAAAAATATATCAAATAATACTTTTGTGAAAGAAAACAAGTAATTCTACCCTCTAGAACCACCCTTGAGTGGTTTCTGGAATTTTGGGCTGTTATACATAGTCGGTCTTGTGGATCGAAAGATTTGACCTCAACAAATTGAAAGACAAACAAACAAGGCATAACTTGATTGCCTTGGCTGGATTCAAAAAAATGAATACCAGTTTTGAATGGAATTTCTCTAATTTGTAGTTAGAATCTACTAGAAATTTTGTGACCTGAATTTTTGTGACCCATTGAAATACGTATAAGTGTGACGATTTTTTTCAAAGAATTTTTTTAAAATATCAAAAAGCAAATGATTTCTAACAATCAAATTTATTGTGGTTTCCTCACCCGACGCCATTTTTCATATTTTTGATTAGGAGCCTTATTCTCGAATTCCACATCCATTTTCCACATGCAGACATCTTTCAAAACTTATGTAATTATTGACGTTTTCGTATAAGGGGCATTTTTTTCACCTGCTTGTACCCATTCGGAAATATTCCCTTCAACAAAATTCCATAGCGAATTCAAGAATACAGGAATTTAAAAGCGCATTTTGTTGAGAAATTTACAACAACAATTGTTCGTGACAGGAATTAAATAATTCGAACAATTTGAGTTATTTAATTCGAGCTCGAACAAATAAAATATGTAACTGCTTGAATGAAAAACAGAAAATTAAATCGAAAAAATATTTCGAGGCTTATTCTGTTAAGAAAAAAATAACTCCAAAATAATTCGAATTAATTTTTTCTCAACAAAATACAGCTTAAATTCATTACCGAGCAAACGGCGCAGTGGTTAAAGCTGCGGCGGTTGGATCGGGAGGTACCGGGTTCGAATCCCTATAGGGGCGGGATGCAAAAGGGATTTTTCATCATCTGATTGCGATCGGTGATGAAGATGAACACATCTATGACCCCCTGTTGAGAGTGCAGAATCCATGGGCCGACCCACCTTTCATGTCAGCACTACGGGTTGGCATGAAGCAATGCAATGTGCAGGTGGTTTTCAAAGACGGATCTGTAGCCGCCCGTCCTCGATTTGGCTACTCCAGGCGTAAGGTAGGACGGTAAAAAATAAATCAAGAAACAAACAAACAAACAAACAAACAGCTTAAATTCATCGTACTATTGCTTTTCCACTTCATCGCAAAAAATTTGTTTTGCGGTACTTTACCGATTACGATGGAATTAGATAGTATAGAAAATTATACTAATATTTATGTCAGTCAACGTCAAGTGGACTAGCCGGGTAAATTAGCACATATCCCGTTTTAATTATTTTTTTTGCAACAATCGCTTGTAAAGTAGCACATATCCCGTTTTTAATGTTTTTTTTTTTTTGCAACAATCGCTTGTCCCTTTTGAATCAACTGAAGATAGGAACAATTCTAAATTTTTTTAAAAATTACGTTACGGTTTTGATTGTTGACCATTAATTTCCTCCCTGCCTTGATTCTAGGATTGATTAGGATCAATGGATAGTGCAATCTTCGTAACAGCACGTTTCATTTCTCCAATCACAGTCCTAATCGAAGACGCGACCGTTGAGGGTTGAAGCCTGTCTCATGATAGGAATTTTTTTTTTACCCATTCTACTTTTTGTGTTTTGCTAGACATTTCTTAAAACTTTTTATGTGATTTTATAAATGTTTACATTTTATATAAACATCGATAACATTACAAAAAAAATAAGTTTTTTAGCAAAACTCAAAAAGTAGTATGAGTAGAAAAAAAAATTGGTGATGTTACAATGAGTACGTTTATGCTTAGGGTTCAACCAGGTTTGAACCTAGGTTAACTTTTAAGTACTTTTCATACCAGGCGCCTCGCCTCGAAATATTTAGTTACCACAAATGCGAAGCTGAGACCCTTTCATACCGGTGGCGTTGGCTTTGAACATTCCGTTGCTATTAAATATTTTATTTAGGTCTATTTTACACGTGAATTATAGCAAGAACTGAGATATACTAAATTTGTAACGTACATATGAGCTAGATTTTTTGGTAAGTATGAAACAATTGTGCATAAAATATGATTTGTAGGTTATGTTGACAAAGCACCTCGCTTTGCACTACTATGAAATTTCGCAGTCGAGTGTGGAACGCATTGCCTTGGCTTTGTAGATAACTTCATTGTAATCTATTTTATTTTTTTTTAAATTATCACTTAAAAATAAATTATTTTTCAACAAATTGAATTTATTACTATAAAACTAAACGGTATCAATCGAATAAAACTAATTTACATGGTTAAAAAACGAAATAAAAATTTTTTATTTACGAAGCTCAAAGCCGAGGCGCCTGGTATGAAAAGTACTTTACTATAAACGGAGTCGAGTCATCTTTTAGTTAACTCGACTCGAACTAAACAATTTTTAGGGTCGAGCCGAGTTAACTCTAAAACCCTTCGCTATAAACGGAGTCGAGTCGAAAAATAAAAACAACAAAAAAATAGTAATAAAAAGACACCATTTTGATTTCTTAATTCGTGTGCGAATCTTCGATTTTTGTGTGGCAATAAAACTTTGTTATTTTATTTTTATAAAATTCAGAAAATAATACAAGAAAAACATATAAACATACGATAGTAAATGATTTTTTTTTGACGTTTCTGACTCGGTTTCAACCTAGTTTCGACTCGACTACGATTTGACTCTGCAGTATAAACGCTAAAAAAGATAACTACAAGATGAACCAAAGTTAACTAAAAGATGACTCGACTCTGAGCATAAACGTATTCAATTATAACAAATTACAACATTTCCCCAATGATGCCATGTTGTCGGTCAATATGTGAACACAATGAACGCACTCTCTCAAAATACAACCCCTTTAATATCAGTGGTACCAACATAAATATGGAACAAAAAAATGTTTTTCATCGTCCATTTTGACGAAAATTTGTTCTGCTGAAAACGTCAATAAAACTAAAGTTAGCATTTTCGACGCTGTTTTTATAATTTATATTTTTCATTAATTTTAATTGCGAATAATACAGTATTTTACTAATAAAACTAAATAATTATTATTATACCATATTGTTAATTAGGTTATGAGGTGTTGATTGAATTAAAACACGAAAAGTGTGCAATGGATCAAGGACATGATGAAGGTTTGCTACTACATACTAGATTATGATGATACACGACGCGAAAATCCATGATCGATTACACACTTTAATGCATTTTTCATTTATTCACAATAGAAAGTGGGCAGCAAGGGAAAAAGAGTGGAAAACAGCATAATGTCCTTCCATTATGGGGCAACGAAGCAACAATGAATCTGAATACTTTGATTTTAACTAATATTCAAAGCTCAAGTTACTTCAAAGGTAGGGTAGAGGTACGAAATGTATTAAATTTTGTCCTTTGATTTTATATATGTAATTAGAAAATTTATTGCTTTGAAAAATTAAATTTAATAAAATTACATTATTATTTTAGTCTCATTATTTAAATTAAAAACTTATCATGAAGTAGTTGATGAAATATATTATCAAGTAAAACATTTAGAACCATGGGAAAGAGGCTCGCGAAAGACTGCTGGACAGACAGGAATGTGTGGCGGGGTAGGTAATGTTATCAAAAAATTTAATAAATTTATTATTTTTTTACCTATTTGCGATGCAATAAGTTTTATTTATAAATCATATTTTGATGATTTTAGGTGAGAGGGGTTGGAGCGGGTGGAATTGTATCTACAGCATTTTGTCTTTTATATAAATTGTACACATTGCGTTTGACTCGAAAACAAGTAAACGGACTATTAAGTCATACAGATTCTCCATATATTAGGGCCTTAGGTAGGTGGTAAGTCGACTTCAAGACGTTTTATTTATGGATTTGAGGAGAATTTTTTTTTATTAATCGTTCTACAATATTTAGGCTTTATGTATATAAGATACACTCAACCACCGGCTGATTTATATGATTGGTATGAAGATTATCTTCAGGATGAAGAAGAAATTGATGTAAAAGCTGGCGGTGGCCAAATTCAAACAATCGGCCAAATGCTACGTCAATGGTTAGTTAAATTGGATTGGTTTTCAACACTATTTCCAAGGATACCTGTACCAATACAAAAATCAATTGAGAAAAAATTAGAAGAATATTCGAAGAAGCACAACCTCGATAATCGATTAACTTATGCGGAAAAGGAAATGAATAAAAGACGGGAAGAGCGAGCATATGAAGATGATCGCGGAGCAGCGGTTGTAAAACCTCGCGAATACTATGATGGTGGTGGTTCTGGTGGTGGAGGAAGTCGAGATCGCCGAGGCGATCATGATAATTATCGTCGTAAATCAAGATCACGTTCTCGAGAAGGTCATAGTTCTCGTGATTATAATCCACCGCCACAACGAGGAGCTCAGAGACGCGATGGAGGCGGCGGCGGTGAACCAGATCGATATCGAGATGAACGTTATAAAGAAAGGGAATCGTATCGTAATGAGTCCTATCGGGATAACGCGGATTACAGTAGTAAATATCGAGAACGAGATAGAAAATATCGATAACTAATCAAAAATAATCTTTTTAATTTTAGTTTTTTTAAAATTTTCTTTCAATATTTTTCCCCGTTTCGTTTCTATCTTATAATTTACCGTGTTATTTTAAATACTTAACCATATTTACACAATGAAATAACTTTATTAGTGTTATTTTTTAAACTCTTGTTAAAATTCAATATAAAAGGTGATTTTATAAGAAGTATTAGGGATTGCCTTTATGATGGTCTCAGGTTTTATAAAGAAATCAAAAAGTAACACATTTTAATGGCTATTGATTTGAATTAGATATTATAATATGTTTTGTTTTATCTGTGTAGATAATTTTTTTTATTTTAAATATTTTCTAAAAATCCACCAACAAAATGAATAATGTTGAAAATTTGATTTTATAAATAAAAATGAATTGAAAATAAACGCATTTGTAGTGTTGTTGTTTATTTGTGTTTTGTCGATTGTCGATGACGACAAAAGAAAATGTAAATAAATTATGGTTCAGTGCATTGGGCGAGTCTATTTTTAGAAACAATATATTTTATCTCTTTCTGAATGCCTATGCGAGCAAGAAGTTAGAACGAGATATGACGTATGGCTACATATTTGACAGGTTTTATTCGACATATTATTACATCTCTTTCTATCGCATAGGAAATAAAATGTATTTTATTCCATTTACAAATTGGTGAAGAAATAAATCGCTACAAATTATTATTTTGTTTTTTGTGTTGTATATTTTGCTCTCGCGTCGGCCATTAAAAATAAAGGAATTAATTTTTTTTTTGTTCTAATAAAATTTAATAATATTTGGGCATTTCTTTAATATTTATTACATTATTATTTATATATATATATTTTTAAATTAGTTTAATTGTGAAATGTGTAGTATTAAATAAATAAAAAATAAAGTATTAAAAGAGTACAGTAACAATTTTTGTGTTTGACTTGATTTGATACGACAACAAGAAAAGTATACGAAATTAACAAAATATCATCTTATTTATAATAATTTTTGTGTTTAAAACGTGAAAAATTAACTTTCATTAATACACCACAAAAGTAGGAATAATATTATTGTTTAGATAATAAGATCAATAAAACAAAAATTCGATTTTTTTTTTATATGATTTGCATAATATATATATTTAAATTTTAAGTACAATGAGTTGAAGATGAGAGATTATTGTCTTTTGAAATTTATGTGTTTTGTGTAATTTAGGATCTTAAAATTTCCATTGTTATTTTTCTGCTTGTCTGCTATTTCGGAAGAAAAAAATAATTCGCAGAAGAAATCTTTACCGTCGGCCGAAAAATTAAAATTTTTATTTCATATTCATTTCTACAGATTATATTTGGATAACACATCTGTATGGAAGATCCAAATCGAATGATGTCTCATACAGGTGGATTAATGGCGCCCCAGGGTTTTGGTATGCCTGGGCAGGGTAGCGATGGTAATGCATCCAGTGATAATGAACCAAGGAAACAAGATATAAGCGAAATATTACAACAAATTCTAAACATAACTGATCAATCGTTAGATGAGGCCCAAGCAAGAAAGCATACACTGAATTGTCATCGTATGAAGCCAGCCCTATTTTCAGTGCTTTGCGAAATAAAGGAAAAAACAGGTAAGCAACATTTCTTTTGTATGCAATTCAAATTGATACAACAACTTCGAATATCTTAAAATTTGGTTTTATTACGTACATAGCTTTAATATTTTCATCTCATTTTTTTCATATAAGAAAACACAACACCCACTATTCTACTTCATTCAATTCATTTTAATCGAAGTAGCTAATACGATTTTATATTAAATACACATTGAGATGAATTTAAGAATGTATTGGTTGTGTATGTGTTTCTCTTGTTTGTTTAGTTTTGTGGCTCTATGGTTTTGGAGCTTATCGGAGTCCCCCCCCCCCCCCCCTCTCTTTTTAATTCTATAAACATGCTGTCAAATAACGAGTCTTTGATATGTCTTGCATTCCAATAAATTTTTTTTTTTTTTGGTTTATTTTGAGAGAAACTGTATTTTTCTACTGCTATTTAATACAAACTGTTCTTTAAAATTTCCATTAATTTGTAAAAAAGAAAATTGAACGAAATTTTGTTGTTCGGTTGATAGATACACAGAACAGACAGTATAAGAAAACATGTAGGCATTTACACCTATTTTATTACCTATTCTAAATGTCAAGGGCGCTGGAGATTTATTTTTCTTGATTTGTTTTATCTAGTGGAACTAATCATTAAATTGGACAGGTATACTTACTACAGAAATAAACCTTTTGCACCAATATGTTCGTTAGAAAATTCATTTCAATGCCGATCAACCTTTAAATGTTCACATTTCCTTTATACCTATTAGGTGGAGCTATTCGCCCGAGCTAGCGCGAGTCAAGCATTTCACTTTACGCATCTAAATTCTTAATGATTTGTGTTAAACAGAATTTGGATGAGATTAAAAAGGTATTTTCACCACTACTTCGGAAGTCTACAGCATTGGTTGGTTTGGTTTTTTTTTTTTTGGTTTTAATCCTTCCTATGCAATCTGTTTTCGGGCTCAAGGCACTCCCAACTCTTTCACAGTTTACTTTTACCGTCCTACTTTACGCAGTAGTAGCCAAATCGAGGACGTACGGCTATAGACCCGCTTTGTATAAACCACCTGCACATTGCATTGCTTCATGCCAACCTATAGTGCTGACATGAAAGGTGGCCCATGGATTCTGCACTCTCAACAGGGGGTCATAGATGTGTTCATCTTCATCACCGATCATAATCAGATGATGAAAAATCCCTTTTGCATCCCGCCCCTATAGTGATTCGAACCCGGTACCTCCCGATCCAACCGCCGCTTTAACCACTGCGCCGTTTGTTCGGTGACGGCATTGGTTGTATTAAGAAACTATTTTTGTATACGATACGAATTCGTAAAGATTCGTATATGATTTAAATAAGAAACGAACGATATCAGATTCAAATCAAATACAAATCTTTTACTTACGTATTCTTATCCAATTCAGGAAAAACAAACAGCACTCCATTGCAGGTTGTTATTATCGAACTAATTTATGTGCGAAATGAACGTCCAATTATAGGATTTCAAGACTTTAATGTTTACATAATGTATTTGGTTCAGTTCTAAAAACTTTTCCAAACTAATCGAAAGAAAATAAACGTGTATTTTCTACTGTACCAATCGCAAAATTTTTCAGGTCATCTTAAATGTTTAATAAGAATAATATTGTAAGTCACTGGCTTACTTCAAATATTAAGAAAATGTAAACAAAATTTCTTTTACGTAAAAGTATCCCGGAAAGAGAAAACCTTGAAAATACAAAACTATGATACATAAAATCTTGAAATGCAAAACGCTGAAATACGAAATTATTATCGAGAAGAACTTCCCAAAGCTGCTTAGCATTAGACCTCTTTGCCCAATGATTCTTGGCTAGATTAGGCTAGAAACTAAAAAAAATATTCGAGTTTATCAAAACTGCGGAAATTTTATGGTCTTGAGAGATTTGTGAAATATTGGATTGCGAAGCGTTATACTACACCTCCTAAAGTTAAAACAAGAATAGATTCTCCTAAAAATGTGATTGTTTAACCTAATGAAACACAATTGCTAGTTTATTACTGGAATTGGTCATAATTTAAAGTTCTAGTTGTTTTTTTTAATCACGCTTGCCTGTCAACATTAAAAAAGTAATTTATAGCAAAGTACACTAATTACTTAAACGGTTTTATTCATGTAATTTAATTCCTATTGTTTAAAAAATTAATTTTAATTTAATTAAGTATAGGTAAGCGATAATACACAAATACATAATATCAGGATGTATTCCAGAATGTTGTGAAATTATTTTTAACACAACATTTTTTTTTTTTTTTTCAAAAAGCCGAAAGCGTCATGCTGTGCTTCTTACGTTTCATTGATTTCTCGGTAAACTTGTATGTAGTTTTGACTTCATACAGTGATCCCATATAAAATGCAATATATATTATGAAAAAGTCAGGTGTTGCATACATTACAAGCAAATTGGGAAAAAAAATACTTTATTTAGATATTTTATCCATATGAAAATATTTAAATTGAGGCCTTAAGTCAAAAGTCTTACATATTTATATAATATTTGATAAACTATAACTATCTAATCATTAGATATATGCAATATACAACGAAAGTCATAAACCTCTGTTGTGTCTTCTTCTCAGTAACATTTTTATTTTTATCCCTCATTCGGTATATATTTTACATCTTAAATCTGAAGAAATTTTTTTAATCTTATCCTTATGCGATTTGTTATTCTTACACTGTTTTTTTAGTATTTGTGTTAACCTTTTGTAAAAGAAATTTGTGTTCTTAAAATATAATATATTTAAATCGCATTAAAATGCTAACCTTCTTTCAATTATAATTAATATTTAAATTGAAAAGATACGGATACAGTAAAGATTACAAAAAAAAAAATGTTTGTGTTTATTGTCGTATTTTATTTATAAGCCTGTTAAAACCGGCTTAAATATGAGCATTTTGTAGGTTTGATATCGATTGTGGGTTGTAAGAATGAATAGGTCAATAATCACTTGAATTATTACATCAGTGATAAGGCGATAGTGATTATTTATTAAATGATATAATTTTTGATTGATTAAATTGTTAAATATTTTAAATTTTAAGAATTGGTATTTTTTTTATGTACAGTAGCGTTTATTATAAAATTATAAATCACAAAATTATTATTGTAAATCTAATCGGAATTATCCAAAAATCTATACAAATTTCAAAAAATCAAAATTCTTTATTATCAAATTATTACAGACTTTCTTAGCCCAATCACAATCTGATTCATCAATCAGAATGTGTTTTCTAATTTCTTGGCCGAATTAATCAAATTTATTATTTTAACTTCTGCAATTTTAACTTCTAATGCTTCGTTTAACTTCGCCAACAATTGATCAATGTTATTATTTCGGCCATTATTCTGCTAGACATGTCATCCCTGACAAGGGAAAAACTTTCCAAACTATCACTTTGTCACGTTTGTTTAACCGAAGGTACCATTTACCGCTTTAGAAAATGTTGGACTATTCTTTGCTGCCCAGTTACGGTGATTTGCTAGTGAAAGTATCTTTCAAGAAGGTTCTCAGTCCAAATACTCAAGGGATTTTAGTCAAACTGTTTTCTGACCGAAACTCCTTTTTTTATTGGACTGAAGTTCCTTTTTAAAAGGAGTTTTGGTCATAATATTTATATGGGAAATTTTATGACAAACGTCTTTCATTTTTGACCGTAATGTTTTTGACTGGAATTCCCGGAACCTAGAGAATTGACTGCTTCGCATAGCGTCTATCGGGAGCAAATAAAAAATCTAACTATAGTCTCTTCAAACAAAAAAACGAAAATTAAATTTTATAATTATTACACATTTCATAATATAAAGGTTAAAAAAATAATTTAAACGTAATCAGGCTCGTATACGAAAGCGCCTTTTTGTAATATATACCAAATAACCCAGTAACTATTTAAAATCTATTAATTTTTCGCTTCATTTAACAACATACATTGGTGAGCAATTTTCCTTTTATCTAACTTTTGATTGTGTTCTTACTTTTATGATTATTTCAAAATAAAGGATATCGCTAGACGTCTATAAAATGTTTGAACATTTTTTTATACGTTTTTTTATACTTTTTGTGGTTTAGTATCATTTGGATTCGAATGACATTGTTTCACATTCAACAGGTTTTTTTAGAAGATGTAATTGTTAAACAGAAAATTTAATTAACTGTTTGTGGGCATTTTCACACAAGCACACTATTGAACTCATAAATAATCGCTTTAAAAGAATAATCGTATATTTTGTCGATTCGTTTTATATAAACACCCCCACAAGAATAATAGGAACAAAAATAGACAAAAGTTATTCGTTTATATTTTGTCTGAATTGAAAGTGTTTAAATTAAAGAATGGTTCGATCTTATTACAAATGTACATACAATTTCAACATTTTTATATTGTAAACAGAAAAAAATAAACAAACAATTTTGTAACCATTGATTTTCGATTTTAAAATAATAATGAGTTTATTTATTTAGTAAGAATCCTGTCTCGACATATCGTTATTTAATATATCTAATGACATATTTTAATTTTTAAAGCTTTGTCACTTCGCAATACTCAGGAGGAAGATCCACCAGATCCTCAATTGATGCGTTTGGACAATATGTTGATTGCAGAAGGAGTTGCTGGACCAGAAAAAGGTGGTGGCGCAGGCGCTGCAGCTTCTGCTTCAGCAGCTAGTCAAGATAGCTCATTTTTGTCAGACAATGCTATAGAGCATTCTGATTATCGTGCTAAATTGGCACAAATTCGATCAATTTATCATAATGAATTGGAAAAATATGAACAAGCATGTAATGAATTTACAACCCATGTTATGAATTTACTCCGTGAACAAAGTCGTACCAGACCGATTACTCCAAAGGAAATTGAGCGTATGGTACAAATTATACATAAAAAATTCAGTTCAATTCAGATGCAATTAAAACAATCGACTTGTGAAGCTGTTATGATTTTGAGATCAAGATTTTTGGATGCAAGAAGAAAACGTCGTAATTTTAGTAAACAAGCGTCGGAAATTTTAAATGAATATTTTTATAGCCATTTGAGCAATCCCTATCCATCAGAAGAGGCTAAAGAGGAATTGGCTAGAAAATGTGGAATCACGGTAAGTGTAAGCAAATTTTTGTTTGGATCTATAAGTAGTTCTCTATGGGTAATTTGTATGCTCTTTTCATATTTTTCAAGGCGAACAAACAAAAATTAATCTAAATTCCATTTATAGGTATCTCAAGTTTCCAACTGGTTTGGTAACAAACGTATTCGATACAAGAAAAATATTGGAAAAGCTCAAGAAGAGGCAAATTTGTATGCGGCTAAAAAGGCAGCAGGTGCATCACCATATTCAATTGGTGGGCCACCCAGTGGTACAGCCACTCCAATGATGTCACCTGCCCCACCACAAGATTCAATGGGCTATTCATTAGGTTCTGGTGGTTATGAACAGCAGCAACCCTATGATGGTGGTATTGGATATGATCCATCGATGCATCAAGATTTGAGTCCGTGAGAACAACGATATTATGATGATAAATATTAATTATTATTATTATTATTTTTTTAAAAAATGTTTTCTATGGTAGCTAAATTTTGTTTTATAATTTTTCTTTTTTGTATTTTTAATTTTTAATTTTGTTTCAGTTCATTTATTATATTTCAATTACATTTTGATGGTCGTATATTTTTCTTTTATCATTTGTTTAGTATACGATCCATTTTTATAATTTATATATTTTTTGTGATTTCATTACTTTTATACACTAGAAAAAATAATTACCGTAAAGATGAAAAATTAGTTGTTGTCTTAATTTTTTTGGTAAAATGAAAAAAAATATGTATACTATTATTTTATTTACATAATGTATATTTAAATATAAAAAAATCTAACAGAAATAATTTTGCGGTACAAAAAATAAACATATACCAGTGGTGGGACTAATTTAACCACAATTTAAGTGAATTATGTATACAAGAAATTTTATTTTAATTAAAAATTATGTTATACGAGAATCTATAAGAAACAAAAAATATCTGGAACACAACTTGTTATACGATTAAAAAGTGTAAACTATCCGTAAAAAAAAATTACTAATATATACCATTTCTATTTTAATTAATTAGAAAATAAAATTCTATTTTATAATCTTACATTTAAAATAATAAAAAAACACAATAATTTGTAATAATTTTAGATTTAGTGAATATGGCTTGGAAATGATAAGTTTTTTTTTTATATAAATTTAATTGCATTTATTAGTTAGAATAGTAATGTCATATATTGCAGAAAGTTTTATACTCTTTGAAATTTGGCACGTAGCAAATCAGAAAATCTATCAAAACTTGATCTCTAATAATTATACATTTTAGACGGATTTACATACTTGGTTTTAGTATACGAACAATTTAATAACGAAAACCCTGTTTTCTTGACAAATCTAATCGAAAATGAATAAAATTTTCTGCAATTTGAATTATTTAGATGGATTATTATTTTTTATAGTTAAGAGTAGTCCGTTTTATAGATTAATTTTCATTATAATTTCATCCAAAAAAAACATATTTACATATGTTTTATTTGCGATAGGATACGCGGATTTTGGTAATCTTTTATCGCTATACGTGCAATTATTATTCTACATGTTTTAATTTCGCACATGATTTTTGTATTTGTACTTAAAATAAAAATTAAATAAATTTTTATATTATATATAAAATAAACGGACAATATTATAGTATCATTAAATTAAACATAATTTATGGTTTTTGTTATAATTTTAAAATTGTTTTTTTTTTTTTAAATCATTTGGAAATTATTGATTAATTATCATAAAATATATACTAATAATAATATAAATATTAAATAATCTCACAGTGAATAAATTAAAAAAGATAAATTCAAATTGTATACGAGAAATAAATTTTTTAAAATTGTCTTATGATTTAAAAAAATTCATATATATTTTCTTTTTATTGCTGTATTAGTTTATGTTTTTCGAGATAACGATAATAGTTGACAAAAATCAAATTATATACTTATTGAGAGATATGCGACGATATACAAATTTTTATTTTATGTTTTTTTTGATATAATTGAAAAAACGATTCTTGAGTATACCATTTTTATATTTTTAAGAAAAATAACTACATAATATAATCTCTTTTAAATAGATTTATTTTTTTTTTGATTGTTATAATAATAATAATTATTATGTATAAAATAGCAACATTATGCTTCTGATTTACAATAATTAGATTGTTGTTTATATTATACAATAACATCCAGTTACTTGATAAAACAAAACATTTTGCCTACATAACATACATATTGTAATTAGATTTAAAAATGCATAAATAGAAATTATATGGCGGCATAAAAATTACAACAAAATATTTCACAAATTAATTATAAATAAATATACATAATTTTTATTATAAGATATATTTAATTAAAAAAAAAAAACGAATGTAATGTATACGAAATAAAAAAAAACTTTTATTTAAAAATAACTAAATTATATAAATAAACAACACAAGTAATACGATTTGAAACAAAAATTAAAAATTACAAAAAAAAAAAAAAAATATAACAAAATTATGATTTAAATTAATTAAAACAAAATGATTTATGTGTACTTAAAATTATAAAAATAAAAAAAAAGTATAAACAACAAATTTTGTGTTTTTATTTATGGTTCACTGTAAATGAAACGTTTATACAAAAATGCCTTCCAAACTTCAAAAACGCAGACCCTGAATTTGAAGATCTTGAAGAAACTGCCGATGCATACCCCCTAGCAAAGAGAAACACCGAATTTCATTCGTTTTAACCGAAAATGAACATTAGAAGAACATTTCATTGAGTGAAAAACTAAAGAGATACATTAGATAAGTTAAGACTAATCACTAATTCATTCAGTTGTACAGATCGAAATGCAGTATTCCGAAGAAAGAGTGAGGAATAAATGGGAAGCGTTTCTCTGGGGAAAAAATAATGGAGAAATCAGTCAGTTACCGGGACAACAAAAACCCAAAGTTTCAATTGTAAATAAACCTTCGCAAAGAAACAACAGCCCGCGAGTTTACGTAAATATTCTGCGGAAAAATTTTCGGCAGGCAACCAATCAACGTAGTCTATTGCGTAAACAACATAGAAGATTACATTTCCTTCTACCTGCTCTAGAATATTACTCGCAATGCTACCTTTGTTCGAGTAATATCAACATTGTTACGGAATTGGTAAACAACGCGCTTATTAAAACTAATACAGAAAATCGAAAGCATAACCAATTCTTATCGGAAAAAATGGAATCAACTTCTGAAAGTAAGTAAAACATGAAAATAAACTGTAATGTACTTAATGTAGTCGATTTTTATCAATGTCAATCTTTAAAATACGATATATGTTATTGTTAGAAAGTTGTGTTGTTCTGTCGTGTTCGGTTGTAAAAGTTATCAGAGGTTGTAGATGAAAATATTATATTCCAAATAAAAAAAAAAAAATTGGCTGCTTTAAGCTGCTTCTTTGGATTTTAATGAAGTTTTTCGCCCTGCATTAAATCGAGACTTTCTTATATCTTTCTCGGCAATCAAGGTTAAAAGGCTACAGGAATTTTCTCGCAAATATACTTTTATAATCAGGAGGTCTGGATCCGAAGTTTCTGGCTGATAAACCTTATAAATAAATTTTGGGAGTGTCGATTTCCAGACAAATTATTGTCCGGTAAGCCTGAACCGCTGCAGAAATTGTCTTGAATTCAAATTTTTGTAAATTTGAGTAAGTGACCTGTATCTGACCAGATAATTTATTTTTTCCTAAAATGACGTAAGAAAGGTTCAATTTTTGGCGTGTTTGACAGTATCGGGTCAGATAGGCCAATAAATCTTCCCATTCTTAAAAAAATTAGCTTTATGAAGTTGCAATAATTTAGGTCGAATATTTGATATTTCTGTAAGAAATCATTTTATTGTTTTTTCCTGGAGAATGAACAGAAAAAATTGTTAATTTGCTTTGAGAAAATCTCCTAGATGATTATACACAAATTGGTTGGTTACTTCGGAAAAACAAATTCCAATTATATTTTATAATTTTTAAAACCTAATTTTGATTAGGGTCGATTAATTTTTTCTTCAAAAACAAACCAAATGTGAAAATTTGAAATAGTTTTCTTAGACACTGTCGTATAACTGCTGAAGACATTATTGTTAAGCACATGAAAACTGCAATTTAGTTTTTCGTCTGAAAAAAATTATTTAGACTCGAAAAAATTTAATTTCCATTGCCTGAGCCAATTAAATATTTTGTAGAATATTTTAAATTGAAAATAGTATTGTTTGGTAAATTCAGTCAAATACCAAAGATTTTATATACATTTTTTTTGGAATTACACCTCTTCGTTTTCCTGCGGGTTTAGTGCGTTAGGGAAATCTAAACCGGTTAGCGCTAAGCGATTAATCTAAACTATTTGGTTAATCGATTCGATACTAACCGATTTTTATTGTTATATTGGATTTTACATTAAATTTTGTGAAAAAAGTCACGAATCAAGAAGCAAATTTTCAGCCCACTTCAGAGCACTTCAATCTCACAGCTATATAGTTGCAGTTATTGTTACTCGTATCGTTGTCAATTTCACCTGCTAGGTTAAGCTCTGAGTTTCGATTACGAATTTCGAGTTAACTTTGTAGCTTATTCGAAATTTGTTTGGGGCTGAGGGTTATGTAACCGTTATTATTCGAGATTTTTTGAAATTATTCGATCTTTTCAATTTTATTCGTTTGAGAAAATTCTCGAAATCCGAGGTTTTGAGATTTGTGGATTAATCTGAATTTCCGGATTTGAATAGTGTTAAGTGGATTGGCATCAAAGTTATTCGAAATTATCGAGCTTATTGAAGCTTTGATATTCGATTATATTTTTAGTTTCTCGATATTATACGAAATTTGTAATACATTGTGCTTGTAAGGAATTCGGTTGCATAGTGTTACAGAATTAGTGATAATTCTAGATTATTCGATACTTTAGAGATTATCGTTGAAAATGTGAGCGGGCATTATATTACAGATTATTGTTCACACATTTTTCGAGATTATTGAGAATTGCGCAAAATTGACTTGGCAGTTTATCAACGCTTCTTAGTTAATTTATCGCTTTATGATGTGATGCTTCACGTTAGAGCTTATTTCACAACATTAGAATTTATTCAGCAAATTCATTAATTTTGAAACATAATCTATATAAAATTCCTGTTATATAAATTTATCTAAAAACAAACGTAAGTTCGACTATCGAAATCGATACAACGTCCTGAGTAGAATAAAGTACATTTTAAACGCTATATACTACAACTATTATGGCTTTAAAAGAATTTAACAAAAATCATTTTCGATTTAGATATGTGTTTGCCTTTGAGATTTGATATATAGTATGAAAGAAATGCAAAATAATCTATTGTTCCTCTTCACAATTTGTTGAGTAAAGCCAAGTCAAAATCCTTCCACACTAGGATATAGGAATTTTTATTTATTGTTAGTGTAATTAGATTACTAATCATAGGTAGTGCTGTATGAACGGAGAAATTTCATTTTGCCTGAATCCTGCGCAAAGCTAAATTTCAGAGCGATATACGAGTATAAGGAGTGGCAGTGGAGTCAATCTTTCAAACCTTTGTTCAAGAATATTTCCAATATTTCCATGCACAATCCAATAATGCTCTTCAAATAAAGCATCGATTTTAAATAAAGCGTTCACGTAATAACTCCATAACTCTATTCGACTGGCATTTTTTTATTGACAGTGAACGGTATTCATTTGGTGGTCAGTTATTAGGAAAGTTTTGAGAAGCAGTATCTACTTAGTTTTTATGTTAAAGGTGAACGAAGAGAAATTGGTTTAAATTAAATTTCGTTTTAACCATTAAATTTATTAAAATTTGACAACGCCAAATTAATATATTGATCAATATGATTAATTAAAATATAAAAACACTTACCTACTACTTAATACTTGTCATGTGGTTTTTAAAATGTATCTAGAAAGTGTTTCATTCTTACCACGAATTTGCGACAAGTTCAGTCAAATCCAGACTTTAAAGTAGATAAATATAAATCGCTTAGTCAAAATAATTTTGTAGCATAAAACCATTTATCTTCGAGCCCTTAGAAGTTGCCGGTTGTGCGGGTCTGGGTGGTTTATTTTTATAATATCATAAAATCAATATTTCTATAAAATATAATTATGGTATATGCTTATAGCCATTCAATCGATTAAAAAGTGCTCTCCTGGAGTCGTTGACAAGTCTCCTGGAGTCGTTGACATAAAAGTTTTAAAAATATAAATTCTTTTCGGTAACTTCTACATCTAAATCAATTATTATAATTAATTGGAATTTGGAACGTACCGACTTCTATTGTATGTTCTATACAAATTGAAATTTCTTCACACATATATTTCTGCTTGATTATACAAAAGTTTTTCCATTCTGAAATTAATTGAAAATAGGTTGGATTCGTAAGGAAATTCTTGTGACCAAAATTATGGTGGAAGAATAATGATATATTACATTGGGTATGGTTAAGAATCATTAATAAGGCATATACATAGTTGTCTTTAAGTTCATAATTTATATAAGTACATAATACATTATTTAACACATTGACATAATTTATTTTCTGTTGAATAATTAAAGTATATATATTTAACTTTAATTGTCTTCCTAAGAACAATAGTTTCCATTAAAATCGATAAGATTCTTAATTTAATTTAACAAAAACCACTAATGTGTTATTAAATTATTCTAAGAATTTGATGATTTAAATAGATTTCATCAAAGCACAAAGAAATTAATCAAAATATTTTTTTTTTATTATCCAAATGGAAGATTTCTTAATAATCCAGAGAATTGAATATTGATATACCCTTCAAACGCTTAGAGATAATGCATAAGGTTTCAATTGAAATGATTGAATGTGATTTTATTATTGTGAAAAAATTGTAACATAAAAAAAATCTTTATTTTTGACGACTGTGATCGATAGATGCGAGTATTCCATCGACAATATAAATGGTATTATGTGGATCCTGTTTTTATTTCCCTACTTTGTAAAAAATCAGAATGCATTTTTTACTCGTACGTGACAAATTTGGTTTGTTGTATAATAAAATGGGTTTAATTTAATGTACACAATAAAAAATTCATTAAAATAGTGAAACAATGAAACTGAAATATAATAATAAAAAATTGCTGTTCTATACAGTTTGCAAGAAATTGCCTAGCTACCATCATATGCTTACAATAAATAGGCAACTTCACAGATACTGATTTCATTTTAATGCATATACCAAAGTTTGATAAAGTTACCATCAAATATTCATATTTGAACTTTTAAATCTTACTTTTATTATCATAAAGAATATTAGTATAATGTACAGCTATACGAGTAGTTGCTTGTAGTGTATTCAAATCTTGAAAAGTTCGTTAAGATTCTTTTTGTTGATTTTCTTTTACTGCTTTTGAGAGAATGGGATTTTTAATATTTGATGCTTCTATAATAAAAAAATAAAAAAATAATAATTTTCGACAGTTAAATTGATGGATGAAGTCTACATTGAAAGTCTTATCAGGATAGTGTTTTCATCCTTTTACAGAGTTACAGTTTCACCCCTGTTTTGTGAGAATACATGCTATTTGAGAGATAATCAAGTGAACTTCGTCAAAATAGTCAAAAAGAATTAAATAGCTTCTTACTTAAGTTAACTAGCTTCGTATACCAGGACAATATAATAAAAAAATTAAATCTATTCGACTCCTCGGACGACACTTTTCGTAAAAAGCATGATCAAATAAAAATTTATTTATATGTTATCAAATCAACCGTTTACATTTTTCCCTAAATTTGGACAACTCATTCGCCCGTATTAGAGGCAGCTCCGCAGTAATTTCCTTATTCTGTTGACAATTCTTAAGAATTTAAATTACTCCATTCATCCACAATATTTAAAACTTAAAAATTTGTGTCGTTTGTTCAAATAAGAACATTATGTGAGCAAAATGGGAATTGTCAGTTATAAAGTGCGTTTTTTTATTGGCGCCCGCTTATGGCGTGGAGGTTTGAGGGAGGAATCAGGTCGTCAATTAGTTTGTCCGATCACTCAAGCTCCATATATATATCCAAGTTTCCAACCTTAAATGATACTCAGCCCCTGAATCTATACCTTATGCTTTTTTTTATAAATTATAAAAAACCGCACATCGGGAAAGACTATATAAAAAAATTGTTGTTGTGTGTAACGTGTAAGATAGAGACATCGATAGAGACAACAAAAAAATGTGAAGAAAAAAGGTGCTAAACGCGGAACGACCGCTTGACTCGGGGTTAGTGTTTTTTTGTTTTAGAAAAATTAAAAAAAAACGGTAGTGAAGTGCACAAGCGTGAGATAAAAGAAAAAAAATAAAGAAAACTAAAATAAACAAAGTTGAATTAATTATTAAAAATCCTCAATTGTTAAATGTGTTTAATTGAGATAAAAATGTACGTACATATAATAAAAATTAGTGAGTGTGCTAAAACAAAAAAAAAACAAAAAAACGGAAATTTTCGATCAGAAAACCAATTTTAACTCGTTCTCATGGTTTACAGTTAAAAATATTGAGTTTACTTTAAATCGTTATAAACTGTACTTGTTAAAAGGAACAATTATTTGTATTTTTTTTTTGATTGTTCGGTTTTTCTGAAGTTTCTAGACGTAAATCGTTATTAATTTATTTTGTGAGTTTTGTGTGAAGTGAAATTTATCAAACGGTAATCATTTATTAAAAGGTAATAATTGTATCCATTGAAAGAATTTACATAAAAACGATAATTTTACAATGTGTTACAATATAACGATTACAATGTGCTAAATTAAAGTGGTCAATTGACGCATTAGTAGCAATAACAGTGAATTTAAGAAGTGATCAATCGTTTTTGTGATTTGTGATTGTCGACATATTAATGTGAAGGTTGTTACCTACACAGGGTGAACGTTTTTGTGGGCGGAGCCGATAAAAAAAATTGGAAACAGTTGGTAAGTCAGTCACAATTTTATATACATATATTTCTACCTAAGTAGTTATCGTGATTTATATAGCGGTCTGATCACTTCTCCTCCAACACCTGCGCCAGAGTGGAATGCTCGACTGAGCAAAGCAAGGGCATCCGTTACGCGCAACCAGGCTCCCTGGAAGTCCACTGTTCTCTTTAAGCGGTCCTATCGGTTGTCGGATATAAGTTTGCGCGAATTATAACTTGCAGTCATGGAATTTAAAGAAAACACGATTTGTTACTTTAATTTTGTTATAATAAATTTATTTTTAATAATTTTAACTACTGGATTGATCGGAGGTTACAATAATTCTGATTCTTATATTTTATCATTGTTATTTATACAATGCAAATATAACGAAGAAAGCAAGTAAAGAAGTATACTTATGTATGTACATCATATATAATATACTTCTGAGAATTAGAATAAAACGCATTGAGAAAAATGCAAGTGCAGATATAATTATTGTTATTGAAATTAATTTTAGTCAAAACAAAAATTATTATATTACGTTAAATGAAATGCTGATTGTTAAGAATAAAATATTATAATATTACAATAAAACGAAATGCTGATTAAATATTACTATGGACGTGTTCGAAGTTTATGATAATTATTCCAGCTGTAATAATTATGACATTATTTTGTATGCAACCAAATTATTACAGCCACTACGTGTTGTAAATTTGACAGTTGACACTTCTGTAATAATATTCATAAACAAAAGAGCGCAATAACCATAATTAAGCTGTATTACGCTAATTTATTTCTAAAAAAAATAGTACAAATACAACTTATTACAAAATATGGGAGAGAAAATTATTTCACTCCTGTCAAAATTATTACAAAAACGAAATTATCACAAACTTCGAACTCGTCCTATGACATTAAATATTGATAATTATTATACTGAAGAAAGTATTGAAGATGTTGTTGTTGTTGTTGTTGTCGGTTGATGACTCGTCGTTGAGGACGGTGAGTCCATCGGACGTAACTCCTCCCCTCTAAGAGATGGCCAAAATCTGCAAGATTTGTGGACTTCAGTAATTACATTTTTATTGTTTCCGGATTTCCGTCTGTTGATGAATATTACTAAAAAATATATAATTATGGTTAGTAGTATGGGGAAAATGATTCCCCATGAAACATATTGATGTGTTTCATTGCGTAATGTTTTATAATGGAATGTTTTGATTTCTTCATTATTCTGAATCACCCATTCCTTTAATTTGGTAATGTTGATAGGTTCGTATACTGTATCGATGATAATATCGTTATATGGCTGAAGGATTGTTGTATCAATGAATGTACCCATTATTTGATTAGAGTACCGTTGATTATTTATGTCAATTGTGCAGTTGGAGAAGTGAATTAGTTTGATTCCTACAATATTTTTCTGTTTTTGGTTGCATGTTGATGAGATTTCCGTTGGTTGTTTTATGGAGATGAAGAGATATTGTGGAAGTATTTGACGTATTTCATCCATGTGTAAGGTATTTGTTAGATTGCAGGTTGCTGGTTGATTGTAGATAATTTGAGTGATGCAATTATTTTTACTCTTGCCTATACTTCCTTGTTGGAAATATAATATATCTTCTACTTGGTTACATGGCGTAACTATTTCTTGGTATATGTGATCGTTGGAAAAGATATAATTGTAGGTGATAGGAATGGTATAGGATTGATTAATATTGATAGGTTGGATAAAATAATGGAATAATTTTTCGTTGTGGAGGTTCGGTATTTGGATAGATAAAATTATATTTGAATGATTGTAGTAGGCTTGTAATGATAATAGATCATACAAGCTATTTTCGGACTTGATGAAAACGTCTTGTTTTAACAAGTGGTCATTTATATAGTGAAGTTCATCATTGTTTAATATATGGCGAGAGATTACTTGAAGTTTAGCTAAAACAATTATTTCTATTATATCTTCTAGATGTTTATTTAAATATTCAATATTGTATCGTATTTGATATAGATGTTGATCCAATTTCAGAATATTCAGTAAATTTTGACTATGATTTCTATTGATTTCTAATTCCTGTTTTGTTATTCTAGTATGATTGTTAATGAATTCCCTAATGTCATTAAATCTTTCTATCATTTTAGTATTAATGCCAGTTTGGTCGTTAATATATATTATTATAATATATGTTATTTGTTGCAGTTTATCCTCGTTATTGTTGAGTTCTTCTATAGCTTTACTAATTTGTATGTAATCGTCATTGTCCATATTTCCTGTTATACTCTTAACTATAGATCCTAGTCCGTTGACTAATCCCCTTTTAGTTTTATATTTAGGTTTTAAGGATTTTAACATGGCTTCCAGTTCGTCTAGTTGTATTATTAACAAGGTTATTTTGCGATCGTATAATATATTTAGTTCGCTATTATTTTCGACTATTTGCTGTATAGAATAAAGGTTGTCGTCTATCTCTAGTATATTTTGATCATAGTTATTTAAATTGATTATATGCAAAAGTCTATTTGTTCCTGTGATTATTCTAGCTTTTCCTAATTTTATCGGAATTAACCCCTTGTTGTTGTCATCATAGTTGATAATTTCCATTGATTGTGTATTAACATCCTGGCACCTGTAAAAGTTTTTTGATTTTAGCTTTATGAACTTTTCGTTTGTTAGTCTGTACCGTGATTTTGTTATCTTTTAGAACTACTTATATGTTTTTGGAATCAGGGATCTAATTTATTCCTTCTATTATTCTTTTCGTACACTATTTCATTTACATTGAACAGAGGGGGATTTTTCCTAGTTTTGTTGAGATTTTCAATAAGTTTTCCTTTGTTATGTTGGTTACGCATGTGTACTAATTCTCATATTTTGTCGTACTCTTTCTGGTGATGTATTATGTAGTCGTGTGGATTTGTCGGATTTTCCCTATGAGGAAATACTTCTTGCCTTTGATAATGCCCGTTTTTTAATTCGAACGGAGTCATTTGAATACTAGAGTGTATTGAATTGTTGTATGTTATAATAGAATCAGACATTAACTCATCAGGACTATATTCGGGGTTTTTTGCTTTCAATATGCGATAGATTTCGATGAGGGGTGAATGGAACCTTTCAACTTTTGAATTACCCGTTGATGATTTGGGAGATGTTAGGTGCAGTTGTATTTTGTATAGGCTGCAAAATTGTTTAAAGACAATAGAAGTGAATTCGGTTCCTCTGTCTGTGATTAATTTAATAGGAATGCCGTGAATGGCAATGAACTCCTTCATGAGTTTACAAACTTCTACTCCTTCTGAGATTTGAAGTGGGATCGCTGATCCAAATTTTGTGAATTTATCAATTATTGTTAAATACTTTCTTTTATTTATGGCAAAAATGTCTATATGGATAATTTCCATAGGTTTACTAGGAGTTTCTGTTAGTTCTAATTTGATTGGTCTTTCGTTGCGATTGTATTTGAGAGTTTGACAAATCTCACATTTATTTATAATACTATTTATCAAGACTTTTAATTTCGGGAAATAGTATTTCCGTTTAATTCTTTGGGTATTTTCTAGAATACCACGATGATTACTTTCTGTGTGTTGTTCTAGTATAAGGTTCGTTTGCTGTTCTTCATCCACTATATCTATGGCTAAATATTTACTACGAACTATTCTATAATTTGCTTGATTAAAATGGTTTTTTATTATTGAATTTAGAAGTCTGAAACTGTCTTGTTCACAAACTATTCCTGTTACCTTGTTCGGGACCATGTAATCTTTGATTATTTGTGTTAATATTTGTTCACTGAAGTGATGACTCCTGATAGTAAATCTTTTCTTTTTCTTAAAGAGGATTTTAAGATCTACTTTAAAATTTTCTGTTATTGATGATCCGGTTGAAAAATGATTTGGGTATTAAATTCATTTAATACGGTTTCGGTAGTGGGAATGGTGTCTTTTCTAAATTCAGCTAACGGAATGTTCATTTCTTCTGACCATTCAGAACTTGAACTGGTACTATGAGTATTGACTTCCATTAATTCAATATTTTCCGGCATCATACGGGATAAGGCATCGGCATTGGTATTGCGGGTTCCTTTTTTATATACAATTTCGTATTCGAATTCCTCCAATTGTAATCTCCAACGGACTAGTTTGGAGTTGGGATTTTTTAATGACATTAGCAATGTGAGTGGCTTATGATCACTTACAATTTGAAACTTCCTACCGTAAAGGTATGGTCGGAAGTATTTCACTGACCATATTATGGTTAGTAACTCCTTCTCTATTGTGGAGTAGTTCTGCTCTGTTTGTGTTAGCGTTCGGCTGGCATAGCATATAGGTAAATCTTGTCCTATTGTGCCTTGCGAAAGTACAGATCCTATTGCAACATTACTTGCATCGGTTGTTAACACGAATGGTCGGCTGAAATCTGGATACTGTAATATTGGATCGTAACACAGTAATTTTTTGCATTCTTCGAAACAAGTAATATATCTTTTATCAAGAATAATATTCCTGTCTTTTCGAAGACACTCAGTCAGTGGTTTGGTTAAGTTAGCGAACTTTTTGATAAACTTTCGGTAATAACCTAACAACCCGAGGAAGGATTTTATTTGTTTTTTTGTCTTTGGGACAGGAAACTTTTTAATTGCCTCAATCTTTTCCGGATTGGGTTTGACTCCTTCTGCGGTGACTAAATGGCCTAGGAAGGCTACTTCCCGATGGAGGAACTCCGATTTATCCAACTGGACTTTTAAGTTGGCTTGCCCTAATTTTATAAACACTTGATTTAAACTGTCTAAGTGTTCTTGTAGCGACGTTGAAAAAACTATAATGTCATCCACGTAATAAATACATATTTTTCCTTGTAGGTCTTTGAGGACATTATCCATCACACGTTGAAATGTGGATGGCGCGTTTTTTAATCCGAAAGGCATACGAATATATTCGTAGTGCCCATGGTCTACAGAAAATGCTGTCTTTGGTATATCTGTAGGATTGACTTCAATCTGGTGGAATCCAGAGGCTAAATCTAACGTCGAAAAATACATACATCTACCCAATTTGTCCAATATTTCCGTGATATTGGGTAAAGGGTATTTGTCGTCTATAGTCTGCTCGTTTAGCTTCCTATAGTCGACTACTAGTCTCCATTTGGATTTCCCGCTGGCATCTGCCTTTTTCGGTACTATCCATATGGGTGCACTCCAGGGTGAATAACTCTGCCGAATTATTCCATCTTCAAGCATTTTTTTGATTTGGGAATTCATTTCCTCTTTATGTATATAGGGATACCTATAACTTTTACTAAAAATGGGTTTCTCTTTGATGAGATTAATCTCGTGTTTAACCTGGTTTGTGAATGTTAGGGGTTGGTTTTCTTTTAAGAATATTCTTTCGTGTTTCCTACAAAGTTTAAGAATTGCTTGAGATTCTTCACTATTTAAATGGTCAATTCGAATGAGATTTGATATGTCTTGACTGTCTTTTGTGTCAAGTGATGTGACAGAAGAGTGGTTTATTTCTGTTTTATAATCTGATAATGGTTCAACTTTTATAGGTTGTTCAAAAATAAAAGTTTTTTCTTGATTTGAAAGATTGATTACCTCCATTTGAGCATGCCAGTTATCTGCATTATAGATTCCTTCTGGTATCACTAATTGTTCATCTATTTGTATAGGTCTTATGTAAAAGTTTCCGTTTAAGAAATCTACTGGAACTTTAACTATTAGTTTGTCTCGTGCAGAGATTTTATATACCGAAGACATGAAATTGGGTTTAAATAACAAGGGTATTTTAACTTTGTCGGTTTCAAGAGTAGAATTCTTGAAATCGAGACGAATGTTGAGTTTTTGTATTAACTCGAGACCGATGAGTCCATCAAAGTAATTGTGGAATCGAAAGGAAAGAAATTCTAGAGGCTCTTTTGTTTGAAATTTTTGGAGTCCAAGTATTGTTACTTGGTCTTCTACTTCGTGTGTTTGGAAAACAGTTGTTATTTTTATGGGTTTTATTTTGGTTATCCGTGAAGGATGTATATGCTGTGGATCGATAAACGATTTGTTAGCACCTGTATCTATTAATAATTTTAATGTGGTTTTTGGGTTAAGCTTTACATGTATATACGGTAATAACCCAGTTTGAAATGAATTTATGTTTATGAACCCGATGGTTTTATCGAGGCGGGTATGACAAAATCCGCATCGTCAATCTCGTTTATTTCATGTGAGTGTGATTCGTATTCGTACTCCGTATCTAAATTAGGGAAATAGTTCAGATCTTGGGGAGTTTCTTCCTGTAAGTCGGAATCTGGGTAGACTATTTCTGGATTTTCCAAGTTGAATAATTCTTGAGATATGAATCTTGATGTAGGTTGAAATACTTGTTTAGGTTGATATCCCTGATTTGGTTTATAATTATTATAATTATTACCTTGGTTTGCCGTATGTTGTTTATATTTATTGCTAATGGATGTGGTATCCATAGAGGCTTTGGCGGAAGTAAGGCAGGTGGTTTGTTATATTGGAAGTTATTTCTAAATTGGGTACTAAAATTATTTTTAAACGGCTTGTGATTATAATATTCGTTATGTGGGGTTTGTTCATATGATTTGTGTGGTAATGAAACATTCATCTTGGGTTGGAATGGCTGATTATACAACCTTTGAAAATGAGGATTTGGTGGTGGAATATTATAAACCATTTTTCGTTGAGAATTTAGAGGGATATAATTGGGTTTGTTTTTAATATAGTGCATATTTTGCTCAGTGATGCATAGTGAAAATGCATCCGCTATATTTTAAGGATCCCAAGCTCTTATCATTGAACCATAGGTTCTTTGATACCTACCAAGAAGGTCGCTAAACACATTTCTTTATATAGGGTGTTTTTAATAGCTCGAGCTGTGAGATTATCTTCATTTAACTTTATGTTATTAATCATTGTACTTTGAATATCAATTATTTTGGAAAAAAACCTCTCAATGGTATTATTTCCTTGGTGAAGTGTATGTAAATCTCTAATGAGACTTACCTCGTTTCTTTTATCCGCATAATGCGTGGTCAAATTTTCTTTAATGGAATTCCAATCTAAAGGAGTTCCATACATATTAAGGATTTCATCTGCCTCATTTATTATTTTATTACGAATAGCTCTTAAAAATGTTGTTGGGATTTTACCTTTACCTAATACTGACTCACATTGTTCTATTATTTCATTGACATTGTCGATGAACTCGTGCAGAGTATGTTTTTATCCCTCAAATTTTGGCAAATCCCTAATGGAATCTGGTAGTTTAAGACAACTAATTAAATTATTAATGTTTTCTAACGACATTTTATCAGAATGATTTATCTTAAAATTTTCTTGAACTGTATCTTCTTCTATTGAATCAATATCTTCGTTATTAATTTTTCTTTTTCTTATTAGGTTAACTAATTCATCCATAAACCGTGGATTAACTAATTTATTTTATATTTTTCACTGTTCTAACACAATTATTTTAACAAACTTCAATTAATATTCACTTTCTTATTGCTATTAAAATTATATTATTCCGTAAACCGCGGAATCTATTCTAATATCTTCACTAAGATATGTTCTTGTTTAACAAGATTTTCCTCATATGCCGTGAGGTTGAGAATTAAAGGTTAGGATTTTAAATTTTATTTAATGGATTTGATCACATATATAAAAAATATCACTTACCATGTAACCAGTGTAATTATTAATGCGTAGATGACAAGTTTCAGCATGTTGTTCCCAAAATAAACGATAAACCGTCGTTGATTCAAGGCGTTCCAAGTAAAAAAAAAAATCGAAGCACTTTATATCGGTAAGCCGCCGATATTTAACTATCACGTTAACACTTTTATTTAATTTTATTTCACTTTAGAACACTGACTGTCTTTGGATTTTAGAAAAAATCCTCTAGCGGCTGCGCCAATTATAACATGCAGTCATGGAATTTAAAGAAAACACGATTTGTTACTTTAATTTTGTTATAATAAATTTATTTTTAATAATTATAACTACTGGATTGATCGGAGGTTACAATAATTCTGATTCTTATATTTTATCATTTTTATTTATACAATGCAAATATAAAGAATGATGACTCGTCGTTGAGGACGGTGAGTCCACCGGACGTAACTCGCGTTACTATTTGACTAAATTTAAATTTGACGTTTATACTATTTATTGCAATATTAAATTTGTTTAACGTCAAACTATAATTTTTAATTCAATTCTTCAGTGAAAATCGATAGCGGGTCCAGATAACGAATAAAAAAACCCAGTAATAATTCTTTACTTAGTGCATCAGTCGGAAGCATCGTTGTAGACTATTCGAACAATGCAAACAAGGAAAGTACAAATAACACAAAATCAGAAAATATGTGAATGATTTTTTGTGACCAACACCCCATCTCCTTGTTACGTATTGTTACATTTTAAGCATCTACTACCTTTGTACGAGCTTTAAAAAAGACCTTCAAAGACGAGTCCATTAAACTTTCGTCGGTGCAAGTATTTCTTATAACGCATTGTAACTCATCAACTGTATTGAAATTTTCTCGTTTCTTTTTAATGCGTTTGGATTTGCTAGGTATCGTCGAATATTTTGATCAATATTAGGGACGGTCTAATCCAATATTGACCATATTGAGAGCACAGGATGTTACGCTTTACCCTCCAGGTTGACAACCAATATAAATTTCTTCATTTAATGAACAGGTGGTGGGAAGCAAATATTGCCGGAAATTACATGTTTAAATTCACTTATCCGATAACATGTTCCGACGGCATTTCCTAGCGTATCTATTTATAGCTTCTTCGTTATTCTGAGGGAGCTTTTTACCGATCATACAGATCGGCGTATATTTTGTTTTATCATGCGATTTCTGCTTTCAAATGTCGCCACTTCTATTGGGTTTTCGAGATTATGTGTAAAATATATAAGAGAAGGCATTCCTATAAGATTTCGATTGAATTCGTATTAATTTATTTTTCATAAGCCTCGCCTCGGGTAACTGTTTACCTTTATTCACCGACGGAAGGCTAAAGCAATTCACAACTAAATTATCGTATAAAAGGTCAATAAAACGTTACAGAAATAATTTTGATTTAACAGCTGACCAGATACTTTTTTTCTTGGAAATATTGCAAGTAAATTTATATACTTAAATTTCAAATTAGACGATAACAATTGTTGGAATTTTCAACACGAATTAACCGTACCGTAGAAAAATATTTCTTCGAAATGTCTTTTATTATCTCGCAAAACGGTTCGGTTAAAAACACCCACACGGAATACTTCAATTATTCCAACACAAAAGGAAAATTGGTTAGTCCCGTTTTTGAGAAAATCTAATCTCTCTCAAAAGCTTTTATAAGGGAATTAGAAACAAGGAAAAAACCAAACTTTCCATAGTAAAACACATAGAACGTATCATGTATCGTAAAACGTTACAAATTCTTAGTTATGATTTGTGAAATATTTTCATAAATATTTGAATTTTAACTTATATGAATGTCGTTTAAGTAAATCGTTTTCATTTCCTTTCAAAATTTATAAAATCAACATCATTATTCTGGTCAAATTGAAATAAAAGCTTACTACAAATCATGTGGTCACTAAGTCAATAAATATTACATAGATGGCAGTATAAAATTTGGTAAAATCGAACCAAAAATTACCACCTGGGGAAATTTCAAATTCAAAAATTGTAGGGAAAAAAACAAAATTCACAAAACATAGGAACGTGTGATAATTTTGTGATTAAATAATTTTTTTCATATTTCACTGTAAACAACTTAGACATCTGACGTGTACACTATTAAAACTAAAAATAAATTTAGCAAGCACTATTTTACTTCGTCAAGCGTTTTATAATATTTATGCTTTTTTCACAGGAAAACTTGAAGCTAAAAAACGAAACAATGAAAAAGTTATACTACTAAAAAAGCTTCTAAAAAATTGTGACGCATGACTTTGGCTCTATATTCTAGAAGGCTCTGATTTTACACATGACTTTCGTAGAATTAATATTTTCAAATGTTTGATTTAGGCTGGAAATATACCAAATAGTCATAACATTTTTCTCTTGGCTTACCATAAAGTGCCTTGCGGCTAAAATCACATTCTAGTAAATCAATCTATTCTTATTGAATTAGACAAAACATTTTTTCAAATATTATAATATTCTATAATCTGCCTTGTTTTATACAGGAAGTAAGGCAATAACATTTAGTGTCATATTTTAAGCCGCCCTCCATAGTTATAATCGAAATTTAATCTTATTGAATGATCGTCCTTAAGAATTCTTACTGTAGCGGAAACAAATTTTAAAATTAAAAAAAGTTTTTTTAACTTCAGGGTCACCTGCGGCGTGCCGCTGAGAAATTTACTTATTTACATATTACTGAAGTATAAGTTGAGTAGCTCCAATATAATTTAGAAATTCGACGTGTTCGGTCGGGCCAAAATGAAAAAAAAAAAAAAAATATCACGATATTTTACGTCGAACTTGTTTCCTGGTAATTTTATCTTGTTACATATTACGTCAACGCCATACCTGACCAAACAGCCAAAAGCTGAGAATTGATTTTAGACGTCAAACTATGACGTAAAATCTTTTGTAACTAACGTCTGAATTATTTTTATTTAAATAAACTTATCCAAATTTATGGTGGATTCACGAGGACGAATTTTTATTCTATAGGGTATTTTTTTCGAGTTCCAAAATCTATCAAATCACATTTTTTTTTTGATTATTTTCGTGATTGATCGGTGAAGGAGAAGCACAACACTAAATACCTAGGGTAAAAACTACTTCTTGAATACATTTCAAGAACCTTAACTCTCTAATCGAGCTCTACCTCCAAACAAGATAATAATGAATTATCGGACCTTACTTTCACATCTAGGCCAACGATCATTCGGAACTAAAATATAGAAACCGCCTTGTTAATTTCGAAGCAGCATTCAGCACGTCTCGAATTGTACAGAACCATGAACATAAAATAAACCATATTATTGTAAAGTGCACTTTCAAAGCGTATACATTTACAATGGATAATAACTAATTATATTGATTTTCCAGACAGCTTATACTTTGTGAGTGACTAAAACTTAGATATTGATTTTGTACCTACTCATTTTTTTTGTAAAGTGTTTTTCAATAAAAATGTGAAAAACGAAATGTTTCTCTTTTTTTTGAGTGGATTAAAATATTGATTATTTCGACAGCATAAAATAAAATCTCAAGAGATTTCAGCTTCAAGTTTTATTTTTTGTTTCATATTAAATATTTTAAATGTAACTGAAAATATTTTTATTTTAAATTAATATTTCATATCATTTATAAACTATATAGAGAATCATATTTCATTCAAAATATTTTAACATTATTAACAGAGGTTAACCAATTAGCTTTGCGTGGAAATAAAATTGTTAAATGTACATAATAAAGTTTAAGCGAATTTAAAGAAAGAAAAAAAATGCTCCTTTAAGTATTAGGTTCTCTAATCTTGGTCTAATGGTCCCAAAGGATTATCTCTTCATCCCAAATATTTATATTGTGTTTAGATTGCTCTATAAATTGGCAGATGCCAATATTGGGTTTGTGACTTTTTATCTCCTATAGAAGTAAGTACCTTTATCAAAATAAATATTTTTATACATTAGAAAGGACTATATTGACAATTTTAATTTAGGAAACAGTATAGATAAAGTTAAAGAGATACGAGGCCAAATATATTTCTTAACATGTTTGACACCGTTATATGCGATTACCAGTCTCTAAGTTATACCGTACAAGTTTCATCAACTTAAATTATCCCTTGTTATTAACGAAGGAACTGGTGTACTAATTGCCAAAGATTTGGTAGGATAAGATGCTGGTTGTATACTCAGTTGGCGCACAACATTTAAGAGAACTTGAATTTTGATGCCTGGGAAACATTTTATTGATCTGTCTCGACAATTACGATCCCCTAAACGGGAAACATTGTAATGAAGCACGTCTGCTGTTGTATAGAGTCTTGACAAATGCAAAACAGATGTTTTGTATCTTTTAAAAATGGTTTTAAATAATACCTTATGTAATATTCTGAATTAATTGTTGGCATCGGCTTCTACTTTGTTGTATAATGAATAAGCAAAATATATCTATTGGGTTACTGAGTAAAGTTTAATAAAAGGTATAAAGGTGGCAAGGTTAACTAAAATAAGAATGTCAAGCAGACTAGAGTAAAGACTTTGAAAATAATCCAAAAATATTAATGTTTGATTAATCCATCACTTAATAAAACATGGCGCAGTTGTATCAAAAATAAATAAATAAATATAATTAACCGAAATTTAAAAGAATCTATGCAAATTAAAATTAAAAATGTATGCACATGTGAAACAATCGACTACTTTCATTAATAATTGGGAGTAATGTTTCGGAAAATTTGAAAACATTTATTCAACGCCTTGAAACTCGCATGAAGGCAACCAAAATGCATTTAGAACAGGATGCTATTAAAATTGCCATCTTGTTGGACATTGGGGGCGATGTAGCCATATCCACATTTAATGGTACTAAAAAGTTCGAAGAATATTACAACAACAATATTACAAAAACGTCCTCAATAGTTTTGGGCAACTATCCAAAAAAATACAATGGTTCGAACATTTTGGAATATACATTCTATTTCTGGTAATAATGCTAGCCAGCGACTAACATAAATATTGTTGACAATGTCACAACTTGACAATGTCACAGTATTGTTCACAACGTGACCCGCACACCCACCCAACTTCGCTGATGTTATCATTTGGCAATTTATCTGAAATAAGTTATGATTTTAAATCTTGCGAAATGTAATGAATTGAAATTCTTTGAATGTACTAGGTACCTCTGGTTCTAGAAAAACGTTATTACTCTAATTTCGACTGATACACCCAAATTTCGTGTTTGCGTGAAGCGCAAAACACCACTAGCCTTTTTGAAAGTTGATGTTCTTCGAGAACTTTTACAAGCAATTCCGTAATTAATTCGGAAGTTTCTCCTGGGAGTAACGCAAGTTCAAGTAATTTAACTTGAATTCCATTACTGGCATTAAAATATTGAATAAGAACTGTGGTTCGAAGCATCAGTTTTATTATTATTATTATTGGAGGGCCATGTGGGCGATCAGCCACCTCGCACTGCGACCTAAAAGATCTATTGTGCTGGACAAGTCAATATTCAGGCTCTTAATGAACCTGATAATACTACCAGCCGGTATGTGATACATACTATCTGGGCTTATTGCTCTCCCTCCTAGATGTTTACTACAGCATGTAGTTCCGCTAGAAAGATGGTAGCATTGGAGCCCAAGGACTTCGAGAGGGCTGTCCCACTCCCGTATATTCCTACCCGTGCCCCGTCTTCCGTTTGATTTTACTCTTACGAGTTGCTGGGAATTACAAATTTCCTGTAGGTCACCCAGCTTTACTACAGGAAGGCTAAATAAAACTGGAGGGTGCCTGGTATCCAGAGTCCGCATATTTTAGACTGATTAACCTATCAGCCATTCATCCATCGGTATATGCTGTTCCACCTTAGATTAGGGTTTTTTGTCAATATTTTTTCCTTTAGCGCCGTACTTTAGGCTGTGCCAAATGGCCATAGTTACCAGTGGGTGTCACGAGGCACGTACACTTGCGAATTTTGAACAGGTTACCCCTTACACAATTGTACCCATCACTCGGCTGCCTAATACATGAGCAGAATAGCTCACGTAATGCGCCCCCTACTGGAAGGTTACGGACCTGGTAGATTAATCTACTCAACTTTGGTTGCCCCTCCAGTAGACGCCAAACCACCTCGAAGCATCAGTAAAAACAGAAATAAAATTAGCATCATCCAGATCATGGTTTACTTTTTGTAAGGTAGGTGGAGCCAAGACGTTTTTGACTATTGCTTCAGATTTACAAATCGCATGAAAGCAATCAATGTCAAGACAATAACACTCTACATAGACTTTATACAAAGATTCTAATGATTTTTGGAAAATCGAATTTTCCCAGATTTTCCACGGGAAACTTGGACTGAAATATTTTCTTGCAATAACTATTGATAAGTTACATCAATGCATTTTATCTTTAGACATTACACTGAAGAGGCTGATTTTATACATTCATTTTTTATTTTCGGCTGCAAGTTTTATCAAATTTTCCCAGATCGATTTTCCACAGGAAAATTGAACTGAAATTTTTTGCCGCAATAGCTTTTTGCTGCAGACGTAAAACGCTCTATAGGCTAATAGTATACCAATTTTAAATATTTTTTTGGGTTTCGCGAGTTTTACACAATTTTCCACGAGGAACTGTAGGCAGGCTTTGCCACTTAAGAATATAAACAATCTTTAATGCTATCCATGCATCCATAATCATTTTCGACTAAACACTATCGACTGATTACGATTTAATTGGTTATTTTCGCTTGGGATAACACAATCTGCATTAACGACTTGTTACTCTTTCGGCTGGTAACTTTGGATAACTTTAACAGTATTCAAATATGTATGTTGGTTTCTTTTTTCTTTCGGCTTTCAGAATAATGTAGAAACAATGGAGTAGAGTTTATAATTGAAATGAGTACGATTTATCTTCGAATTTCCTGCTTTTACAAACCAGATATCGTTCTTTCGACAAAACTTTGATTTTTTAAATTAATTTAGTGCAAATGCGGGACTTGCGGGCTATTATTTTATTTTGCGGGCATATTTTTAAGGGCAAGAAGTCTGTCTGCAGGACAGTGTCTTGATACGCGGGTTTGTCATGTAAAATTCGGGCTATATGCTCACCGTACAATTATCCAGTAGAGTGATTAAATAATTTAGTTATTATGGAGAACAAAAACAATAAATTATGAATTTGTTTGGACCCCCAAGAACTTAAATAAAGTATTAGGTTACGGAATATTTTACTATTCCATTACTGGAAGAATTAACAATTAATCTAGCCAGAAAAAAATATTTTACTACTTTATATATGAAGCAAGGATTTTATAAGATACAATTAGATAAGGAATCAAGTGGTTTAGATTGTTTCAGCACAAAATTTGGAGTGTATAAGTTCAATCAGCTGCAATTTGGTTGATCCAATGTCTCCACAGTATTGTTACGTTTTTGCCTTGTCACTCAATGTTCGTATCACTGGATTATGAATAATACAAAATCAATTTAATTTATCTCCAACGAATTTATTTATTTCACAAAATTTATTACAACACAGTTTATCAATAAAAATTCACAAAATCACTTTATATAAATTATTCTCAAATTTTACTGATCACACTTTTTAAATCACTTTTTAATTCCTTTTAATCTTTACACTATCGCTTACCAAATATTACTAATAATCTTACCAGTTTACTCTATCGCGTTCCAAATACTAATAATCCAATTCGATCTCCTTCGCCTTTTTATATACACAAACCAAACTTCTCGAAAGTTCATGACTTTTCCAGTTAGAATAGTGTAGAACAATTTTATTATGGAAAATTCCATTTTAGTACAGTTTAAGATTGAGCTATTAATTTAACTTATTCTATCACACGCTAGGTGTCACCGTCACAGTATTTTCAGAAAATAATGTGACAGTGACACCTAGTGTGTAATAGAATAAGTTAAATTAATAGCTCAATGTTTTACTGTACTAAAATGGAATTTTCCATAATAAAACAGTTCTAAATGTTTCTACACTATTAGTACTGGAAAAGTCATGAGCTCTCTAGAAGTTTGGTTTGTGTATATAAAAAGGCGAACGAAGTCGAATTGGATCAGTAGTATTTGGTAAGCGACAGTGTGAACATTAAAAAGGAATTAAAAAGTGATTTTAAAAGTGTTTTTGTGCGAAATAAAAAGTAAAATTGATCAGTAAAATTTGAGAATAATTTATATAAAGTGATTTTGTGAATTTTTATTAATAAATTGTAATGAAATTGTTTTGTAATAATTCTTGTGCTAAATAAATAAATTCGTTGGTGATAAATTGAATTGATTTTGTATTATTCACAATCCAGTGATACGAACCTTGATTGACAAGGTAAAAACGTAACAATATGGAGAGTTGCAAATATAAAGGAACCTTTATTACTCCATAAAATTTTGGTTAGGCCTTTTTAAAAATATTGGATTTGAAGTAGGAGAAATAAGAGGGGTTAATTTTTTAGTGGTGATTGATTTTTTAGAAAATGCTTGGAGATAATGATAATACAAAACAAAACAATTGAATTAATTAGGAAATTAAAATCCATTTTTTCAGTTCTTGGTATACCGAACATTATGATTTGTGTCAATATGCCTTTTGCTATTAATGAATTTAAAAATTTTTCAATTGATTGGAATTTCAAAATTAAAACTAGTTCTCGTACATATCAACAATCAAACGCAACATTTTTCTCAGACTTCACAGCCCTGAAAAATTAGGTTTGTTAATATTGTTGAACGTGAGACCTGTACCAAATTTCATTGATGGAGCCATCACTTCGGTCATTAATTTTGTTAAACTATATTTTAACTATGCAAATGGCAGAAGAGTGTTTCTTTTTCCATAAATATTGACATTTTAATGCCTCAGTACTGTTAGAAACTTCATGCGCCGTTTTAAAGTTTACTTCAATCTTAATTCTGAGGTATCATCGTTAAACAAAAAAATCGACTAACTTTGGACATACTTCTAACGACGTAAACTAGATTTTCAACGTTTGCTAAAGTTTTAAGATACCATCAATCATCGGCATTAGCGAACACTAACGAGTTTTGCAGAAATCTAAAAGTATTTAATATTCAACATCAGTTTTATTAGGAAATTCTTGAGCTACTTATTATTGATTTTGAAACAACCGGAAGACGACCAGCTACAGGCAATTCCTATATAATCTCTTTCCATAGCTTTTAGCATTTTATTTACATATGCAAGTATGTAAGTATTAACATAATTCTGTAGAAAATTTATGGGAGAAATGTGGTACAATACCACACAATGTGGTACGTATGGTCACTCTAGATATTTGATGTTATATTTTTGTTTAAAAAACAAAATTTCTTTCTCTTTGGCCAACGCTATGTTTGTAAATTGTAACTGAACGGTTTTTCGAAACATTTGAATTTAAGCCTGTATTCTATGAGAAAAACTGACTCACAGTAAAAGAAAACGAAAAGGGAAAAATAATCTGATGCTCGATATAAGAGATAAAGACAACGTTTTTTTGTATTTTTTATTTTATAACAAAACAATTTTATGGGACATCGGATTATTTTTCTCTTTTCATTTTCTTTTACTGTCAGTCAATTTTTCTCATGAAATACAGGCTTTAAGTTGGTAAAAAAGTAACAATATTATCTTATTTTTTACTGAATGAATAAAGGCAACCATGAACTCGGTATATTTACTTTATGGTTGTAACTAACAATAAATTTACTAATTAAAAATTAAAATTCCACTACAATCAAGTTAAGTGTGAAATTTCATGAATTCGAATATTCAAGCTTATACATACACAATTAACAAATTATTTATTTGTAGCTATACAGTTTGAAGCGACTGTCGCTGAACTGTATAGTACCTACTACTGGATATAATTACAACCAAATAAACAAATTGTATATATAAATATTTAAATAGTTTACTACAACTAGAATATGTATTAGGTGGAGTAGTACGAGTACTTCTCTAACATTACGTTTAGTCTTTGAAGTCATAATTTAATCAAGCATATTCTTTTTTATAAGAAATCGATAATTTAAGGAATATTTTTTGTAATTTATAAAATTTGTCATAGAGAAATTGTAACAAAACAAACAGCTTAAACCGTTTATTTCATTTTTTCTACACCAATCAAGCACGATAACAATAATTATGCTTTTAGGTTTTCATGTTCAGATGCAATAAAATTCTAATTTTCATCTATAATAATGTATGTAACTCAATCAACCATTTAAAAAAAAAAAAAAAAAACACCTACACCTACGAACAAAACACCCTATAGTAATTTTAGTTCATAGAAAAATTAGTACATAAAATAATTATTTTTAACATCATTAACTGTGAATTTTGTTTTTGTTTTCATTTTATTCAATCGTTGAAATAAAAAATAATTAATTAATTTAGTTATAGAGCACATTAAAATTTAGCGTGACAGTGTAAACATTTTCTAAATTGATGAATACAATAATTTTAATTACTACTATACTTTGTTAATAGAGTTTAGAACGGAAGATTGTATTGTAAATGAGGATGAAAATAGTACCTATAACAAGTAACTAAATGGGATTTATAATTAGCCACAATAAAACTAACTAACTATACTACATCTACAAGAGTAGGCTGGCGACACATCAAATTAGTCAAAACGTTCTGGCAAGACGATTTGCCAACTTGTCTCGTGTTGCTTTATAGGTTGGTGTGAATTGGTTTGATAGAAAATAAAATGTTGAAAGCAAAATAAGAGAAAATGTTTCCTATCAATAAAATACGATCGAAAAATTAATTAAATTAAATAAACAATTTTAATTAAAAATATTAACATCGTTTTTATTTTGACAATTATTTATTTCTTGCTTTACAAAACAAACAGCAACCACGAAACGACTTCAAACAATCTTTTTTTCTTGATCCAAGTAGTTTTTTCTTGTTTTGCTTTGTTTTGTTTCAGTGTGAATGGGGCATGCAAAACGACATTATTATTTTTACCAGACACCTGGTGGCAGCATGTCATTTTAAAGGATAGCTTTAAATTTAACGTTTCGATTTTACACTGAAATATATGGTTAAATTTAGGTGGATCTAATAAATTTATTCATTTTTATTATATTAAACGTTAAATTAACAACAGCACAGGAGAAAAATATACAAAAAATTTGTTACTTTCCTGTTTATTAAAAAAATTGTTGTTCTTTCGTTTAATTTTATTTGAAAAGAAGACTACAAAAATGGTTACAATCTGTTGTGTGCCGAAATGCAACCACAAATTTTCAAAAAATTGTGGCATAAAATTTCATTGGTTTCCGTACCAACATATTTTAAAACAATAGTGGATTATAAAATTACGGCTAGGAAAATATTCCTCAAAATGGTTCCTGGAGTGAGAGGTCTTGATACGGCTCCTTATCAACTGGCGGGAATGGCTGCTGACAGGCTGCAGGGACAACTTTTATTGGACATCGGCTTCTACTTAGGTCAAGACCTTGCCATAAATTTAATCTAGAAAGTATTTGTTTATAATTTGATTTATGATTAGGTAATAACAGAATAAAAATCACCTGTTTAATAAATCTTTTTTATTTCCTGTGGTTTTCGCTCCTAAGAGATTTAATTTTTTTTTTAATTCAACAACATTTGCCATTTTCACTGCTATATGTCCTCAAATATTCTGAAACTATTTTAAATGATGAACAACACTAAACTACATGTATAAAACATAATACTAAGCAAGCAATTAATATGCAACCAAAAACTCAACATGAAACAATTTTTAAATATTTATAAGTAGTGCGATAGAAACGGAGGAAACAAATCTTTTTGAGGTTAAAGGTATTTCACTATATTAAATAGAATTTAATTAAAAACCCGAATGGTTTTTTTGTTTAAAACAGTTAACCATATAACATTTCACTTATTTAAAACTATTCTTTTTATTGACACTACTTAGAAATATTTTAAAATATAAAAATTGTTTCATGTTATTTATTTTTACTATAGATTTTGATGGAAAACACAAATGACATTTTGATTCTATCCTGGAAACGAACGTGCTGCCACAAAAATAGCGGCAAGTATTTTTACTATATGCATGCCCCATTAACAAATTTGTTTATTGACGATTGGACTGTCATGATTTTGCATGCAGAGCGTAGGGTTTAATTTAATTCCGGTAGTTTCACTCCCCATATGTTTTATATGGAGAGAAATGTCATTTCATGCAGAGCGTAGGGTTTACATTATTTCCGATAGGTATCGCATTTTGCAGTTTTCCAATCGCCAATTGACGATTGGAGCATCACAGATTCCACCTAGTGAACATTTTTTAAACTGAGCTAGCTGATAATTTGACGTTCGCAATTGTTGTAAAGAATTCCAATTTTGAACTGTAAACACAATTTTTACTTACCAGATTGCTAATAATTGTAAATAATTCCAATTTTGGATTATAAAAACAATTTTAAATTACCGGATTGAAAAATTTTCTTTCGTCGCATTAATGAGAAATGTCATTTTGTCAGTTGCCTCATTTTAACTTTTTTCCTCGAGAGGCGCTTTCTCTACTTTTACAATCGTCAATAGGCTGTGGTCGCCTTCAATCATGTTTCGTTAGTCAAATTTGACTTAATACAATTTTGCTTTATTAAGCGTGTTCCATTGGCGTTAGCAAACTACTCACAAGTACTTGTATCTACTCGCAACTACTCATGCTCAAGTGATGGTGTAGTTGTTAGAAGTAGTTACGCATATAATTAACGAAAGAGGGATTTCAGTTTAAAAAGTTCTAATAGATGGCTCTATACCAATTTTGGTTGTGTGAAACGTCAAGTTTTAACCCTAATCTAACCAAGGTATGCCTTTTTGGCTCGTTTGATAAATGCATCGATTTTCAAAATAATGTTAATTTAGTTATAAACTTGTATGTATTTTATTTTGAAACATTTACATACAACGTACTTGACATCTACTCATTCTCTGCAAAAATGTTCGTAAATTATTTGAGTAGAATTTGAATTTACTGACATAACAAAAATATGTTGGTTCGATTAGGGTTAAAAACAAAAATTTTTTGTTTATGTTTGTAATACAACACGCAATTGTTAAATCGTAAAAATATTTTATTTATTTTGTTGTTTAATGTTTTATTACTTATTATTATTAAATAGATCAATGTATTTTTTATTAAAATCTAGCAGTTTTATTTAAATTGAGGTTATGTTTTACTACTGTCACAAAAATTTGCGTTCCATTGAACATCTACTCACAAGTACTTGGCAGTTGGCAGTAGTAAATTGTTTCCAATGGAACACAGTGATTATGTGGGAATGTACCCATAAAGCACAATACAATGTTTACCGTTCTATGTTTTATGAAACAAAATGCTTGACGTAAAATTATTTTGCCTGATTCAATGTGCATAGCGCTATACAATCGTATGCATTTTGGTCGCTTTAAGACGACATGAAAAAATCGTTTTGACTAATTCGGTGTGTTTCCAGCCTTAGTGTGTAGCACGATTTGAATGTACATACTATTTTACGAGTTAAAATCATCAATTTGGTTAATTTTACCTCTTAACTTACCATTAGTGGTTTTTAGTCAGAGAATGTAATTCTGAAAAATTATTTTGATTTAATTCTTCAATATTTTCGTAATAAATTTTACATTGTGCAGAATCACAAAATAAAATAGATCACTGGCTGGTAATTAGTTACAGAGCATAAAATAATGGGCAACAATCATAAAAAATACTTTTTTGGAATAAAAAATAATAAATTGGCAACATTTATAATTTGTTGGAACTATTGGGAGGCAGGGAGGGAACACAAAAAAATTATTTTTGGCCATCGAAATAAAACATTTTGAGCGACAAAATTATAAATTGGCAACAAAATTTATAAATAAATAAATTAAAAAATTAAAACATTTAAATTAGTTTTAAAATATTTTGGAAAATGGAGATTTATTTTTAAAATTGCTTCGTCAACATTGTACAGACAACATTTATTTCTAAAAATTATTTTTTTCTGTGCCAAAATATTATATTTGTTGCCAATTTATTATTTTAGATGTTAATGTTGAAATGTTGTTGAAATTGTTTTAAAAACAAGAAATTTGCTAATTTGTTTGAAATCTCAGTTAAGTTTAATCTCCGAAGAAAAAACAAGGGGCAGGTAATATTGAAATTTCAGAAATGAAGCAAACTAAACAAAATAAATAAATTTCATTTACTGTTTGGATGTATTTTGGAAGCGCTAAAACACAGCTCTACAAGGACGAGTCAGTGGCGTAACTACAAATTTCAGGCCCTCCGCTCAATTTTTCTTGGACTCCCAAAAATGCTTCTTAACCTATGAACAAGTAAAACTTTTATATTAACACATAAATTTGCTTTACGTCCTTTTTAAATTAAAAACTTATTTCTTCCTATTATCCAGCCTCGCATTAATTAATTTAGAATTTAAGGAATTGCACTAAACGAGCGTAAATTTTAATCTTTACACGTTTATATTTCCTATGAATTTTGAAGGTGCTAAAATACTTCAGTTTCAAAAAACGAATTTTCAAATTCCTAAAGATCCTGTAGGCTGTTAGTGTGTAAAGATTAATTGATGCCGTGAAAGATAAAAACATTTATTATTTACCGGTAACTTAAAATAAATAAAAAAAGCAATTGGTATTTTATATAAAGGAAATGCAATCCTCAAACTGAGACGAAACAAAACGTGTTTCGTTTCCATGAACTCGATTAAAACGAAACACTTCCAATCCATTTCTAAATATATCGATAAGGCATCACAAGCTTCGAATATAATTTGAAATATCGAATAATATTTGAAAAAATATTAATGAATAATTTCGGAAAGTCTGTAATAAAAATCTCGAAAACCCACGAGCATTTCGAAAAATTTCGAAAATTCGTGAAATTATCGAATTATTTGACTACTAAATAAATCGACTCACCAATTAAGCGTCGAACACTAATAACCGTGGGTTCCCCGCGGCTGTGGGTGCTGCGGATACCTAGTTACGCCACTGGGACGAGTGCAAGATTAATCAACTTGCAAACAGCAGTCTAAAAAGCGGTGCATCTGCAGGGCCTAATACCAGTATTACCGTATTCGGTAAAAAATGCATTAAAACAACAAAATAAGTGAGTTGAAAGAAATTGGAATTTTAAGGCTCTATTCCATTGTGAAATATTTACTGGATTGCCCGAAAAACTGAGAAGGCAAAAAACAAAATTCTGTTTAAGGCAAAAAACAAAATTTTGTTTAAGTGAAAAACGCAACATTTTATGGGTACATTTTGACAGTTATTGACACGCGCAAGAGAATTATATTTTTTCCATTACGAGTTGACTTTGGATTGTTGGATGCCTTGCCATTATAAATTGGAAAATTGTGCAATTATCCTTTAGTTCCATTTTTATGGATAGAAATCTTGTATTTTATGTTTTAAACATTTAAACTATGTATTAAATTGTGTGTGTTAACTAGAAAAATTAATGAACAATTAAGGTGCGTATACATGCTCCAATTCTGGTGAAAAAATGTACACCACGAAGTTAGCAAAATAGTAAAATTTTTAGTTAAAATTGGTTACCCTGGTGAACTTTTTGTTCTAGTTGGAAATAATTCAACTCGTACAGCTAACTTCATGGTGTACATTTTTTCACCAGAAAAGTATAGCATGTACGCAGCTTCAATGAATTCAGATGTTTGAAATATCAAAGTGAATTCATGGCTTACTATGTATAATAAAGTATATGTATTAACAGGGCTGGGATGTTCTAACATCACTATTTTCGATATTCGATACGCTTTATGTCTCTTTTTTCATGAACAAAGTTGCCCATTATTTCGCTTCCTCAATTACGCTCATCTATTGCGATCTCAGCCTATTAGAATAAATTTCTTTCCTATCCCTTTTCAACATAATCGACAAAGTATCACAAAAAACTTTTGTAGTGATAAAGTGATGAAGAAATAGCAGGCTGAATCGAAAATACTTAGACAATAATTGTGAAAGATAATGCGATTTTGTTCTTGAAAAAAGAGACATAAAGCGTATCGAATATCGAAAATAGTGATGTTAGAACATCCCAGCCCAGTTTGTATAGCCGCGTTATAAACAGTGGAGGTTTTCTGTATTACAATTGACGCTTTCCGAATTACAATTGACGCTTTCTGAATTACAATTGGAAACGGTGTAGTACACTAACAGTTAAAACATCTTTACCGTCAAATGAGAAATATGATCAATCTAAAATTTCGCGGATGATTTGCAAATCTATTCTTTCAGTGATGTTGATTCTGTTGATGCTGTGATTAATAATTTAAATAGTGCCTTACGTAATATATTGGACTGGTCTAATTTGGACAAACTTCAAATTAATGCTGCAAAATTACAAACCATACTTCTTACTAATAAAAATCGAATGAGTATACCAATATACTTTCTTTTCATTGACAATCACAGAATTGATTTTTGTGACGAGCTTATTAGTTTGGGGTTAATCATAGATACTATGTTAAATTGGAGTGCTAATGTCAATAACCTGTGCAGTAAAATATATGGTATCTTAAGTAAACTGTGGAACTCGAACATTTCACCTTGGAGCGACAAAAATGATATTGAAAAATGTACTATTTTTCCTTTAGTTCGTCTATTTTTGCAAGCTTTATTTTATAAACCTTACTCTTCAAAAACCTCCAGTAAAAAGTCCAAAGAGGTTAGGCCAGGTAATAATCGGGCCATTCCACCGAGCATTTTCTACCAATTTATTGACCGGCAAAGGTTTCATTTAGACAATTCCGAACATTTAAACCAAAATGAGGGGTAACTCCACCATGATGAAAACAATCATTTTCAAATACTTCTCCAACAAAGTGATTTTCAGATTCAAACACAAACACAAAATTGAATTCGCAAAGTCCTGAACTAAGCATATTTTGTATGGATGATAATGGATAGATGCTACTTTAGGTCTTCCAGATTTGTCTCGTTAAACAACGTGACCAATTGACGTGACATCACAATATATTCATTTAATACAATTTTTTAACCCTATGAACAACTTATCTAAGAAACTTAAACTCCGCAAGATATTTGACCGTTCCACAACTTTTTGGGCATTCGGTGTATGAATTGAATATGATTAATACGTAATTGATGATAAATTTCGATAACTTAATTCTATTTTCTTTTTTCTGTTTCTATCCTAAATTGGTTTTCTTTTTGAAAGCCCAATACCTTTTTGTAATTTGATTTTACCTTAAATATAATTTCCTTGTTTCCATTCAAAATAGATTATGGGTATTAGTGCCAAGTTCGTAAAAGATTATATAAATATTCTTTTTATTTAATTTTTTTTTTGTGTTATAAATTATAATTGATCGATATTTGGTATAAGAACATCTAAATTATATTGTTATACTGATTATTTGAGTAACTCAGTATAATTTGCTAGGGTAAATCCTAATTTGTGAGAACAATGTCGGGAGTAAAGTAGTATATGGTAAATAAATATTGTAAAAAGTGAGTCCCCGATGTGATTCTCATCGCTGGGCAAAATCAGTAATTTAGACAAATATACGTTTAACATAATAGTTGTTTTGTTTAAAATTATTTTTATAGCACACAAAATGAAATACCTTTACGCTTATACGGTTTCGGTTTTGAAAACACAGTTTACCACTAAATGTTTATTAGAAGGCTGTTTTCCTAAATGTTCTCCTCCTTGATCCTCCAAACAAACGAATCACTCGCACAAAGTTAAAATTAATTTTAATTCCAAATTCACAAATTTTTAAGAAAAAAAAAAAAACAACCGTTTAACTCGAAAGTCATGGCCAACTTCGTCCAAAGAAAATCGGAATTTCTTTATGAAAACAAAAATGAATTTGAAACTTTTGAACTTTTTCAGTTCTCAGACAAGTACAATGAGGAACAAATTACAAGATTTACCCGATGATAAGTGGTTACTACTCAGAATAAATAAATTACCGATTTTTTATTTTTAGAAGCATTTTCCATGAAATCTAAGGTTTCCTTTCATCGTTTCGATTTACATGTCATTTTTGTGAAACACCGTTTTTTTCTAAATGATATTATTGCGTGAAATTATTAAAGCAAATAAATAGTATACATTTGTATAATGGAAGTCAATTTAAAATATTGTAATCGCAAAGCTCTATCAATGTCCATCAATTTAATAAGCAGGTACTATATTACAACGTACGAGGTATATCATTAAAGTAAGCCAAAAACTTACCGCTTGGAAACAATCATGAACTTAAGCTCGGGTTTCTTACTCAAACTGAACTAATCGAAATTATTGACTCAAACTTACATAGTGTAAATATTAAATAAAAGCAGCATAACATTACCTTAAATAAAATGACATGTAAATGCCATGCACACAATATTCAAACGAAACAATGATAGCAACAAATCAACAATAAATAATTATTGCTTTAGTTAAAAAATAACAACACGAGTACACTTTATGTCCTTCACCATTTTTAATTTCTAGACAAATCAACAAACCTTCAGTTATGTTTGATTTAAGCAAAATATGTACAAAAACATTGTTTTTTTGTTGCAGAAAACATTTATGTCAAACACATAAAAATCAAATATGTATTGATAATAATATTTATTTATATTTATAAACATAAATGTCAAAATACATTTTTTCATTCTTTTCCTGTTTTTTTGACGCTATATTGTTATTAAAGCATTAAAAAAATATATATATTTAACAACAATAAACGCCAGAATGAAAAACGGAAATTTCACTTTTCTCAGAATAAAAAAGTTTCGACTATAATACATATGTATGACAAAACGGGAAAATGAGCAACAGAAATAAAATATCGTATACATAACATTATAAAATTTCCCGGCGAAAATGGAAAATTCATGTTCATTCCTTCAATATTTGCGATTGGCGTTTTTTATACCGTTTAGCATATTATAGTATATACTTATGTACATAATTACATATGCACGTTGGAGGATTTAAATATTTTTTTTTTTTTAAATTACGCAAATCTTACAGAATATATTTTTAAGATTTTTGCCAACATTGTGTACTCATCATGAAATTTGCATAAATTATGTTATATGAAAAATCCGTGTAAATTCCGTTTAAGAATAAACACGAGAGATTTAATGTTAAGCTAATGAAAGAACTGCGATTTCTGAATATGTATACTAGTATACCGGATGATTTTTTTAACCTGATACACTCAAATATCTCGGAAAATGAGCACTCTACGAAAAAAAATGGTAAAGATAAAAATTTAATTATTCCGTAGGGGAAATACATTAGTGTTAAAATTAGTACCACCCCCTCCTCATATGAACCCCTATTTTTTATTGCAGATTCGGATTCTACGGCTAAAAATACGTAGGATTTGACTGAAACATTTTTTTCGATTTATGGTAGATGGCGCTGTAATTGACGATATTCGTCACTATGACGATAGGGTTATGATAATGAGAAGCAATTTTCAGTAATTGAAAATTTAAGAAATACAAATTGTTGAAGACTAACTTCGAGTATTTACAATGAAACCGTGGTATTTTTATTGCAAACGTTTTGCAGAATCGTTTGCGTAGGTTCTCAGTAGGAGATATCGAAAAAAATTGAATATCGTCAATTACAGCGCCATCTATCATGAAACCAAAAAAATGGTTTCAGTCAAATCCTACGTTTTTTTAACCGTAGAATCCGATTCTGCAATAAAAAATAGGAGTTCTTAATTTGAATTTGAAAGTTACTCCTCGCCCCACCAACAAGGAGGAGGGGGTGGTACTAATGTTAACACTAATGTATTTCCCCTACGGAATAATTAAATGTTTATCTTTACCATTTTTTTCGTAGAGTGCTTATTTTCCGAGATATTTGAGTGTATCAGGTTAAAAAAATCACCCGGTATATCACCAAGTCATGCCTTAATTCTGTGCTTCTTAAACTTTTTTATACTGCGGCCACCAAAATCGGCGAAATAAAATTCGTCTCATATCCATGTCCCGCCAATTTAAAAAAATGTTCTACCAACCCAAAATATTCTCTCAGTTTCATCCGATTTGAAATTGTTAAGCTTGATTTTGCAAAACATCTAAAGATTCTGCATAAGGAAATATTAAAAATTAGATGTAGCTGTAAATGCTCCGAAACTAAATATTTTAGGTGGATATATGAGGTGGAGTGGGAGGTGGATATGAGTGTATTTTTACTTAGGTATTTAAAACCAAATTTGGATTTAATATATTCTCCTGAATTATCGAACTAAGATAATTCTGGTAGTAGTTGAAACATTAAAAAAAAATTTGAATTTTTCCGTACAAAATTCAGAGCTACCTAAAAAGTTTTGTTAAATTTTTTCAACTACCAATTTCCAATGTAATCAACCAATTTTAAAGTTTTGGTCCGCTTAGTAATTTTATATCCAAAATTTTATTTATGATGAGTTCTTCCCAAATCAGAAAGAAAAATAAAATAATAAACAAACAATTTAAATTTTATAAATATGGTCGTTCTGAGTCTTAAACAAAGCTAAACAATACTTATGATTACATATGCCATTAAGGCGAAATTAATATTTTGTGCAAACTGCCCCACAGCCGAAAAGGCACTTTCAGTTCCACGGAAGTTAGTTTTATAACTCGGGATTAGAACCCTGGAATTTTAAATTTGAAGTTCTCAACAATAACCTGATATACAATTTGACCATACATTTTTTGAAATTTCAAATTAAATTAAAGTACGAGTAACTTTTTAAAATTACATCCTAAATACGTACATTTTCAATATCCAATTATCAGAATTTTCATAGACCTATGTTCTTATAGTTGTTCTTTGAATTTAGCTCCTTAATTTCCGAGAATTAACTTCGGATATGGACCTCTGATTTAAAAATGTTGCTACTTCATAAATTCCTTAATTTTAACCACGATTTTTTTTGTCCCGCAGATCAAGGTCACGATCTGAAATTCCTGTTTATGTTGCCTACCAAAATTCTCGTGATTGTGGAATTCATAAACACATCACATATCTTACAAAAACCATTAACAGCACAAAAAATTGTATAGCGATCATTGATAAGGGGGAGCCTTGGCAACGGCTCTGCGGCTCTTCAGGGAGCCGCAATCCACAGTTTGAGAAGCCCTGTCTTAATTAATTAAATATTGTCTCACCATTCAAATAAAATAAATGTCGGCAAACTAATTATTAGATAAACATAAAACAAAATTTTTTCCAAAAACATTTAAATAATTTTTTGCTTAAATCTGATTTGTGTTTTTATTTATTTATTGAAATAAGGTTGTTAGTCAAGTCAATAAACTAAATTTTTCCAATTGATTAATTAGAGTTTTTTTTTTTGTGTGTTGAACTTTATAATAATCGACAGAAGGCCACGTTTCACTTGGCAATAACTTTATTTAGTTTTTAATTTGCGTTTTTTCTCAATCTTTTTAAAATATTTACATACAGATATTTCTGCTGATGAAAATTAAAAATTAATAATTTATTTATGCAAATTTATGATAAAAAGAGAAAAGTTTATTAAAACTAGAAATACAAAAATATCGATATAGAATTTATTTGTAATTTAATTTGTATAGACTGAAGTCATCATTAAAAAGTAACAACGAAATGTTTTTTAATGATTAGCAGGTGATCTCTTGCCTAGAATATTGATATACGTACGTCCGAATTATCGACCAATTATTGAAAATGCAAGTAGGCGAACCATCACTATGCATCTCGCTTATCTACAAAACAAATTTTGTTTCAGTGTAATTTGTAAAGTTTGATAGACACATTCATGTTTACACTGTAGCAGCACCCACATTAGGAACATTTGCAGGAACTGTACATTCGCAATCTTCGGACCGTCTTAACGAATAAATTTAAACTTGAGGAATTCAGTGCTATCAGAATGGTTCCTAAATCCAAGAATGGTGGTCTATAGAATCCACCAAGAGATTGATCCATCAAAAAATCTTTTAGTCTCAAATGTTTAACAAGAGTTTTGAATACTTCTTCTCTATACTACCAAAACGTCAACAAAATGGCATCTAAAGTCACAAAATTTCACAATTTTGCGAAACTTCTTTTCATCCAAGTATTGGAAAAAAAATCAGTAGGTGGTGTTCTCTTAGCCATTTGTATGCCAATTAGTAATCTAGAATTTGAATTATCTTCAACTTCCGTTGAATACGTACTCGTACCTATGTATTAAACTAGCTATGGTAAGAAGACAAAATATCTAGATATACATTGCCTGTATTCCACCACTATACGGAAGCGAGCTGCATACTAAATATTGTGATATAACTGGTGAGATTTTTAACGTTGCAGAGTTTCAATCTACCTTAGATCGAATGGGAATTTGATGAGGAGCTTAACGGTTACCTACCGCTCAATTTAACATCGGCTGAGTATTTGTTTGTTGATTCAATGCTTAGTTGTAACCTGAATCACAATAACAATATACCAAATGAGAATGGGTGGATGCTGGATTTGATATTTACCAATGCATTTTTTTTTTAACTGTTGTATGGTACACATTTATATTTTTCAGCATAGCCTCCTTGGATTTTCCTTATTGTCGAATAAAATAAAACCTTAAGCCCCAGACACAATGCATCCGTTCCGTTCCGTCCTGTTTTTTGTTAAATGGCGCGCGTTTCGTCTCTTCCGTTCGTTATAGTCATAAATTCATAATAAATATATAAGTATCTATATTTTTGTGATACTTCAATATATTCTAAAATGGAATTAGACATCGAAGATTTTTTAAAGGAAATAAAAAAAATTCCAGAATTGTATGAAAATATAAATAAATTTTACTTGGATAGTAAAAGAAAGGAGAGAATATGGAAAAATCTAAGCGAAATATTTACTATTGACCATGGTTTACGTACAGATTCAATGGCCATTTTCATTTACAATTAATGAGCTTACACGCTCTCTTATATATTTTCCACATTTATTAGTGCGTGAGAAAAGAAAACTTGATCAACCATCAGGATCGAGTTCATTATGTTGGCATTGGAATTTTTAAATGATTCCCTAAAACCGAGGAAGTGGGTTTAGTGACATTTAGAACTTATTCCGTATTTATTTATACAATTTATACAATTCTTTTAGGATGGTAGAAAATTGTGAGCGTCCAATTTAAACTTCCAGTGAAGACGATTCAACGAATATGACACTATAGTTGAAGAGGATGATGAGCTTCTCTTTGAAGAAGAATCTTTGAACCCCAAAAAATGAAGAGATCACCAACAAACATTCTTCAGCAGGAATTCAGCGATACTTTGAAACAATTTCAAAATAAATTAAAATCTAAAACTAATCTTCAAAATGATGAAGCAAATGACGATTGAGGCAAAGCACGAATTTAAAATTGAAATGCTTGTGAAGGCGCAAGAATGTGTGCGTTACAATTAGGAAATACAGTAATTATTTTACAATACTTGCTGTAATTTGTTGGTAATTAAAATAAGAATTAAAAGATATTACAACTTCAAAAATTATTGCTGTAATATCTCCTAATTCTTCGTTCAAACTACCCACAAAAAAATTGAGGTGTGGCCAACACACGACTTTCTTTTACGAACAGTGAATTTTGAGAAATTTTATTTTTTTCTTAATTTTTGGAAACATTTTGTATTAAGTAGTTTTTTGTAAACCTTATACTTTTTAAGATATTTGCAAAACAAATTTTCTGGACCAAGGAAGTGGCCACTTCCGGTTAGCTGATTTGGAGTAAAATTCACTGGAACCTCCCAATTTATCAAAAAAGCTTAAATCTGAAGTTTCAGTTCGATTGATTAAACCATATGGGCTGTAGAGAGGACACAGACAGACTGACAGACTGACAGACTGACAGACAGACAGACAGACACCATTTCGAAACCCACTTTTTCGGACTAAGGGGACCACAAAACAAATAAATCTCTAAAAATCTCAAGGTCCAAAATTTTCATGATTACTATACTCTATTTTATAAGAGTGAAAGAAAAAGTACTGCAAAATTTTTTTTGAAAATCGCACTCAACTCCCAAGGGCCAATATCGGCCATTGCCAACAATGATGACAAAGGTTTCGCTAGCACATGGAATAGGTCCCTTAATTACCTAGTTAGAAAACCCTAATCCATACGAATCGTTCGTTTAGTAAAAGTTCTGCAAAATTATTTTTTGAAAATCGCACTCAACTCCCAAGGGCCAATATCGGCCATTGCCAACAATGATGACAAAGGTTTCGCTAGCACATGGAATAGGTCCCTTAATTACCTAGTTAGAAAACCCTAATCCATACGGATCGTTCGTTTAGTAAAAGTTTTGCAAAATTATTTTTTGGAAATCGCACTCAAATCCCAAGGGCCAATATCAGCCATTGCCAACAATGATGACAAATGTTTGGCTAGCACATAGAATAGGTTCTTCAAATACCTAGTTAGAAAACCCTAATCCATACGGATCGTTCGTGTAGTAAAAGTTCTGCAAAATTATTTTTTGGAAATCGCACTCAAATCCCAAGGGCCAATATCGGCCATTGCCAACAATGATGACAAAGGTTTCGCTAGCACATGGAATAGGTCCCTTAATTACCTAGTTAGAAAACCCTAATCCATACGAATCGTTCGTTTAGTAAAAGTTCTGCAAAATTATTTTTTGGAAATCGTACTCAACCCCGAAGGGCCAATATTGGCCATTGCCAACAATGATGACAAAGGTTTCGCTAGCACATGGAATAGGTCCCTTAATTACCTAGTTAGAAAACCCTAATCCATACGAATCGTTTGTTTAGTAAAAGTTCTACGAAATTATTTTTTGGAAATCGCACTCAACAATGATGACAAAGGTTTGGCTAGCACATAGAATAGGTTGCTCATTGGGGTGTGGTCAACACACGCCTTTGTTTTACAAACACAGAATTTTGAGAAATTTTATTTTTTTCTTAATTTTTTTTTTTTTTAATTTTTAAATTTTTTTTTTTAATTTTTTTTTTTTTATTTTTATTTGTTTTTAATTTTTGGAAACATTTTGTTTCAAGTTGTTTTTTGTAAACCTTATACTTTTTAAGATATTTGCAAAACAAATTTTCTGGACCAAGGGAGTGGCCACTTCCGGTTAGCCGATTTCGAGTAAAATTCACTGGAACCTCCCAATTTATCAAAAAAGCTTAAATCTGAAGTTTCAGTTCGATTGATTAAACCATATGGGCTGTAGAGAGGACACAGACAGACTGACAGACAGACAGACAGACACCATTTCGAAACCCACTTTTTCGGACTCAGGGGACCACAAAACAAATAAATCTCTAAAAATATCAAGGTCCAAAATTTTCATGATTACTATACTTTATTTTACTAGAGTAAAAGAAAGTAATTAGCATCAGAGCTCGCAGAACGACTAAAATAGTGGACATTTTTTGATGCCGAGCAACCTCAGACATTTTGTCTAAAATCACGTCTCCAATTCGCCCATGGAAAACTTAACATAATTTAAAAATTTCAACGATGCTTCGTCAAATTTCATTTGTTACTTAGAAAAACGTATGAAAGCGACATTTTCCGTCCAAACTTAAAAAAAAATTAAAACAAGATAGATGTCCAAAAACAATTGTTCCTCCTTATAAAAAGTGAAAATTCTAAATCTTTCCTTTTCTATTAAGTCTTTTACATATTTTATTTTTAATTTGGAAAACAATTGTGATACTTTACCTAAAAAAAATTAATTGAAACACAAATTAATCCTATTAAAATCTAAAATAATATTTCCATAGACGCTAGTTTCTAAAAGTTACACGAAATTCATATTAGTCCAGTGTTTGAAGTTAAAAATAGAATTCTTACGGACAAAACCGATTGACGTGAAATTTGAACAGTAAATAGGGAATGGCTTAAGAAACAAAAATTATATAGTACCGATATGTCATTTACCCTGAGGGTGAATGTCACCCGTTCGCGGGGTGAAAGTTAGTACATTGAAAATAACCGCAGAAAGGCTAAAGTTTACTTTACGTATACATCGGGAAAATCAGGTAAGGAGTATATAGTTTGGAAATTTTTAAATGTAGGATTGTGCATCTATAGTTTTTAGAGGGGGGAAGCCAAATTTCACCGGAAAATACCTCATTTTCCGGTAAAATGTTCACTTTTTAGTTGAAAAATTTGTGTATTATTTTATTCAAAATACGTAAAAATGTGCAATTTTTATAGAAATTTTGATATTAGGATTGTATCTTAACAATTTTTCGACATAATTTTTCCGGGAAAATTTTGCAATATTTCCAGGAAAATTCTGAAATTTTTCTAGTTTTAAATTGTAAATAAAATTTGAAACAGGAAGAATAAGCGGGGGTTTGGGGGCGGCCGGTCCCATCCTCTAAAGTATACAACGAATTAAAATTACATCAAAAAAATTGTTATATTTACAAAAGTGGCTTTTTTTAACATTTGTGGTACTATCAGAAGAAGCGATAAGGGCGAAAAAACTCTTTGATCTGTGTCTGCAAGGTTGACAAAACAATTAAAATTAATCAAAAATTCTCGTGAAAGATGAGATATATTTTCTCCTAAAATTTGGTTTTTACCTTCTAAAATTTATAGATTCACAATCCTAACGTCAAAAAATGTACATCTTACCTTATTTTGAAAAAATAAAATCTCCACAGATCCACAATCTTATATTCAAAAATTTTCAAAATATATACTCCTTACCACCCTGTTAAAGTTAGCCGAAAATTTCCAGCCGAAAGTGAAAAATCGATAATGCAGATTATGTTATTGACATTCCAGCCGAAAATAAATCAGCCTCTGGAGTGTTATGTCTGGAGATGGATTGCATTGACGTGATTTGTCAATAGCTATCGCAGGAAAAAAATTCAGTTCAAGTTTCCCGTGCGAAATCTCGGGATTTAAAATTTTGGAAAATCGAATTTTCCGAGATTTCCCACGGGAAACTTGAACTGAATTTCTTTCCGGCGATAGCTATTGACAAGTCACATCAATGCAATCCATCTCCAGACACAACACTCTAGAGTCTGATTTTATTCATCCATTTCTTACTATCGGCTGGACACTTTTTGAATTTTCCGAGATTTACCACGGGAAACTTGAACAGAATTTTTTCATTCGGTAGCTATTGACAAATCAACTTCAGATATACACTCTAGAGGCTGATTTTATTCCAATTTTGTGGAAAGTAATATACACACTTAAACACTGAATTATTTTTATTTAATTTTATTTGCAATGAATTGTGATACTACTTAGTGAAACACAATTTTATATTTTAAAGAATTTTGGAGTTTGTTAGTGGACCCCAGAATACTCGTAGTAGATTTATTTTGTAACCTTGATTTCATTTGAAAATTTAACTTATATGTTAATCCGACTGTATTGGAATGGAACAGATCCTTCATTGCAAAAATAATATCGTAAACTGTCTCGCAAGTTAAAAGTAAGTTTGGATGCATTTCGCGTATTGAGCGCAACTAGTTAGCATCCCTTCTCCATTCGCCGTTATGTACTACGTTATGTTCAACCTCCCAATCCAGATAATTTCTAGGACAATATTTTTAGCGGCATCATTCAACTTTATAAAATTATGGAGGGGGTGGCCAAAACTAGTAGAATTCTCCAACGAGCTACTAGTATACTAAACGCATTTTCAATAGTTCGGCGAGCCTTTGATAGCCTGTAATTGAATATTTCATGACTTTGGTCAAAGTTTGTCCCCCCCCCCGGATATGGCCTCATTATATTTTTATTGAGTGGGAATGCCACTTTAGCCACAAAATAATGTGGAAATTTTGTGCTGCTATTTGGTAAGCACAAATCTTCAGGCAACGCTAACGAATTATTAAACAACTGTTTTCCAAATGTGGAAAATAATATCGAAATTCTGACCTCATTCGCTTTAACTGCCATATGCACCTACACATGGATGTGTAAATATGCAGTTGGCATCGCAAGCAGCAAGCAGCAAGCAAAACAATACTACACTGCGCCAATTAAAAAACGGAACAGAAATTTTCTTCGAAAAAATACCCAGATTTGAAGGCTTGTATCTTGGTGAAATAACACCTTTCAAAAAAAAATTTTTGTTTCTAGTTGAAGGAAATTTTGTTTTCTTTTCGATACTGGAAATCGTTTTATTTTATTTTGTTTTTTTATGACTTTTTTGAGTAAAACAAAAGATGTCTAAAAAAAAAAAAAATTTGCTGCTGTTTGAAACTGTAAACGAACTTGCTCGATATTTCATTCAAAAATCTAAATCGGCCATTTTATAGAGAATTTAGAAACCTTGCAAAATGGTACTAGGAAAATTTCTATGCGGCCACTCCTTGTCGAGTTATTGAAGTTTTAGAGAAAACGTGTCAAAAAGCCTATACACGTTAACAAGGACATTTTTTTATCTTGTAAACTAAGCACTCCGATCTTTCCGTGAAGTTTTAATTTTTAAATAAAATCTTTCTGTCTCCGGCCGTCTAATTCCACTCATTGTGACTAACCTTTCCGTCTTTTCATTTAATCTACATAGAAAATGTCAAAATTTAAATTTGACAGAAAAGACGGGACGGGACGGAACGGATGCATTGTGTCTGGAGCTTTAACCGAAATATTTAAACTATGGAAAATTTTAACAATCAAATTTATTTTAAATTATTAACTAATTCATTATTAACATATGTCAGATGGCGATAGTACCTCACCCTAGCTTCAGCAACCAAATGTTTTATAAGCATCATATTGGTTTCACGATGAAATGAAGTCTCATCGTTCTTTATTTCAGAAATTTGTTTTGAAGAACCTGGATTTTGTTTCTATTTGTGGTTTTGGCGTTAGACCATATGAGTGAACCATCTATTATATATGATCCTTAAGTTGTACTAAATTTTCAATAATATCTAATATTGTTATGGAAAATTACTTCCCAATGTCCTAGAGCCTCATGCTATAGCTCTAAAAATCACAAAAAAATTTGGCGGCCCCATTCTTCTTTGATTTTGAAATTATGACCTCCTTCAGGGTTAAAGGTCATAAAAACACTTTTTAGTGCTTTTCTTATATTTCCAATTTACATCTTCATATTTTATAACTCAGTAGCCTAAGTGATATAGGTGTTTACGATTTGAACGATTTGACAATGACATAGTAACAAAAAATTTCGTTTTCTTACTGAAAACGTTTCGGGTTCGATGCTCATCGAAGTCCGTAGTAATTTTAATCATATTTTTTTTTTTCATAACGGCATTTTATTGTTTTAATACGAATTGAAAAACATAAAATTTTGTATTGTAAAACAATAAGTATGTAATAAATTTTGTAAAACTGGTCAACATTCAGGCTGATACAGCCGAGGTGGCTCGAAAAAGAAGACGCGATGCATCTGCACGAGATTCACCCAAAGTAGCCTTGTTGGTGAACAAATTTCTACCAATTCTCACAAGCAGGCAGAAAGTTCAAGACAGGCAGCAATGAGAGCTAATGAAAGCTCTGAGGCAAGAACTCGCCGCCTTATGAGAGTGTCTCAATATAAATAAAACAAAATGAGACGTGGGGCATTGACTGCCCAAGAAATTTCCATCAATTGTTTTGATGATGAGTTAGATGCTCAGGAAGCTACCAGGACTAGGATGGAAAATCTTGGAAACACTAATTGTTCAAAAGATTTAATGTTGGAACTTGGTGCTTGGTTGAAAGACAACAACCAGTATGCAATAGCCCACAAAATGGGAGGGAACCTTTAGGAGGTTGAACAAGAGCAAGCTGAGGAGCTTGGGGTTGGGGGTTTTCCCAACATAATGATGGCTATTCGTCAAGATCCAACATCAGATCAGAGACGATATAATAACCCAGTAGCTGCAAACGAAGTTGCTGTGGTTTTTAGAAATAATGATGGCGACCCTCCAATGGAGAGGGATCTGTTGATCTATTTAAGACCAGATGCCAACAATCCAAATGCAGGAAGATCTTCAATTCTTGCATTTGATCATGTTGGCCTTGATTCAATGACCTATCCATTGCTCTTTCCGTATGGTGGGGTAGGATGGCATACAAACATTCCACCAGGTGGGTCCCATTTTCGGATATCCCAGATCCAGTACTTCTCCTACCGACTGTAGGTTCGCGATGACACATTCAATCCACTATTAATGGCCGGGAAATTAACCCAACAGTAACATCTTTTTAGGGTGTTTACTGAGTACTAGCATGTTAATCATCCGATATTACTGACCTGTGAGGTAGTAGATAAGCGCTTATCGACTGATATCTCACGTGCGTAGCACGCGCTTACCTCTAGTAAATAATAACGCTTAAGACCATTACTTTATAAAGTATTATTTATTTCTTTAATGGTGAAACTTTCAACAATTTATGACATTTTTCTTTAATATGATTTAGATCAAGAATAACACCTAGATACGCACTTTCTAAAAAGTTTCTAATTTGTGAAATATGAGGTAAGTGTGTATTTATAACCGTGAAGTTGGGATATTATGTTATTGGCGCATACATCGCTAATATCACTAATAAATGTATTAAATGAGAGTGGAGCTTGTGGGACGCGATCAGGTCATCACTACATTTGCCTGAAAAAAATCCCGAAATTTTAAAATTCAGAATAATGGAAAAGTTAAAATCGCCAACATGAAACTTTTGTTGTAGAACTATCTGTAGAAGCGATATGAGTGATACAATTCCTTTGATCTATGACTGAAAGGCTGACGAAGCAATTTGGACCTAAATTTGATTTGTTTCTCGATTTTAGTTTTCAGGATTTCTTTTTTTCTGAATTTTTTTGTTTCTGTTTTTTTTTTGTTCCAGGTAAGGTAGCCAACCCGGATTTTTCGGGTTGGTATCGATCGATATCCAAAATATCCAACCTCCGCTTTGATGATTTTTTGTAATTCTAACATTCATAGAAATCGGAACATTTTCAAAAAAAATTTGTGTTTTTAATAAATATTATATATTTATATATTTATAGTATTTATAAATAATTTAGTATTAAGAGGAAAAGCACACATGGAAACAAAGCAATCGAAACAAAAAAAAGAAAAAAGAAGTTGCTTCCATTAGGCATAAAAACCTCTTAAATTTTTTCAAACAATTTCCACCTCGTGCTTACACATTCTATTTTGAGCAGTAGCTCATTTACAATAAAATGTACAGCACGAGGTGAAATAATATAAAAATTAAAAATTAACAAAATAACATGGTTATTAAAAATAAATTAAAAAACTACGTATTGCCCATCAATCACGCCACTCCAAAAATTTTGACCTAAATAATTTTGCCGATCCTAATCTCTTAATTTCCAATGGAATTGAATTCCAAAGGGAAACTCCCCTAACACAAAATGACGCGTTTAACGACCTACAACAATTTTTAGCCGGAATTAGGCGGAAGTTAGAGGAATGAAACCTACTAAACATTAATTTCCTATATAGATAACAAGGCTCCTCAGCTTTAAGAAGTTTAAAAATAAAAAGACAAACGCGAAATTCGTAAAAAATAGATAAACTACATTCTAAAACAAGGCTAGAGTAGGCAGAAATATGATCGAACTTCCTAATACCAAAAATAAACCTGGTACAAGCATTGAAACATCTTTGGAGAACATTCATATTTTCCTGAAGCATACCGAATAAAACTATGTCACCGTAAATAAAATGAGGAAGAAGATAAGACAAAAACAATTTTTTCCTAAACTGACTATCAGAAAATCCATCCAATAATTACTCACCTACTGAAATAGAGAACTCCCCAAAGTCGCTTAGCAATGAACCCTTTGGGCAAGGACAACAGGAAATCGTCAGAAAAATGCCAAAATATTTACATTTATAGGAATATTTACATTTGTATTTCACATACGAAGAAGCTCCTCAAAATCGCTTATTCAAGAAAAAGCTCCTCAAAACCGCTTATCATTGGTCCTTTCTGCTCAAGGATGACAACCGTATGTTTACGTACAGATTCAATGGCCATTTACAATTAATGAGCTTACACGCTCTTTTATATATTTTCCACATTTATTAGTGCGTGAGAAAAAAAAAACTTGATCAACCATCAGGATCGCGTAGAATAAATTATGCAGCTTTCTTTTGTTTGTTCTCATATTGTTGTTAACAAAAATGTAATAGAGTTTTCCTTTAATGGTGCCCTCTATTTGGATTTTTGGGGGGTTTTTTATTTTTGGTAATCCAGGATTTGTCATTATATTTGTACATAAAACTTCCTGTTCTTTAAGGAAGAATCTTAAACTTTAATTAGGTACATTGGAAATTTGAACTTTGTCGTTTTGTGGATAAGCAAGCATATTGATCCATACTGTGTCAAAAGCTCAATAGAGATCTAACATAGCTAGAGCTGTAGATTTTGTATAGATACGATTTTCACTTATGTGTTGAACAATTCTGTGCACTTGATGTACAGGATAATGCCTAGATCTGAAACCAAATTGTTCTTTTATAAGGATTGCATTATCTTCCATAAATGATTGGAATCAGATTTTAATCAGTTTCTCGAAAACCTTGTTTATAGAGCTTAGAAGTCTTATATTCCTGTAGTGTTCTTCCTTGTTAGGTTTGAGAAGTGAAGTAACTTTTGCTATTTTTCAGGAGTTCGGGAAGTAACATAATTTTAAGCAGCTATTAAAAATCAGCAAAAGAGTTTTAACACCGCAGTCTGGCAAATATTTTAACAAAATGTTGAGAATATCATCAATTCCAGATGATTTCTATGATAGTTGGATATTATTTGTCGACAGTTGATATTGATATCACAATCACGAATGGACCCGAAATTATGGGTGGATTGTACATTATGAAAGGTATTTACAAGCGCTGTACACTTATCAGAATTTAACAATATTTTGACCGTGCTTTCACCTTCCTAGATTTGCTGTGGTGGTATTGGTCATCTATTCGTTTTCACAAATTTAGCAGCGGTTTAGAATTTTATGTTTTATTATTCTAGTTAGCGTACTAACAACATTTTTAACAATTCTACGCCTGTTCCTTAGCCATATATGCTTGAAACTATTTTTGAGTCTGATTTGAGCCAGTCTTGGAGTAACGGGAAATGAATTATCGCTAACATTTTTAATGGATTCTAAAAATAAATCAATGGTCAAGTCAATTTCAGGAGAACTGTTCAATGGATTAGTGTGATCAAATCAATTTAGGGAACTCTTCACGTCGGAGTCATTAAATCGGCAGTACAATGGGTTTTTATATGCTACATTGCAAATTGTAAGCACAAATGACTGGGAGGTGATGGGATGTCAGTCCAGTTAGGGTTTTAATTTTGATTATATGTTCTGGTTGATTTTTTCAAAAGAAATCGATAACTAGGAGAAGATGGAGCAATTTTGAGAGCTATTGAGAAGATTATAGAGTTTACGACCATCGACCGATGTCGACAGTTAAAATCGCCACCTAAAATGTAGTTAGTTCGATTTTGAGTCAATTTGTCTGTTTTTGAACAATAACATGCAATAATTCAAATCCAAGTTTCATTTACAAGTTTAGCTGATATCGCGAGATTTTCAATAGTTGAAAGATTTGGATCCGGTAAAAGTGAATCCGGTAAAATTGTTAAGAGTTTGTTCAAATTAAACAATATATTTGGATTACCAGAGTCTTCTATTTAAAGGGGAGAAGCATAATAGTAAAGTAATATTGGAATTTGTCAGTGGAAGTCGCGTAGAAGTTTAGTAACTATTGGCTAAATTCAATTATACGCTGTCTTGTGTTTCAAACAAAATAACGTCAAAGAAATAATTGATTTAAATCGTTTAGCCTGGCCCTAATTATCTTATGAGTGACTAAAAATTGATAAAGTCGAACTATCTAAATAGTGGTCCATCTAACGTTTGCAATTTAATTTAGCTCTAAATTCAAAGACAAATGAATATTTTTCAAAGCGGTTTACTTTATTATAAAGAGTATTGCCATTAAGTACGGATCACAATTGACACATTTGAACATCAAATCGCTTCCACGGCTGGCCTTACAGTACCCCGTTCTGTCCACCCAATTTTTCAGAACATTTTCGATTGTATGGGCTCCTATCTCATCAATGGCAACTTAGTCTCTGGATGGTTATCTTAACACTTATCCTTAACGGCTCCCCACAAAAAAAAAGTCCAACGGAATGAAATCAACAAATTGCCTTGTAGGCATTTCATTTCTACTGAATTTCCCACGTAAATTTCCTACAGTTTGGGTAGAAGACTTGCCACTTTGAAAGTAAGTTTTTCAATATTTCCCAATTTTGTTCAAGCGTAAAGCGACCCATTTCGTAAATATCAAACATTAAACTAATTTTCACAATCAAAAATTCCTCACTAGCAATTACTGTTATAACTTATAAGCTTCCGAGTATCGATATTTTTTTTTAGAGTTCTATCTGAAAGAAACGTACAAAACAAAAACAAATTTGGAGAATTGAGAAATTATCAACAATTAATTCTGTGGTCGCAAATCATAATGGCTGTGAGATAAGCCGTTTTACATATTATCTCAAATTTGAAATCTGCAGATTCGATTTCGTATCATATCAATATTTTTTGTAATGTTCCGGTAATTAAGATAAGTCGATAATGCAGATCGTGTTAGTCCATCCGAAAGTAAAGAAATGGTAATGCGGATTGTATAATCACAGCCAAAAATAAAAAGTCGATAATGCAGATTATGCTATCAACATTCCAGCCGAAAATAAAAAATTTTGTAGTTATCAGCCGAAAATAATAGGACGCATGGATTTAAATAAAATTTTTTTGCAAATAATCTTACGTGGAAAACTTTGTTTAACCTAGTCGCGGAAAATATCGGAAAATCAGAAGAAACCATAAAATTGGAATAATATCAGCCGCTAGAGTGTATATCTGAAGTTGAATCGTTTTTATGTGATTTGTCAATAGCTATCGCAGAAAAAAATTCAGTTCAAGTTTCCCGTGGGAAATCTCGGAAAATTCTATTTTCCAAAAATCATTAGAAAATTTGTATAAAATCAGCCTCTAGAGTGTTATGTCTGGAGATGTGTTGATGTGATTCGTCAATAGCTATCGCAGGAAAAAAATTCAGTTTAAGTTTCCCGTGGGAAATCTCGTATAAAATAAGCGTCTAGAGTGTTATGTCTGGATATGGATTGCATTGATGTGACTTGTCAATCTATCATAGGAAAAAAGTTCAGTTTAAGTTTCCCGTGGGAAATCTTGGAAAATTCGGTTTTCCAAAAATTATTAGAAAATTTGTATAAAATCAGCCTCTAGCGTGTTATGTCTGGAGATAGATTGCATTGATGTGACTTGTCAATAGCTATCGCAGGAAACAAATTCAGTTCAAGTTTGATTCAAGCTATCGCTATTGACAAATCACATCAATGCAATCCATCTCCAGACATAGCACTTTAGAGGCTGATTTCATACAAATATTCTAATGATTTTTGGAAAACCGAATTTTCCGGGATTTCCCACGGGAAACTTGAACTGAATTTTTTTCCTGCTTCCAATGCAATCCATATCCAAACATAACACTCTAGAGGCTGATTTTACTCCAATTTTGTAGATTCTTCTGATTTTCCGATACTTTCCCTCTATGTTAAACAAAGTTTTCCACGTAAGACTATTTACAAAGGTTTTTATTGCAATCCATGTATCCTATTTACTTTTGGCTGTCAACCACCAAATTGTTTATTTTCGGCTGGAATGTTAATAACAAAATCTGCATTATCGACTTTTTACTTTCGGCTAACTTTAACAGGGTAAAAACTCATACGCGATTTTGAACGACTTTTAATTTTGAAACGTTTTCCTGAAAAATGCGAATTTGACACTTAAGCCGTTATGACTGGACACTGGACCATAGAATTTGTTGTGAGGAGAGTTGTTGCGGTTCTATTGAAATTTCCATTTTTTGTTGTTGTTGTTTTATTTTTCCAAAACTCATGTTCATAAGACGTCTTGGTATTTTACATAGTCTTTGCTTCAGCCTAACTATAAAATTTAAAATGTCTTCTCCCATATTGAGCCAATATGATTTATTTGCGCCTCTCGTGCTCTTTGTTGTACTTAAATTAATCTGTAATTTTCCATTTCCATTTATATACAAGTAAATGTAAATGCTAAAATATTCTTAAAATTTCTCGTCATCTTATTCAGGTTATAATAAGTTTGATAAAATAATCCCAAATTAAATTGATAAGAATTATAAAAAGTAAGAGACAACAAAATTAAATTTAACGAGAGTTAAGAAGTGATTTAAACTGAATTAAAACAGTGAAAAGAAAATTTATATCCCATTTATTCTTCTTTTCTAATTATGTGTGCAAAATCCAATTAAACTTTATAATTTATCCTCTTACAGTTGTGTATATTAATTAACTTGTACCTTATTCTCTTTGGGTTACTTTTAAGCAACTTAATTATGCAAGGAGTTTTTTTTTATTAAAAGCTTAACTAAAAAATTATTTTAAAATTCTTAATTCTTTCTTAATTCAACTTTCAAATATACCGGTATCAATGTGATTGGGTCAAAAAGATATATTTACACGAGCTTTGATTTAATAATATCAACTTGGATTTCTCCATATCAAACTTATTTTGTACTTGTATGTTAGCATATTCTCTAGACGTATGAAAATAAAATGGCTTTGGTTGCAAAACTGAATAAATTTATTCAAAACATGTAACAGTATCATTGATTGAACCCCGATATTTACAAAGGAGACAAAACACAAAAAAAGTCTAAGCATACAAATTGTTTGTGAAAGCTCGGTTGTTCTTTTTTTGGTTATATCAAATTTAAAAATATTAACATACATTTTATAACTGTAGGAAGTTCCATTTCATACATTGTTGTTTTCAATCAGAACATAATTCACTACAGATTAAAATCGAATTCGAACTTAAACGGCATGGGAATATAGGAGAGCAAAATATGATAATTTATTCGCGTCATGTAAGAATAGCACGTAATTTAAAAAAAAAAAAATCTTTTTAAAAGTACGAGATTTCTGTTACCATTCGTCTTTGTTTATTAAAAACACGTCTTATATAAACATATTTGGTTAAAAAAACACATTTATTAAGGCAAAATTTAGTACTGTGTAACCTACATATATACTAAACGTGCTTTCTAAATTTTTTATTTTATTTTTATTTCGGAGTGCAATGTAATAAATTAACTTTGCTGACATAATTAAATCGAGCGAACGTGGTTGGTTTATCACCGATCCATTAGTATCCCCCAAAATAATTTTTTGTTGAATAATCTCTACCTATTGTAATAAACCTTTCTGTAACAATTTTATAATATCTTGACCTTATCATTTTTATTAATAAAAAAATTAAAAATTCCACAACCTTTCTTTAAAAATTCTTGTATGATGATAATATTCCAACTTTATTATCACAAACTCTCGTATCTCTCCATTGAATTATCACTCGAACAACATAATGCTGGTAGAAAATAAATTGAAAAGATTTCTATGAAAGGGGGAGACAAATGTTAAATATGATTTTGTTCTTTGTACATATGCAATGTATTGTTCGGCTTACATCTACCAAGCCGCCCCTATTATCCTTATTGAGCACAAAAAATACCTTACAGTTTATTAAAAAAATCCAAGATGTGGTACCTATAAAATTTCAAGGTTCTTCATATTTACATATATATTATGACAAGTACAAAATTTTTGCCATTTCATACTACTTTAAGGTGGGGTATTTCGGTTCTCATTTTCATAAAATCACACCAAAAATACTTGAAATTTTTAATCCAATTATACTCAGTGGTGTTGTAAAATTATAATTATGAATTTTCATTCATTTTTCTAACAAGGGGTTATATCCTTATACTTAGCAATCTCTATATAATACGAAGGAAAATCGTGTTTATTTTCGCATTTGGCTAAAAACTGAACTGAAATTATTATACTTATACGATTTGTAAAAGTACAAATTATATGTGTTACGTCATATAATTAAATTTAATGAGGTGAATACTGAGTACGCATAACAACCTTTAATAAACGAATTGTGGTAACATCAAGGTGATCTGGTGATCCAAGAATTATTTTTTAATTATTAACATGGGTTAAATTTTTTTGTGTTCAACCTTTAATAATAATGTTTCCCCCGGTAAATTATATTGAGAATATTCGTACGTTACAATTTTTACTAATGAAGTACGCGTGACTCTCTTACGTGTCAATTTTTAAGTAGTAACAATTTCTACAAAATTCCCCTTTTAATTTATTATTGTTAAAATTTATGTTTCTAATTAAATAATATATGTAATTCCAAAAATCGGTTGCGATTTAAAAATTATAAATATTTAACAAATTTATTAAATGTATTTATAAATTCATCAAGCCATGAACTAATTACAATAAAACAGCTAACCGCAAAACAAACGAAAAATAAACAAAATCCAAAAAAAAATTTAATAAAACAAAAAAAAAATGGGAAGCTAAATTAATTGGAATTCTATTGTTTTTTTAATTTAATTAAAATTTCGTTCATATTTTTGTAAATAGAGACACAAAACGATGCGAGACAAACAAATTATAAATTTATTCCAATCATTTATTTTGCGAATATCCTCCTGTACAAAAAGTATCCACATTTAAATATTTAAATTTAGTATTTTTAGAAAGGAAGTAGGTGATTTGTCATTGTTCGAAATTTAGTCGATCTAAAATTCTAAAACCACTTACCAACAACAATTTGTCACGCCATTGTGGTATAGTCATTGAAAAGCTTCGTCTTTCTTTGAATTGCTACTGTTTTTTCGCTCCTTACATCTGTTGTACCGCCCTAATAGCGATATTGTTTACGTATGTATATTCGTTCCTCATCTCAAGCCCAAAGTTTTTTTCTTCAGGCGATTTCTTTTTGGAAACGAACAAGAATAACATTTGCTTTTTTTATAGTTTCAAAATGAGTTTTATTGTATTTGATTTTATCAAGTTTTACTAAATAATTTGGAATTTGTCATGGTACCTTAAGAATACCTTAAAGGTTTTGAGGTCGCTGGATTGAACCAAGGTTAAAATCTAAAAAACTATAAATTTTTAACGGAGCTATAACTAAAATGTTTTAAACCGTTACATTTTCACAACTAAAAGACGAAATAGTTACCAAAATCGTAAAGAGTTTTTATTTAGGGTGGCTGATTTCAAAATTAGTGGCACTATTAGTAATATGGCCACATTTGAACCATTGGTTATTCCGGAATTAGCCAGATAGATAATTATTTTACGAAGAGGAGAAATTATTAAAAGTGGAACCATATATAATTTATAAAAACTTATAAATTTAAATTAAGAAAAATTAAGATTCTGGTAAATGGCGTTTATGCGTATATTGACGATTGGAAATATAGAGAAAGCACTACCAATCGGATAAAATAAAGCTATAACGACAACATAAAAAAATTGAGGTGTGCCAACACACGACTTTCTTTTACGAACAGAGAATTTTGAGAAATTTTATTTTTTTCTTAATTTTTTTTTTTTAATTTTTAATTTTTTATTTTTATTTGTTTATAATTTTTGGAAACATTTTGTATTAATTAGTTTTTTGTAAACCTTATACTTTTTAAGAAATTTGCAAAACAAATTTTCTGGACCAAGGGAGTGCCATTTCCGGTTAGCCGATTTGGAGTAAAATTCACTGGGACCTCCCAATTTATCAAAAAAGCCTAAATCTAAAGTTTCAGTTCGATCGATTAAGCCATATGGGCTGTAGAGAGGATACAGGCAGACTGACAGACTGACAGACTGACAGACTGACAGACTGACAGACTGACAGACTGACAGACTGACAGACTGACAGACTGACAGACTGACAGACTGACAGACTGACAGACTGACAGACTGACAGACTGACAGACTGACAGACTGACAGACTGACAGACTGACAGACTGACAGACTGACAGACTGACAGACTGACAGACTGACAGACTGACAGACTGACAGACTGACAGACTGACAGACTGACAGACTGACAGACTGACAGACTGACAGACAGACTGACAGACACCATTCCGAAATCCACTTTTTCTGACTCAGGGGACCTCAAAACAAATAAATCTCTAAAAATCTCAAGGTCCAAAATTTTCATGATTACTATACTTTATTTTACTAGAGTAAAAGAAAGTAAAAAGAAGTTTTGGAATAATACATCTGTTTGTGCGTTAAATTTACAGAGGGACTGCAGAGCCTGTTACAACTAACAGTAATATGACCGCCGCAGCGCAAGGGGATATGGATACTTTATTTTACTAGAGTAAAATCAAATAAAAAACCCTAATCCATACGAATCGTTCGTTTAGTAAAAGTTCTGCAAAATTATTTTTTGGAAATCGCACTCAACTCCCAAGAGCCAATATCGGCCATTGCCAACAATGATGATAAAGGTTTGGCTAGCACATGGAATAGGTCCCTTAATTACCTAGTTAGAAAACCCTAATCCATACGAATTGTTCGTTTAGTAAAAGTTCTGCAAAATTATTTTTTGGAAATCGCACTCAACTCCCAAGAGCCAATATCGGCCATTGCCAACAATGCTGACAAAGGTTTGGCTAGCACATAGAATAGGTCCCTTAAATACCTAGTTAGAAAACCCTAATCAATACGAATCGTTCGTTTAGTAAAAGTTTAGCACATGGAATAGGTCCCTTAATTACCTAGTTAGAAAACCCTAATCCATATGGATCGTTCGTTTAGTAAAAGTTCTGCAAAATTATTTATTGGAAATTGCACTCAAATCCCAAGGGCCAATATCGGCCATTGCCAACAATGATGACAAAGGTTTCGCTAGCACATGGAATAGGTCCCTTAATTACCTAGTTAAAATTGAGGTGTGGCCAACACACGACTTTCTTTTACGAACAGAGAATTTTGAGAAATTTTATTTTTTTCTTAATTTTTTTTTTAATTTTTTAATTTTTTATTTTTGATTTTGATTTGTTTTTAATTTTTGGAAACATTTTGTAGAAAGTAGTTTTTTGTAAACTTTATACTTTTTAAATATTTGCAAAACAAATTTTCTGGACCAAGGGAGTGGCCACTTCCGGTTAGCCGATTTGGAGTAAAATTCACTGGGGCCTCCCAATTTATCAAGAAAGCTTAAATCTGAAGTTTCAGTTCGATTGATTAAGCCATATGGGCTGTAGAGAGGACACAGACAGACTGACAGACTGACAGACAGACACCATTCCGAAATCCACTTTTTCGGACTCAGGGGACCTCAAAACAAAAAATCTCTAAAAATTTCAAGGTCCAAAATTTTCATGATTACTATACTTTATTTTACTAGAGTAAAAGAAAGTAATTAGCATCAGAGCTCGCAGAACGACTAAAATAGTGGACATTTTTTGAAGCCGAGCAACCTCAGACATTTTGTCTAAAATCACGTCTCCAATTCGCCCATGGAAAACTTAACATAATTTAAAAATTTCAACGATGCTTCGTCAAATTTTATTTGTTACTTAGAAAAACGTATGAAAGCGACATTTTCCGTCCAAACTTAAAAAAAAATTAAAACAAGATTTCCAAAAACAATTGTTCCTCCTAATTAAAAGTGAAAATTCTAAATCTTTCCTTTTCTATTAAGTCTTTTACATATTTTATTTTTAATTTGGAAAACAATTGTGATACTTTACCTAAAAAAAATTAATTGAAACACAAATTAATCCTATTAAAATCTAAAATAATATTTCCATAGACGCTAGTTTCTAAAAGTTACACGAAATTCATATTAGTCCAGTGTTTGAAGTTAAAAATAGAATTCTTACGGACAAAACCGATTGACGTGAAATTTGAACAGTAAATAGGGAATGGCTTAAGAAACAAAAATTATATAGTACCCATATGTCATTTACCCTGAGGGTGAATGTCACCCGTTCGCGGGGTGAAAGTTAGTACATTGAAAATAACCGCAGAAAGGCTAAAGTTTACTTTACGTATACATCGGGAAAATCAGGTAAGGAGTATATAGTTTGGAAATTTTTAAATGTAGGATTATGCATCTATAGTTTTTAGAAGGGGGAAGCCAAATTTCACCGGAAAATACCTCATTTTCCGGTAAAATTTTCACTTTTTAGTTGAAAAATTCGTGTATTATTTTATTCAAAATACGTAAAAATGTGCAATTTTTATAGAAATTTTGATATTAGGATTGTATCTTAACAATTTTTCGACAGTGCAAGTAATTTTTTCGGGAAAATTTTGTAATTTTTCCAGGAAAATTCTGAAATTTTTCTAGTTTTAAATTGTAAATAAAATTTGAAACAGGAAGAATAAGCGGGGGTTTGGAGGCGGCAGCCCCATCCTCTAAAGTATACAACGAATTAAAATTACATTAAAAAAATTGTTATATTTACAAAAGTGGCTTTTTTAACATTTGTGGTACTATCAGAAGAAGCGATAAGGGCCAAAAAAAACTCTTTGATCTGTGTCTGCAAGGTTGATAAAACAATTAAAATTAATAAAAATTCTCGTGGAAAATGAGATTCACAATCCTAACGTCAAAAAATTTACATCTTACCTTATTTTGAAAAAATAAAAAAGAAAAAAATGGAAATTTTCCCGGAAAATGAGGTCATTTTCCGGGAAAATTCATATTTGGCTTCCCCCTCCTAAAAACTACAGATGCACAATCCTACATTCAAACATTTTCAAAATATATACTCCTTACCACACTATTAAAGTTAGCCGAAAATTTCCAGCCGAAAGTGAAAAATCGATACTGCAGATTATGTTATTGACATTCCAGCCGACAATAAATCAGCCTCTGGAGTGTTATGTCTGGAGATGGATTGCATTGACGTGATTTGTCAATAGCTATCGCAGGAAAAAAATTCAGTTCAAGTTTCCCGTGGCAAATCTCGGAATTTAAAATTTTGGAAAATCGAATTTTCCGAGATTTCCCACGGGAAACTTGAACTGAATTTCTTTCCGGCGATAGCTATTGACAAGTCACATCAATGCAATCCATCTCCAGACATAACACTCTAGAGTCTGATTTTATTCATCCATTTCTTACTTTCGGCTGGACACTTTTTGAATTTTCCGAGATTTACCACGGGAAACTTGAACAGAATTTTTTCATTCGGTAGCTATTGACAAATCAACTTCGAATATACACTCTAGAGGCTGATTTTATTCCAATTTTGTGGATTCTTCTGATTTTCCGATATTTTCTACGAATAGGTTAAGAAAAGTTTTACAGGTAAAACTATTTATAAAATTTTTTATTTAAATCCATGTATCCTATTTACTTTCGGCTGATAACTACTAATTTTTTTATTTTCGGCTGGAATGTTATTATCATAATCTGCATTATCAACTTTTTACTTTCAACTGGAAACTTTCGGTTGGGATTAGACAATCTGCATTATCGACTTTTCAGTTTCGGCTGGCAACTTTCGGCTAACTTTAACAGTGTCTCCTTACCTGATTTTCCCGATGTATACGTAAAATAAAATAACGCCCCGCAGAAATTGATAGAGGAATGAATTCTAAGCAAGAAATGTTCCATTAAGTGTTTTCGATAAATTAATATTTTTCGAGTTATTTGCGATTGGAAACGTTGATTTTTCATCTAAAAAATGCGTTTTTCCACGTTTAAATTGTATTGCGGCGTCACAATATTATTTTTATGTGACTGTTATCGCGCCTAAATGACCAGCAAACATTTGCTTTTAAGCTTTTATGTAAGTTTTTGATGTGAAAACATCTTTAGCGGTAGGAATAACTAAAAAATTGTATCGAAATCATGTTACGGAACAAATAATATTGCATGTACATATTTGTGAATATCAAACAGAAAAAAAAATAATAATAAAATAAAACCTAAAATCAATAGGAAATCTACGCATACACATACAATTTACAACATCATCCGGCATTTCAAATTCAGCGTGAGCCGAATACGAAAAAAATTAAAAAAACCGCCTACTTATTTTATTTTGTTGTGCAAAAATGTACATATCACATACGAAAATCACATTCGAACAAAAGTAACACAAATTATGCATGTGTAGTGTAAGTGACTCAAAAATATCTACCGGATGGAAAAAAATTTAATTTAAACTATCACATTGCCATGAGATTTTTAATGTATCATGAGCGTTCACAACTCATCACATTTATTTTACTCATCATAGCCCCCCGTGTTATGGGATAACCTTCATCGCATTTTCATTCGGTCTGTTGCTTGTGTGTTTTTGAAAAGGGCTGCTGTATGTTGTATGTAATTTGTTTACCCCTTAATGTCGATCACCTTATTCAATTCATTTGTCTTTTTCTATGTTAGTACAGCGTGTATTTCATCTAGTGATGAGTGTGATGAATGAGGACTAATTGCTTGTTTTGAATTGGCTGTGTCGACTAGAGGTAAATGTATATTGGTGCACAATAAAGGTACGATATTCGCGAATGTTCTTTGATGAGCATAATTGTCTCTTTTTTGGGTTAGATTTACAATAGCGTGAGAGCGGTGATCGAAAAAAAAAAAAAAATAAGAATCGGGAGAGAGTAAAAAAAAATTGAATCGAAAAAAAAATAAATTTTTTTAAAACAGTCAAGATTTGAGTTGATGGAGTTAAAGGTCAAATGTTGGTCTCTGGTGGAGACAGTCATTTATTTTAATTTTGTTTTTGGACCTTTTCTTAATGTGAAGTTTGTTTAACTAAACATTTTTTTTTTGTATATAACTGGAAAATTCTGCATTGTTTGTGATAGCATGATAATAAATTTATATAGAGAAAAATATATATACCGGTGCTCTGTTTTTATTTCCTTGTGTTTGTTTAGTGATTCAAAGCGAATATTGCGTCTAGAGTAAGAAGTCAAAAGAAAAACAAAATTATTGAGTGTGGCGTTGGAAGTTGCATCAGTGTAAAATTAAATTCAGTGTTAGTTTTCAGTGTTTTAAATTCAAAATACTCTGCTTTTGGAATATTTCGTGCGATACTGAATTTTCCGTTGTGTACCGAACTTGAGAAAGTTGTATTAAGTGGCCCGCGGTCTACGTTATTTTTTTTTTATGTGGCAATATTGACTATTCTAAGTAGACGATGGATAGATTTGAATGCAGCCCTGCCAATCAAGCGGGTGCATCAGTTCTGTCGGAACAAAGAAGGTGATAGCGAGGGGGAACCTGCGTCGGGTGGAGCGATGATTCCAGACAGCATCGGACCGGATGCGGTTCTCCAGGTATCGTGTCTTATATAAAATTAAAAGAAACGAAAACAAAATTTTATTTTTAGTTTTATTGCTTAGAATGCAAAATATTAACATATTTAAATTTATTTTTTATTGATTTGATTCTTAGTTAATTTTGAAATTTTTTTTGTCGGCGCTTCTCATTGATGATATGATCATCATGATATTTTTCTATTATTTTCGCGGTTTCGGTTTTTGTGCTATATATTTTTTAAAACTATTTTATGACATTTTTTTCAGCTCTCTGCGCCGATACTGCTATTATTATATTTACCGTTACTAGTTTCCGTTATCCGCTATTATTACGTTTTTTTTGCTAACATTTTTTTCTGTTTTGTTTCACTATCATTTACCGCTAGTATCTACGGTTATCATTTTTCTTTACCGTTTCTTTGTGTTTTTCTTTCACTCTACTTAGGCTCATTATTTTCTTATTCTATCGGTGTACCATGAGTGATTAGTGGTTGATGGTGTGATCGGATGAGTTGTTAATACAGGGTTCTTGTTGTTGAGTCGGTTTTTCCATACTACTCCGGTCGTGTCAATCTCTCGTAGCAGGCTGTCGGTGATATGGACACGTCACATGTGTTGTCCGTTTGTGTAGGGGTGACTGCGTACATCACGTAGGATCACTGCATGGTTTGTCACTAAGGCGCCTTTCCATTTTTTATCGGCATCGGTAACAGTCGCGATCGGAAAGGCAATTCCTTCAGTAGCAGACTGTGTGGGGATTCCACTTGGTGGAGTAGTCATTCCGGACGATTTGCTCCCTGAAGATTTGATAATGTTTCGCCTTTCTTACTTTTCTTGCGTTTAGTTTTTTTCTCATGCGGCTATTTAAACCCCCACGACACACCGTGAGCTCTAGCCAGCTACACAGACCGCACCAGACCTCTGATTCTATGTCTGCTAACGAAATCTTCGGATTTCGTTACAAACGGTTGGCGGAGCTGAATTCACTCATTGATATATAATAAAATAATAATTTTAAAAATGTTTAATCAATATGCTTTGTTATTAGCATTGTGTTTTGGGTTTGAGTTATGGGGAGTTTCGTGGTACCGTCTTTCCAGTTGCTATGATTATACGGTCAACACAGCACCCGCTAATATAACCATTCTATTTAATTTATTTCAAACTGATCAGTGACAAGGCGATGCCATTTTGCTTTGTTCAGCGAGTTTGACTTAACCATTCACTACAGTCTAAATATGGAAACTTCAACAAGATTGCCGCATATGGGTAATAGTATATTTTAACGCGTATATATCAGGTTTAGGTTATTAACTTCACAGAACCGTACTTTGCTCATGCTCAATTAATATCAGTAAGGTTTGGTCCTTCAAAGCCAAAATATAATAACTTACGTAACGTAATTTAAATCCTGAGCGAACTACAGCCGTTTTCCTACATGGTTTCTTAGCCTCATCGAAATGGCTTGAAATAATAAAAAACAAAATTTACACATAAATATATTCAGATAAATCTTTTGCGAGTCGAGCATGAACTCGCTCGTTGTTTTTTTTTTTTTTTTGATGCGTTTGAATAAGCACAAATTTATAATTAATTGGTTTGTTAACAGATGCCGTACTTTGGTTGTTGACGTGAAGCTTTGTTTTTTTGGTGTGGTCAAAAGCGGGTATATAAGTGGCGCGTTTTTTGCGAGAAAAAGTGGGTTTAAGTTTGAAGATCAAAAATATCAGTGATTTTGAAATAAATTTAAAACTAGAAAAAAAAATATATTGAGGTAATTTTCTGAAGAGATAAATCTTTTAAAATAAATTAAAAATAAGAGTGAAGTTTTTTTTGGTTTTTATGAGATATTGAGAACAGAGAAAAAAAATCCTAACTAGATTCAGGAAAAAAAAAAAAATTAAGAAAATCACTCTGCGACAGAATTAAAGAACTCAAAAAAGACATACACTTATGTATATCAAAAATAATTTGTTTTCACTAATTATTTTATCAAAATATTAATTTAAGTGAAATTATTAATTAATAAACTACTAATTCAACCATATATGGTATACATTGTTTGTAGTGAATTAAATAGGAAAAACTGAAATAAAAGTAATTAATACTGTGTAGTAAAAATTTATAAGTATTTGAGTTAATAATTTATTTGATTTGAATTTATTTAAACAAAAAACAAAAAAAAGGACATATAAAATAGTTGTAGGTAGCGAATTAAGACACTGGAAAAAAACTAAATAATAATAAGAATTTTCCAGAAGTGCAAGTGTGGCAAAGCGCGCAAGTGAGAAGTGAGTGAAATTGTGAAAATCTAGAGAATCGAAAAAAATAGATAGACAGAAGACTGTAGTGCCGTCTGAGAAAAAAAAATCTAATCAAACATTAAACTGAAACTGTAATAGAATGTAGAAATAATATAACACAACTAGTTTAACGTTAATAATTATGTTCTTTATTCAACTATAACTTGTGCATGTTGGTTGTATGATCGTTGATGCTCCACTGCACTATCAATGAAATTTGTTACAGTAGCTCACTTTACAAATGTCACATGAGAACTTAAGATTCGTTCACATTATTATTACACGCATTTTTCTTTTTAATTCTAATTTTAAATTATTAACAGTGTTACAATTTTCACCAGCCATACCTATCCGGCGGTCTTGAACTACGACCACTGCGCGTTCTGACTTCTCCTTGATTATTTGGAGCTTGAATGACAGGTTGAGGAGCTACCTCACTATCACTACCCGAACTTGCTTCTGAATTTTCACCTTCAGCTGTATCATATTCCGATGCGGAGTTATTTTTGATGTTCACTGAAAGATCTAATTCGTCCGCACTCACATTTACAGCGGGAGTGTTCAACATCTGATTTTCATCGTTATTGACTGTTTCTTGTGTCGGTGTTACAATTTGAATTTCTGGCAAATTAACTATTTGACCCGATTTAACATTATCTTCGAATAACAATTCACTAGCACTAAAATCTTCATTCTTGGTTTTAGCTATAAATTTACGGTTACGCCTAAAATAATTGTTAAATGCATCTTCAATAATGTATGGAACATTCATTACCTATTCCAATTATTTTTCCATAATGCCATTCTTTTCCATTTTTCTTAAATATCACCAAGTCACCCAAGTTCAACGATGGTAATGACCTCACGTTTCGATCATAGTAATATTTTTGCCGTTCTTTCTTATTTTGAATTCTTTTCTGAATATCTTCCTTTTTCATTTTGTTTCTGACAAGAAGTTGTTCCGATACTGGCAATCTTGTTTTGATCAACCTGCCAAAGAATAGCTCTGATGGTGTGAGACTCATACTTGCCACCGGAGTCATGTTGTACTCCATGATTCTGTATTGGTATTGGTTTACTTCATTTTCTTCGTAACAACGCTTCAAAATATTTTTCGCGATTGCTACACCCTTTTCGGCCAACCCATTGCTTTGCGGATATCTCGGGCTCGAGTATTTGAATTGGACATTGAAATCTCTTGAAAACTTCTCGAATTCAGACGAGTTGAATAGAACATTATCACTTTTAATTATCGACGGATATCCAATTTTACTGAATATCGAACCAAATTTATCGATAATGTGTGAAGAGGTCTTATTGCTGATTTTAATTGCTACCAAGTAGTTTGAATATGCGTGATACTGACACGATGTGGTATGGATACTTTGGATTTATTTCTTAAAGCAATGGTTCCTTTTGATTGTTTCGTTTGAACTTTTCACAAATATTGCATGATGCAATCATTTCTTTGATTTTTGTGTTCATTTCCGGCCAAAAGTACAACATTCTGGCCCTGGCAAGTGTTTTCTCAATTCCCAAGTGTGGTTCGTGTAGCCATTTTGCCATTTTATTTTGCAATTTCGTTGGGACTACGACTTGGTGGTTTCGGAATAACAACCCATTTTCGAAATGCAGTTCGGATTTTAGTTTGTGAAATACCCTGGTAAAATCATTCAGAGATCGATAGTCGGGCCAACCATTTCTTACGTAGTCATATACGCGCTTAAGATCCTCATCCGACGCTTTTATCTGTCTATAATAATCATAATTATCCCTCACCACATACACGGATCGTGTGACGCTGTGAATGACTGTGTTCAATTCTGTGTCTTCTTCAATTGTGTCCAATTGTGCACGAGAGAGACAATCAGCCAACAACATATGTTTGCCCGGTTTATAAACAATTTCCAATCCCGGATACTTCAAAAGCCTCATAAACATGCGCTGCAATCTTGGTGTGATACCATCAATGTCGCGCAAATTTAATGATTCAAGTGGCTTATGATCACTTTCAACTATAAATCGACGTCCATATAGACAAAGTTACGAAAACGTTTACATGCAAACACCACAGCCAAAAGTTCTTGTTCAATTTGCGCCCATCTCTTTTCAGCTTTACTAAGCGTTCTAGACGCAAATGCAACCGGATGCGCTTCTTGAATCAAACCCGAACCAAGTCCATCTTTTGATGCATCTGTTTGAATGACGATTGGATTTTCCGGATTAAATGGTTTTAACACCGGGTCGGATGTGATTATTTTCTTTATATTGTCAAGTTCAATATCGTGTTTTTCGTTCCATTCAAACGGAGTTTCTTTCCCCGATAATAAACGCAGTTCCGCTGTCATCTTTGACAGATTTGGAATGAACTTTGCCAAGTATTTACAAAGACCCAATAAACGTGACACGGCGTGTTTGTCGGTTGACTTTTTCATTTTCAAAATGGCATCAATATGTTTTTGGGCCGGTCTAATTTTTCCATCCGCCAAAATAAGACCCATGAATTTGACCTCTGATTTGCAGTATTGAATCTTGCCCGGGTTGAACTTGACATTGTTCGAGCGAGCACGCTCAAGAACGATTTTCAAAATTCTGTCATGTTCCTCTTCGTTACAGGCTGCTATTGCAATATCATCAAAATACACAAAAACACCCGGTATATCACCAAAAATCTGTACCATGCATGCGTCTCTGAAAATTCTCTGGCGAAATATTTAAGCCAAACGCAAGTCTATTGAATTTATACCGACCAAAGGGTGTCATGAATGTTGTCAATTCTGAACTCGTTTCATCCAATTCCAATTGCCAAAATCCATTTGAGCAGTCTAATACTGTGAATACTTTCTTATCAACCAATTCTGAGGTCAATTCATCCACAGTGGGTATCAAATAATGTTCACACCTGAGGCACTTATTGATAGGTTTGGGATCCAAGCAAACTCGCAAATCACCGCTTGATTTCTCAACCACTTGCAAATTATTCACCCAATCTGTTGGATGAGTAACTGGCGTTATGATTCCCGACTCTACCATGTACGACTGGTTTGGAATTTTCTTGTAGATGTATGGTGATTTTTCCGGGAATCTTTCCAAGACCAGAGAAAACATCGATATTTTCACCTACAAATCTTTCTCCTGCATTTGAGCACATAATCGAATCAATATTGATTGGCTCAATCAATCCAAAGTCTGTGCAGGTTTCAAGCCCAAGTATTGGTTCAAATGTGTCGTCAACAACAATGAATTCTGTTATTTGTTCAATATTTAATTTAGAATCCCATAATTTAATCTCGGCAATACCATAAACTTTAATTTTATTGTTTAATTTAATTTTTAATTTTTTAATGATTCTCAACGGTATACAATTGACGTCTGCTCCAGTATCGACTTTGCACTTAACTAGTTTATTTCCAACTCGGTATGCCTTGGTCCATCGTTTTCTTTTTGATCCGATTGAATTTATTCTAAAAACAAAATTTTTGCCACTAAGAATTGTTTCCAATTTCCGCTTTTCATTCGTTGAATTACCTGATGATGATACATCGTCCCAATGGAGATTGTCAACACGTTGTTTCCCATTTGATTTCGGTTGCGATGCGCTGGCGTTGGATTTGCTCTTCTTCTTGCGACACATCTGGCGAAAATGTCCCTTTCTTCCGCATTCGCACGTGTTATCCATCGCTGGGCACTTGCTTCTGTGCTCTCGGTTCCATTCGCCACCACAGTTTGTTTGTTTTAATCGCATTAATTGAGTCGGTGTCTGCCTGTTTTCCGACAATGCTACCGTTGCAATCGATTGTTTTGATGCCAAAATCCCTTTGTTGACATTTGCTGCTTCTAATGTCTTGCAAATTTCAACCACGCGATCCAATTTTTCATCACGACCGTCGAGCAACTTTAACTGAAGCTTCTTGTTAAACACCCCAGTAATGATTCGATCACGCAATATTCGGCTTTCAAACGACAATCCGCACGAACAATTAAATTCACAACGTTCAATTTGTGTACGGAGCTCGGTCAAAAATTCGCTGAATGGCTGACGTTCTGTTTGGTTCAGATTGTTGAATTTGAATGACTCCATAGTCACGTTTTTCTGTGGCAGACAATGTTTATCAAATGCCTTCAACACATCAGCCAATGTTCGCTGTGTTGTTACCGTTTCGGTGCGTGTTGCTGCCGTTGATGTCGCTGGAATTTCTTGTGTTGTGATTACTGTTCCAAGCAGTGACTGTTCGGATCCATCATTTGGAAACAAAGTATTGTTAATATTGGCGCCCTTTGTTCCAATTAACCACAGTAAAATTTCGATTTTCGTTGCCTCCGTCTGACCATTTTTATCGTTCGCGATCATGTACACCAAAAAATCACGTTTCCAATTCTTCCAGTCGGTTGCCATGTCTGCGCAATCCAGCTCTTGCAATTGTTTTCGTGTGTCGGCCATTTTGCTTAATTTCCAATGATCATGACTTTAATTTTCAAAAATATGACCGAAAAAACGTGTTGTTTAGGCTTCAAATTAGTCCGATGATTACTTTCTGCTGCCCGATGATTCGATTTTATTGATGATATTTCCCGATGAACATGTGTTTGCTTTCGTACCGATGACTCACAAGCACGTTGCAATCCAATGTTTCGATGACGAAATTCTCCGTTCGATTTTACTGTTCGTTACTTTTTTGACTTTTGCTTTGAAAATTCTTCTTGAATTCACTTTTAATTAGCTTCTTTTACTTCTGACACCATGTAATAGAATGTAGAAATAATACAACACAACTAGTTTAACGTTAATAATTATGTTCTTTATTCAACTATAACTTGTGCATGTTGGTTGTATGATCGTTAATGCTCCACTGCACTGTCAATGAAATTTGTTACAGTAGCTCACTTTACAAATGTCACATGAGAACTTAAGATTCGTTCACATTATTATTACATAAACTAAAATTCAATCATTTTTTTTTATGATTGATTGCATTGTTTTAGCGAATTTTAAAGAAATACAGAAACAAATATTTTTAACAAATAAATAAGATGTGCGCGCAGCCCTAAATGCTGTTAATTCATAAATCAACGCTATCAACAATATTAACAGGCTGCATGGTAAGGTAGCTTTAATTTTATTTTGTTTGTCAAATTTTTTCGATTGGATATCTTCCAGCCCATGTAAAGTGAAACAAGATGATTGAAAAATGATTTAGTTTTCACAATCCTCGTCAGATTGAAACTGAATTGCAGAACTCTTAACAATTTCTTCTCTTCGTAAAATCTTCGTAAATTCCCATCCTCTAAGGTATGTAGTGGTATAACAAACAGATGTAACAATTATAACAAACAGATGTAACATTTTTTATGTTATTTTGAAAGGTTGGGAATAAAAATGGCGTTAGGAAAGCATCTAGCAACTGATGGTCATTTTATGTAGAAAGTAAATATGATGCGATCTGGAAATGTGGCTATTATTAATTCTAGTCTCCGTTTCAATTGGAGATAAATAAATACTAAATAATTTTTGTTCCATTTTTCTCATTGATAAGCGACTATAATAGCATTGGCAGATAGAAAGGTTAACAAACAGCATGTAACCTTTCTACGTGTTAAAACATTCAAAACCACAACAAAATATCAAATCGCTCACTTTATTTATATAATAATGTTTGAATGCACTCTTAATAATTGTTATTAGTTCATAACACTGTCAATTCAAAACGTAAAAAACATTGCAAGTAAAAACAACGTCAAAATTCCATTATAAATATGGTGAACGGGTGACAAGTTACAAGAACGACTCGTTTAAACAGGCGGTTTGAGTCACGTGATTATCGTTTCAGGTATTTTCAAAACAAAATAAAATAAAGTAGGCGGTTTTTTAAAATTTTTCACGTACTACTTTCGCCTATTGCTTACTCCTGTATTTCACTATTTCATTTTGTACTCCCCTTTTCTAATAACTGCTATACAAATAAATCTTTGCACAACATTTTAAGTTATCGGCTTTTGCTGGCAATAATTTTAATAGACTAGGACCTCTATAAAAAAATAATACTATAAGATAATTTCTTCAGTCGTTGAACATTTCCAGATCAGAAAGTTGTATGGAAGTTTGGATTTATGCAGTGTGATATGGAAAATTTGATTCGTCTAATACACCTTGATATCAATATTGTCAAATCATTTGTTTACGTTGCAATGTTAAATGCTGACAGCAGAAATTATCTGTCAGTTTTATGAGCCTACCTAGGATCCAGGAACATGTCTTACATTGTCCTGGTTCTTAGATAATATTTATTCAAATCCCTAAATTTATTAGCAGTAATGCAAAAAATTCTTTAGGACGTGATTTAACATGTTTAAGGCTAGAAACTCTTTATATAGAATCGGCTTCGAAATAAAATTTCACTAAAATACATCCATAAATGATTGTATTCCATTCGGTGCAGGAGGCGAAGAAAATTGTCTGGGTTGGCTCTGCATGGCAAACCAAAATTAGCAAATCTAATTTTTGATTTATGATATCGATTAATAGTCTTCCAAAATATTTCTTACCTGATGACAGAAACTTTTTTCAGGCCATGAAATAATACGTTTTATAATAGGATTATACAATTCACAAAATATTGCAGATAATAAATTTCACTAAAATCCATCAACGAAGGTGCTTGTTCCATCCATTTGATGCTGGAGACTGAGAAGAGACAAATAAATTTGGCAAATATCATTTTTGATTAAAAATTTCAAAAAATATTCTGAATTTGAGCCATTGCTTAATTAAGAATTCCGACCCCGGATGATATGGCCGAAGGAATTTTCCAGAGCCGACTTAATAAATTTTATATTAGGAACTGCCTAAACATAAACTTAACATCTCAAATTTCCGATATAAATTCTTTTAAAATCCATTCACAAACGTTCCATCCAGTTCCATTTGAAGCTGGAAACGTAATACACTGACTGGATTTGTTGTCTAAGTAAAAATACGAAAAATTGTTTAAACAATGTTTCTAATAAATGGCATCCACCCAAAATATCATTAGAGGTGTTCTACAATATTTCTTGAATTCGAAATGAGGTAACTCAAGAAATTTTCAGAGCGTGAATAATTCGGTTTTGAATTAGGAACTACTGATAGAATCGGCTTAATAACTCAGACATTAAATTTCACCAAAAACCATTGACAAACGTGCTCCTTTTGGTGCTGGAACCTGGAAATGTTGTAAAGGTCTGGATTGTTTATCAAAGTAAAATCAATTTTTTCTTTGCCAAAGTGTGTTTTTCTAATAACCATTATAGTGTCTTGCAATATTTGTTGAATTCTGGCCACGTTTTATTTAAGACTATTTAAGACTGACTCCACCCCTGTCACAAATGAAATTGCTGTGATTATGCACAAATTTCATTGACATTTTTTATCTGACTTAACCAATATCAAGTTAGCGGGTTTAAAGCTTTTCTAGAAGAGAACTCACCACGTGCGCGTTTTTTTTAACCAGTCGTCCTCACCAAACAAATTTTATTTAGCAATTTTGTCGAATTTATTTCGAGACCTAATAACTGTCCTGTATTTTTTATAAAACTATTTAGTCGCCCTAGCTACCTACTGTAGTATCTTCTGGCTATGACTTTGCTTTAAATTGAATATGTTCGCATACTTGACATGTGTGAATTCGCATTTCTGCTAAAATTACGCTTTTGAAAATAAAAAAGCTTCGAAGCTTAAGTTGCTTTAAGATAAATTTTGCATTTACCACATAAATTTAGCTAGGTTCCAATAGCCAAAAATTAAGAAATTCGCTTACGGTTTCGCTGATCAGTACTCTTGTCTACGAGAAAAACTAAAAAATCTAAAAACGATAATCTAAAACTATCTGTGATTTCGGGGAGAGTTGTGACCGTGTTAAAAAACTATTTTTAGCTCGATCAACATACAGAGCTTTATTATTAAAATAGAGAAATTGCAGTTTTCTTTTATTATTCAAATTTGGCTCAAAAACTAATATCAATTTTAGTGTTATTTGCTGGAGTGAAATTAAATTTCTCATATAAAAATGACACATGCGAAAACGGAAATGAAAATTTCACCGCTAAATTTCACTTTGTGGTAAGCAGTTTAGCTGGCGAAATGGGAGTTTTCGTATTTAAATACAGATTCCTCTATTTTATCTCTTCAAATTTTTCACTTTATTTTTATTTTCCTGGACGATAAATGTAAAGATAAATTTTGACAATTTCATTTAGTTTCTGCGTTTTGAGGATAAACAACTCTTGAAATTTATCTTCCAATTTTTTTTGGAGACCAGTGAAAATTTCATTTCACTTGAACATATTTTACTTCGTATGTACTCCCTTCTAACTAGAAATACTCCCCTAAAGATTTGAAACGTACTCCATTAAACGTTTTCAGAGCGACAGCACTGCTCACGATGATTTTGAAATGCCGGATGATGTTGTATATTGCAAGTGTATGCGTATATTTTATGTTGGTTTTAGGTTTTATTTTTTTTTGTTCTGGTTGATATATTCACACATACATGCAAGCAATATTATTTGTTCGGCACAGATGTTTCCGTAACATGATTTCTATACAATTTTTTACTTACTCCTGCCGCTAAAGATGTTTTCACATCAGAAATATTGAGGCATTCATACTAAAAATTAGGATTGGATACCAATTCCGTCACTGAACATTGAATGTGGAACACAAAACGCTTTCTGAAACCAAAACAATCTCAATGACCATCGACCTAGCGATGATTTTATATTGGATTGGACTAGGCCATTGCTAATAATCCTGGGCTTTCTCAAAAGTATATTGGGATATTCATACATAAAATTAAGGTTCAACAACGACTTACTATTCAATCTTAATTTTAAGTGTGGACGCCCCAATATTTTTTTGGAAATAGCCAGGATTATTGACAATGACGTAATCCAGCAGATGATTATCATTAGACTGTTGGTCATTGAGCTTTCCACTAAATAGGAAATCATTAAATTCTAAATTGGACAAACACGTTCAACAATCAACTTTAAATCACGATCCAGGCTATGTATGAACTTAAATCTGTAAGTATTATTGAAAAATCTATAAGACTAAAATTAAACTGTATTTATAAGAAATTTTCAACAATTTATTAGGTTATCTCATTAATTTGAACAAACTAGGTGTACAATTTTGATTTTAATACAAATTCTCATTAAAAAATTCGTGGTGGGATGTGATATCTACACGGCGTTGAGAGTAATGATAGACTGAATATATTTATTATTTTAATTTAAAAATAAATAACCGCCACTGTTTCTTTATGCAAATATTCACCAGAAGTGCTCTGCTCGAATCAGCCATTCTCTTGCTGCAGTAAGCTCGAAATCAAAGATTCGCGGCGCGGCTTTCTTCTCCGCCTGATGAATGTCATTGAGATAATATTAAGCGTAATGCATGACCCCCAAGAACCAATCTATCTTCCGAATATGCGGCTCTGAGATGTAAGACGTTATACGTCAAACCATCATATACATATTTATTTACCGCAGATACAACATTAGAACTATTTATAAAATTAGAATGTTTCTACATATATAGCTACCCTTTTTATAAATACAATTTCCAGTGTTACCACAAATCCGTTTTCAACAACTATATTACATTTATCTAAATATTTAACAATGTAACAAAATTTAACTGTACATCTTACACATACGGTATGTAGGTGCTCGTATGTACTATGTTATATAATGTATGTTGAATCTTAATTATACAAAATTCATATAAAAAGAATCATGTGATGATAAGAAAGTTGATTTTAAAACAGTTTTTTTCGTTAAAACATAAAAAGACATTCTTTTGTTTTGTTTCAATTCTAATAAAAATCATCAAATAAAATCATTAGAGTTGCTTGCCATATGTATACACATATGTAATTGTTAGAAAACTGAAATAAAAATTGAATGTAAAAGTATGTAACAACATTCATTTGGTAATGGGTTGCATAATATGTAAGTATGTACACAAATTATATACCTTTGTGACATGTACATACATATACAATTTTAAAAGCTCAATTTATTTTTAAATATTGCAATGTTGAAGGTAAAATAACACAATGATTTGTGTCCCTTAGGTGAATAACGTATAACCTGATACTCATATCGATTTTACCTTCAAATATCTACACATATGCAAATAGGGGGAGGGCAGAAAAAAGAACATTTTGTATTATCTTGAGCTACGCAGGCATCTACAAAACAAAAAAGTCATACACGCGTAATTCTAATTTTTAATTTATTATAAATCACAAACAGATACTGTAAAATTAGCAGTAAATAGATATATGTACATATAAATTAATTAATTTATCTAAAAGCTTGGTGACTAATTCAGACCAATGTTAAGCTAATTTTATAATTTATGTTTAAAATAAAATTTTTATAATGTATTCCCAAAGAACCTACCACTCTATGGTATGATCTGTGTGTGTTAGAACAAAAAAAAGCACATAATGGTCAATTTTGATGGACATTTGTTTTGCAACAAATATTGGTTTTATTATTTTGGTAAAGTTAAGTTATTTAAACCACCTTCGAAGGACCAATTTTACTGGAAACTTTTTATGTTCAATAAATTGGAAAAATGATCAAACACGAATTTTCGTCTTACTTGTCTTCTTTCTAAAAACAAATGACAAACTTTTTCAATAAAGCGGAAGAAACAAGAAAGTTCATGAAAATCAGAAAACTTTTAAAAGCTTAAAATGGAAATATGTACATAGTATGTTTTTTTTTTGACATGGACATCTGCTTTAGTTTTTTTCTCGGGTAACCTTATTTTTATGAACTCGTTTCTGTTTTGTATGTTTGTAACGGATATGAATATTTAAGTATGTGTTACTTGAAATTTTCTTGCCTCGAAGCGAATTTTAAGCATCTTCATGTTTAGAATAGTATTTAGCATTGGTATACGTCTGTACAAATGTATACGAATATTTAGATTGACCTAGTCTACATGTTGACTATCATTATTTACTGATATGATGCTCATTTTGATATAAATAAATATATTGGTCTCTGGAACATTTAATGTACATTAAACATATAGTCGTTCATACATATTATATCGAAAATGTAGTCAACAATGTTTATATTTTGAAAATGAATAATTTTCCATAGGGAACGGTTTTATTTTTGTTGTTGTTAGTTGGGGTTTAACTATTATAAAATATGAAAAATTATTCACACTTGATTTTTTACCCTTGCGGTAACAAAACTGTATACCAAAGATAATTTATTTCCGAAATTTACTTAGGATGAATTGGATAAATATTGATCTCCAAGAACATTAAAAAAACATAAACATATATTTTTGCCGATTTAGCTACCAATAACGAATTTTATAATAATTTTATATTTTACAGGGGAGATATCCTGTAAAATGTGATTCGCTTATTATCGCTTTGGTGATACCAAAAAGTAATCGATCGAGTGATTTTATGTAAATTGTTTCCTAAATAAACAAAACGTATACATATATCGTACGTCTATGATATCTTCCCTTAAGCTGATTTTTTGACTTTTTTCGACTAGGCGCTTGCATTAATTATCCGTCTGTCTATTTTCTCATTATTACAATTTTCATTTGTTTCTAATTAAAAGAGCCACAAAATTACCGAATTATTATTAAAACTTCAATCTATTTTGTATCAACAAAAGCTTTTCAGACACCTGATTTGGTCGTGTACCTTGCCGTTTTTTAACAACGAATTTTTGACATTGATGGCCATTTTGAAGGTCATCGTCGTATTATCTTTTAACTGATGTGGTGTGATGCCGTGTACCTCGTCGTTGCTTTCTATGCCTATACAGCTCTCGGCCTATTCACCAAGTTATTGGGGCCCACCTCGCCAAAAGTCTCTCTGTGAGCTCCAATGGGTGAATTAAAGTTCTCCCAAGATTAACAATTAGATTGCAGGAAGAAGTTGATTGGTATACATAAAGTGTAAATTGGCTTTTGAATGTAAAGAAGTGAATGGAACCCGGATTCTTGAAATTCGATCAAAAAATGTAACCGGTGACATTCTTGTGAAAAACTAAATTGTATTATAATAAAGTCCAGTGTAAATAATTTGAAAGCAGTAGTAAATAACGTAAACAAAGTTCTTGGACTAAAAGGATAGTTACAGTACCTCGAATATATTTCCTACTGTTGAGCGATCATTACTCAAATAAGCAGAAAATAGGAAAGCTCTATAACTATTTTGCACTCGGAGTTGAATTTCTCTACCAAATCAAACATTTAATTGCTATTTTGAGCAACGGCGATACTGTGGCGTTCACTTCAGTTACCTATTCACTTGTACTTACTACTTTTCCAGTCAATCCTAACATTGTATAGAAATTATCCGCGCGTACACAAGAAAATAAATCGACACATTGTTGACGTTTCAGCTGTAAATAAAATAAACGACGTAGCGTTGTACTGTAATTTATCATCTTGTCATGATCATTGAGCGAGTCGCTATCTAGACGGCGAACCAAATATCAACAAACGCGAATCGATTTACGTGGTATTTTGTGTGCAATCTGCCAATGAAACCCCACAAACTGGTGACCTCGACGTGATCGGTGGGGTAAAAGGAACCAGCAATCCGGTACCGCGATACATCCACACGGCAGTTTAGCATCAAGTTTGGTCAGTTAAAGTGTGGTTAGTTTATGCTGTAAATGCTGCAATAAGAATCACCCATTCAACCAATGTCGTCAACCAGGGAATCCATAGAGCCTGTCGTCAATCCAACATCTAACTAGCAACACACGGGCATCACCAAGCCAAGCGCTGCATTAACGGTTCTATAGGTTCAAGAGTAATTCGGGTAAGCGATTATGTATTATTATAAATTTTCCTTATCAATTTTCTTATCGGCCTTTTTGCAATTTTACCGCTTTAAGAACACTTTAATAAAACCAAAAAGTGTTGAGTTGTGTGGCTATTTTTATTTTATGTACGTAGTATTGACGTCGAAAAACTGAAATTTTAGGCTAAATTCTCAGTTTTGGAAAAGAAAACGTAATCCGCTGTAATCCTTGTTATGCTCAAATTGTAGGCGTTTCAGCCTATACTTTTGATGTACGTAAAGCCTTTTTTGAAAATAAACGTATCACACTGTGTTCAATTTGAAGTGCAAGCTAAACATTTTATAAATACTTTAAGTATAATTTGACAGGTTATCGATGCCGATGATTTTATGGTTTCAGTAAAATGAAATTCAAAACGGGTCCAACATGTCATGAAAGTTTCCAAAGAGATACTATTTTGTCTAAACTATCCCGCTAAGAAATAGGCAATGTGTAAAAATTCAATTATTTTAACATTCAAAGCTCAATTTCTGTAATCAAGCTCTATTTTCAATAGTCCTTCCCTTAGCTCCACCCAGAAACAATGACGTTGACGTGTAAGGAATGTGTTTCCTTGGAGTGCTTAATTAGAGTCAGTCCCCTCGCCTCTCACTTTTTGGGGTGTTTGATTAGCGTGGGTCCCATTGCCTTCAGAGTGATTGATTAGTGTGAGTTACCTGTGCTTGATTTTCTGCAAATAATTCTAGTTCCATTACCGCATTACAATATACTGGGAAAGCTGATTGAAATCTTCTATTCAAGTGTCTTTTTTATCTGTCGTGATCTATCTTAGAGCAATAAAGTATTTTAATCTTTTTGAAATGAATCCTCGCCGAATTCAAAAGAGCTTGTGGTGTTAAGATAGCGTCAGATGGTTTGGCTAAAATGCTTGCTCGGTAAGCATCTCGCTTAAATATAGCTCCTAACCTGATATATTCACTTTAACCGTGTCTACAAAATAATGCCATTCCACATATGGTTAAGTAGATTAGCGATTTGAAATCGGTTTTTAAAATGTTGCTTTGCACCACCAAGTACTTAATATTTTAACTTTGCTAACATTTTCCTTAATATCAGGCATCATTGCTTTTGACCTGTACAAACGGTAGAAGTACCATGCTTCAGACTGTTTGACAAAAAAAATAAACTTTTATGTTTCAATTCGTTACAGGATATATGGTGCATTGCTTGAGATGTTTCCTGAATAACATCGGAATAATTTTCAGAGAAATCAAACATAACGAATAATTGTCCATTTTTAAAATCTTTCATTTTTGTCGAAATAAATTTAGGTGGATGATTGTCTAATTCATCTACAAAGTCAGAGAGGGAAGCTGTAACTGTTTTTAAGGTAGTCCTATCAGTCCAGTACACTTTATTATACCTGATCAATTGATGCATTAGTTAAAATTTCAAGTAATATTGTGGACAAAATCGAAATATATAGACAGCCCCTGATCTAGGTAGCAATCAGGCGCAGAATTTTTGTAGATGATACGCATAAAGACTTGCCTCAGCTAATATACAGTATTGTGGTCCAAGCCTTTTTAGCGCTGAACCTAACTTGATTATCCGGGTAAGATTTTTTGAACAGTATATCCAATTGATTCTTCAGATCCATTAGTAATATACGCTTTTCCACTTTGATACGTTTGTCGGTAACTCTTAGTGAACAAGGGCCCTTAACTCCTGGCATTATCCTACTAATAGTGTCGTCATTATAAAAATTAATAATTTTTTTAGTGGTAGATACCGGTAGAGTATTATTAGCTTTTGCAATAACGTAGTGTTACGTTTTCGCCTTGTCAATCAAGGTTCGTATCACTGAATTGTGAATAAAACAAAATCAATTCAATCAGTACTAATAGTGTAGAAACATTTAGAACTGTTTTATCATGGAAAATTCCATTTTAGTACAGTTAAACATTGAGCTATTAATTTAACTTATTCTATTTCACACTAGGTGTTACCGTTACAATATGCAAGTGTGACGGTGACATCTAGGGAGTGATAGAATAAGTTAAGTTAATAGCTCAATGTTTTTACTGTACTAAAATGGAATTTGATAAAAATGTTCTAAATGTTTCTACGCTATTCTGGAAAAGTCATGAACTTTCGAGAAGTTTGGTTTATGTATATAAAAAGGAGAACAAGATCGAATTGGATTATTCGAATTTGGAACGCGATAGTGTAAACTTGTAAGACTTAGTAGTATTTGGTAAACGACAGTGCGAGGAATAAAACGGAATTAAAAAGTTATTTAAAAAGTGTTTTAGTGGAAATAAAAAGTAAAAGTGAAATTGTGCGAAATAAAAATTATAAGTGTACAGTAAAATTTGAGAATAATTTATATAAAGTGTTTTTGTGAATTTTTATTAATAAACTGTGTTGTAATAATTTTTGTGTGAAATAAATAAATTCGATGGTGATAAATTAAATTGATTTTGTATTATTCACAATCCAGTGATACGAACCTTATTTGACAAGGCAAAAACGTAACATAAGTTTTTATATGTCCCAAAATCTTTCGAAAGTTGTCTAATACTCCAAGATAGTCAGAATTTTATGTTTCGTAGACTCATTACCTTCTAATTGAAGTAGTCGCGTAGATGAAGACTCTTCTTCAGATACGAAATCGCCTATATCCATACTGCTGTAGTAGATCGAGTGAATGATCGTTTTAATCTACAATCATAACATATCGTGGCGGTATTTGAAATGTACGGTTTCTGTTCCATGAGTGCTCCTGATATTCTCCTCATATTTGAGCCCTTGTAGCTAGGTACGCCATATTTTAAGACATAATGACCAGATATAACGTTCTCAATCTCTTGTATGAATCAAAAATTAGTAATATAAAGATGGGATTGTCAAATAAAGTAATAGCTGCTTGAAAAGTAAAGATGCCAGTGGTCTTCAACTATCCTAAAGAGAATTGCTGAAAAAGCTAACGAATCATCCTAAAGAAGATACATTCATAAATATTATCCTTATTATCGGGGCATTTTAAATTTTAATAAATTTTTTCTTCCTAAGATCCACAGTTTTGAATTTCATAAATCTGTCTGTCTCCGCTTGTTGCATGCCCGAAGGGCATCAGCATTCCAAAGTGACACCAAAAATTTCGAATTTTCATGTTTTTTTCTCTCCAAAATGATGCATCTAATCCGAAAACGTAGGAGATAGTTTTTACTTTTAATCGTATGCAGAACCCGAAGTAATACAGGGTTTTCCAATTAGAGGTTTCATTTTGAATAGCCTGCTTTTTGGGAAGCTGTCAATTTTGAAGCTGTCATCTTTTGACATTTGACAAGTAAAAACTACGCCATGAGGCCCATTTTCACCTCGAAGGCTACGATAATAAGCAGAATTGTCGCATTTGGGGCTCAGAAAATCCAAGAATGATTGTTGAAAAGCCTCTCCATCCTCAACGTGTCACTGTTTGGTGCGGTTTTTGCGTTGGCGGTATGATTGGACCTTAGTTTTTCGAAAATGAGGCTGGTGCAACTGTTACGGTGAATGGATTGCGCTACCGAGCTATTGATTTTTTATGACCGGAATTGGAAGATATTGATGTGGACGACGTTTATTTTCAGCAAGACGGCGCTATGAGCCACACAAGCAACGAAACAATCGCAATTTTGCAAGAAAAGTTTCCTGACCGTGTTATTTCTCGAAGAGGTGATCACAATTGGCCTGATTTAACACCTTTATGACTTTTTTCTTTGGGGCCACGTGAAAGATAAGGTCTATGCCAATGCTACACAAACGATTCAAGACCTTAAAGATGGAATTCGTGAAGTTATCGAGGACATACAGCCGCAAATGTGCGAATTGGTCATGGAAAATTTCATGAAAAGGATATGGTGCTGCAAGCGTAGCCGTGCCGGCCATTTGGCTGATATCGTTTTCAAATGTTAATGACATGGAAACCCTTTATTTTGCCATTTAAAAGATTTGTTTTTTTTTTTGAAATTTCGCCCCGCCATATTGTATCCGCCATTTTGGTTTTTGAATATACATATAACACCATATTTGTAATCCATATTGGATGTGCCATATTTATTTTCAGAAAAGTCTTGATGTACATCAAAAGTAGGGGGAATGCCTACAATTTGAGCACAACAAGGATTACTTCGGATTACTTTTTTATCTCCTTTCTATGAGGCGCAATGTTGGGTCCGCCATGTTGTTTTTTTACAAAAGGCCACTCGGCAAAACAAGTTCAGAAAATAGCTAAAATTTGAATCCAAAAAGAAAGATATTTATTGCTTTGAATTTTGGACAGAGAGGGTGGAACAAGTGTTAGTGAAACGTTTAGAAATACAGTGAATCACCGGTTGAGGAGAAATCGACAATCAATAATATGGCAAACAGTACTGTGAGCACCCTAACCGAAAACCATCCAATTACATCAGGTGACGGAAACGGAAGCCTCACACTTTCACGAACAAACCCCGACGCCATTGGGCAACCCGACACAACAATCTACCGCTTACCATGAAATTGGTACAGTTTATCACGTACAGTTCGCCCTGGGTAGAGTGAGCAGCGAAACCACCAAATAGCACCACTTGCTCGGCGCGCTGAACAACTCTGTCAGCAGCAACGTTAGTAACATTACCAATGGGTCTAGGTCGGGCACGCCATACACGGATTTGAAGAAGGTGATTCTGGATTGTGTGAGTCGAAACTCTAGTCTTATAAGTTTAAGATTTACGGTAATACCCATTTTTACTGACTATAGGATTTAGTGGGACTTAGTACGTTTCTCCACTTTTCTTGGTCGAAAATTTTGTTAACAAACATAAAAACTTTTGATATGTGGGTTCAAAACATTTTCGTTGTTGGTACGAAAATTTTATTTATAGACCACCCAGTCTGCATTTATCGTGATTATGGGCCACAACTTTTTGAAGCAATTAATTTGAATGTGTCTAATAAAGACATTATTGTGTTATAAGACGTTAATTTTAAATTTTTAATTTTGTATTAACGCAAATTACTGTAATTACCACAGGATTAACTTTTATTAATGGTTTGTGAAGAGAAAATAAATTTTCGATATTTTCGTAGAAGATTACCTACAGCTTTATTTCGATTTTTTAAATACGTGCATGCGCTCATTCAATTTTAATGTCCAGATTTATCAAAATCACATACAGTGTTTGTTATCTTGTTGCCTGATTCATATATTTATTCTGTGCGTATGATAACAGGTTTATTAAAATTTTGTTAACCTGCTGCTATACCTTTTACGTATTTGTATATATGTACATAAATTTGATATTTTGACACCTTTTGAAAATATGAATAATTTGCATGAACCCTTTTTCCAGAGATAATCCAAATAAATCAACACTATATACAATATGTATTATGTATGTTTACTAAAAATACCTAGTTTAATGGCATTACATGACATAAAAATCCGTACTTTTTTGTTACTTCATAAAATTTTATTGAACATAATAAATAAACAAAGTTATATCTTGTTTACCTTCGCAAATATTATGAGGTGAGAGGTTATTACGATTTTCGAATCAAATTCAATATGTGTTATACTGTTGTCTGCCGTGCCGCATCAAAAGTGAAATGAATGTCTCGGATATGCAAATAAAACTAAATTTTTCGTTATTTTTATTGTTGAAATCATAAATGTACGTGAAATTTTCTTGTTTTTCCATTTTCGATTGTCTCTTGGGTGGTTTAAACAAACTTGAATAAGTTCAATAATCTTTATATTTCACGTGAAATTTATATCTACTTACATACAATGATAAATTATTTGCTTGAGCTTGAAACACATCTTTGGGGAATACATAGTATATAGTTTGCGCTGTGCAAAAGAAAATGTCAAGTCATACCTAATTAATCTCAAATTCTTATCACAACATGAAAAACGTAGGAAAATTTGATATGCTCTCTATAATAGGCAAAAACAAAAAAAGAGAAAAGGAATTTCGTTGTTTTAAAGCTTCTAGTTTTGTATTTGTATAATATTTTCCGCATGATTTATTTTAAGGTAACGGAAAATTAAATTTTTCATCAATCAGAAGATATTCCAGAACTTTGATTTCAACTAAAATTAGTATTCATGAATTTTTTTACTTTTGAAATAACCTCTGAAATTTATTCAATCGAAAAAGTTGCCAAGATATTGATTTTTCAAACAGTTCCTTTCGGTTCACGTCTGTCTGTTTACTATAGCCGGAAGTAGTATTTTATCTCATTTCGAGGATTATAAATTTTTAAACTAGAAACTTGATTATTTTTGAACCAATTAAGATGTAACTCAAAATGTGCAATGAAAATGGGATTTCAAAGTAATTCTTTGATAAATTTGTTGCACATAACTAAATGGGGAATGACTTAATTGGCCAATACTTTTGTTCATTTTATCTTTGTGCAGGAGTTTTGAGGCCAAATGAAGTCTAATTTATCGTTAAAGTCAATGCCTAAGACATTGGAGGTGGTGATTGTTAGCGTATTCAAATATCAAAAGCAGTACTGCAAAATTCCAGTTTCATACATTCAAACAAAAAAAAAAATTAAAAACTTCAGCACATTCATTAACCTTTTGTACTCTCTGACCTATTTATAAATACGATTTCCGTCAAGTTTCTTGTACTTATTATGTCCGCTCAAGTTATTTATTTGTTGAAATTTGTTTTTATTTAAAACATAAAACATACTTTAGATTTTTTTTTTACTTCTGTATTCCATATGAATTCAGTATACATGGATTGCGTGCAAAATTTCCATTAAAATTACCTAAAATATAAAAAACTAAAATACACTATAAAGTTATGTTCAAGACAATATAACAAAGAGTGTGCAATTTAATTTTTTTTTTCCATTTTTACGACAACCGTGTCTTGCTTTATTTAGGTTATTTTGTACAGGCGCATTTTGTCTTACATGTTATAAATTTGGGACGAATGAGCGATGTACGGATAGATAAAATATTTTGAAATTGTTTGATCAATGTTGAAAATTTTTGGTTTTACTACCCGCAATATCTTAGTTTAGCATTTTTTTTTTAAATTTTTAGGGTCGATTTGGCGGAAAAACGTTTCATTTTTTAATAATTAATGATTTCTCCATTAAATTTTGAATTTATGCCAAACGCCGCAACAAGTACGAGTAGATACATAAAAACTATGATTTAAAATTCTTTACAACTTAAATTGAACAAAATAATGTAAAGCTACATGATCATCTTATTATGTAAATTGGAATATTTACACAAACAAAGCTTTTCCAAATTGATACATAATTGCTTTTTCATGTGCAAAACGATACGATTATTGTTGTTTTGAACTTAAAGTTTTGTACAATAACAACAAAGTATGATAGCTTTGTTGTAATTTTTTTGTTTTGTTTATTCAAAATGAATAAAGCACTTCTTCATAATTGTTATAATTATACATAAAACATAAAATTTATAAACTACATATATACATATACGAGTACAAAAATACATAAGTTCAGAGGAATCATAAAAAATGATTGAGTAAAAATAAAAATAAAGCTTCATTTTTATTTGTTCAAGCATTTTACAGTTGAATACTTACAGAATCCATAAAATAATGCTTTTTATATAAAACAACAATAACAAGGATTTATTTTATTTTAATTATCTTTCAATTATATTTTATTATGAAGGCGTCGTATTATTTTAAATTATGAACTACACTTTGATTTGAACTTTATTTTAGTTACCGGAAATTTTCTTAAAAAAATGCCAAATTTAATTAAATTTGCCACCATCCTTTGGACCATATCAAAAGGGGAACGAAGATGCCACTACAGTATTACCACTACAGTAATTCATTGTGCGTGTGCAAATAAATTTGAAAGACTCTTGCTGTGTTTTTTTATTCGCTCCCGATAGCTGCTATCGAGAGCCGTCATTTTTCTATATACCTAAATTTAAATTTGACGCGCTATTTATTGGTAACTAAATTTATTTAACATCAAACTACATTTTTAATTCAATTGTTTAGCGAAAACTTGATATAAGGGAGCTACATTTTATATGACGGCTCTCGATAGCAGCTATCCGGAGCGAATAAAAAAACGCAGCTATATTTGCTGTAGTTTTCTGTAATATAAATTATATAAAAACACCTTTAAATACATAAATAAATGTTGGCCTCATGATGAACGCAAATTCGCTTGATAATTGATTTTGTCTCTCCTTGTAACCAATCAATACCTTCTCAGGACTTTTTTCTAAATAGTAGCTCGTTTTCGAGTTACGTCCTTGTCTCAATTTAAATGCCTCACCCTATAAATAAAACAGAGGCAAGCATGAGCTTTCATGTAAAGGAGCGCCAACCTTTCATTGGGTGAATCTGATACAGTAACCCCAACATTAATTTAGCCTAGATACAAACAATTCTGGGAACAAATGTAGAAAACATTGGCGTTTAGAATTTAGATCAGTTAATAATATCGTTTTCGATTCATCAGAAAAAAGCAATCCGTTGTCAAAATAGTGATGTTTGTGCTGTCAAGTTGTTCGATTTGTCAAGAAATAGCAATCCGTCGAGCAAAATTTTTACTCGTTTACAAATCTCGATTTTTTGGCAGATTTAACCCTTTTTTACTAACACCAAAAACTAGTACTAGTCATTTTGCTGTCATTTTGGACAAAATTCTATTTGAATTTATTAAAAACGTTAGTTGCATTTGGTGAAAACACATGTACATATATGTAAATGAAACGGGCAATTCGATTGTATTTCTTGATTTGCAGAGAAATATAGATTGCTTATTCTGAGAGGAGTAGAAGACGCATCGAAAACGACATTAGCAAAACTAAATAAATTTTGCACCAAAAAATGTTCAATAAGAGTCGATTCTCTGAAAGAGAAAACTCGTATAATATTCGGAATAGAATCGGAAACGCTGAATGTCAAAAGTCCGAATGGGTCGAAAGGCCAAATGTTGAAGGATCGAAAGGGTGGAAATTCCAAATGTGCCTAAAGTCCGAATGTCGAATTGTGCCTCATTGAAATATGCCGTAGTGTACAATATGGCCTATTGTAATATCCTGCAATGAAACATGTTTTAGTGTACCATATGCCATACTAAAATATGCCGCAATGAAATATGCCGTTTAATAATATGCCGCATTGAAAAATTTCATACAAATCTAGTAACATTTTCATAGTATTTCTCGGTGAGATGAGAACATTAATAAGGGTATAAGTCGAAATTAGTTTATTTAACTTGAGTTAAAATTAGCATAAAATATTCATCAGATTTTCAGTAAATCTGAAAATTAATCACTCAAAATTATAAATCAATTCCTCCTTCAAGTTTTTTTAAAATCGAGTTTGGAACAAAATTTTTATCTAATTGCAACCAAAATTTTGGAATTCAAAAACAACTTTTTCTCAGAATTTTGTCCTCCTCACTAAACATGATTTTATAATTGTAACTTAATCTTTAATTTTTCTCTTTCCAGTCCAATTCGAAATACAAACTTAACTTTAAACTAAACACAAAATTACAATTATGGTTTTGCTCAAGTCCAAATTACTAATCAAATTCAATTTCTACTCAACATTTTTTTAAATTACGGCTTAAAATTCAAATATTTCGATACTTACTCAGATTTCTGTTCAAAATTCTGATACAAATTTAACAAACATTTTGATTCAAACTGGAGTTTTAAATTCGACTTTAACTCAGGATGTCTAATAACACTCAAATAAATTCTCAATAAATTTCTTAAATACACCTGAAATTGTATTCCAAATTTCTAATCAAGTATATTTAGACAAATCTAGATTGAAAGTTTTACTTAATTTGTAAACAAAATATCATAAAATTTTTAGCTTAATAGCACCCATATTTTTGCGTTAATCAAATTTGGAAATTAAGCCCGTTTTTTAAATATTTTTGTAATTGAAGTTTTAGTCCAAACTTTGATCAAATCTTGTTTTACTCCGTTCTAAATAAAAATTTGCTCGAATAATTAACTAAATTTTAAAATTCACTCAAACTGTTATTAAAGGCAGTCAGTTAAACTTTATTTCTAATGTAAGTTCCTACTTAAGATTTTATTCAATTACGGTTTAAAATTGATATGCTTCTATTATAAAACAAAATTCTTTCAGATTCTTGCTGGATTCCTGATTTTCTAGTTGAACTGAAAAATTTGTTGAAACTGTGTTTAGAATTTAAGCTCTGTCACATTAATATGTTTCCCAAATGCAAAATAAAGAAGACAATTGCTACTTAAAATTTCATTCGCTTGAATGCAGTTGACCAATTTAGACTAGATTTATGTTCAAAATTCCATTTATCATTTTGTTCAACTTCGAGAACTGCTTGGAACTAAATTTTTGACCAAAAATCTTAATTTTTTTTCGAATCCGTTTTGATTTTAAACTATGTTACTAGAGTGAATACCATTCACATAGTAAAACGAAAATTACATTAGTCAATTAGCCAAATACCTAAATTTTTGTTAAAACGTTGTTAAAACTGTAAATTTCACTCAAGTTTTCATTTCAATTTAATTCAATGAGCGTGATCAAAATTACAATTAACAAACATTCAAGTACAGTTTGGAAGTTTAACTCAATTTCGGATTAAAATATCCCTCACAGTTGATTCAAATCCCGATGGAATTGTAATCTCATTTTATTCTGCTCATTCGAATCCATAAAATCTATGTATTTTCTTTTCCAGTTTAATTTTTTGATCCAATTTAAAATGGTTTCAAAATATGTATTTTGGTTTTCCCTTGAAATAGCTATTCTTTGCTCCACCTAATTTGCCCTCATTTTTTTTGTTTTCTAATTGAAAATCCACTCAGCAGATCTATTGTGCAATGTTAACTTACAATATATGAATTTGTCTCAAAATTTTGTGAAATTAATTAATATTCGAGTTGTAACTCAATTCCTGCATATAATTTTACCAAGGTTTGGAATACCAAAACCATTTTTTTAAATTGAAATTCCTAATTCAAATTTCTCTCAAAATTTCCGATACAAATTTCTAAACTAAATTCTAAGGACATTTTGTTGGTTGTTTGAGACCAGCTATTCCGCTATTTTATTGGCAATTAAAATTATGTTTGAATCTAAATTAGAACAGCAAATTTACACTCAAATTTTTGCTCAAAACCAAGTAGAATGTGCTAATAAATTTCTAATCTAAATTTTCAAATCAATTTTAAACCCAAGTACTATTTAAATTCCATGCAAAATATAGCTAGTTAAATTTAACTCAAAATATTGAAAGGTGTTGTGGTTCGAATTGTAACTCAATTAAAATTGTATCTGTTTAATTTCAAACTAAAAATTTTTGGATTTAAAACCGGACGTTTTTTTTCTTTTTTGAATCCACTCGATATTTAGTCATACCCTGGTTGGAATTATTTTTCAAAGATTGGAATTCAAACTCTATTTATAGCAAAGTTCTGTTGAAAACTACGATTAGCTTTTGATTCATATTAAACACAAGATGTTGTTCAAATCTAGTTTGTAATTCTAATTCAATTATAAAATCTAATTTGAGTTCCTACTCAAGAACTTATTCAATTACATTTGGAAATTCACATTCTCATTCAGACTATTGCTCGAAATTCTGATTTTATTTACGATATGTTGAAATTCACAAACGTATGTTGACAAACAATATGTTAAATTTTTATTACGTAAATCTCACTCAATATTTTACTAAAATTCATGTTTGAATTCTGAGTTAATTTCATTTCTAAATTAAATTTAAAATTTTGCCTAATTATTCTACTTAAAATTTCATTCATAATCATTACGTCCAATTTAGAATTGAAGCTAATTTTGTTACCTTTAGATTTCCCTCTATAATTTTGGTCAAATCCATCGTGTTTTCATTGTAATTTGAAATCGATTTATAATTTACCAAATCAAATTAAATTTAATTTTAATTTAGTTTAATTTGTAATTAAATTTACATTCAACATTTGCCTCAAACATATAATAACTTGGAACGGATTAAAAATTGGTTTTCGTTCGAGCCCATTTTGAATATGAATAACATTAAAACTGTTGCTAAAATCCATAAATTGCATTTGCACGTTCTTATAGTTTAAGGAATTTTAACGCTTGTTTGATTCATTTAAATTCCGATGAATTCTTTTACATACATTTCCATATTTTGCCTTAATCAGATAAATGTTACAACGTGGATTATTTCATTTTTGATAAAGGCACATACAAAACACTCATTTTTGTACCATTTTTCCTTTTATGTTGTGTAAAACAACCGTGTTAATCGAAACTTTTGTGCGTTTTAATCAATACTTGATCTCAATCCGTTGACTGTGTTAAATCAAATCCGCGTTAATCGAGGGATAGGTGTATTTTAATTTTAATTGGCGGAGTTTAGGCCAAAGTGAAACATTTTTAACTTGTAAAAAAATATTTGTTGGCCTAAATTTAAAATTTGGCTTATAAAATATTTTGAAAGTCAAATTACGTTATTCTTGAAGAAAAATTGAAAATATTTGGAATAAATCATAAAAAATGTGGTAAAACGTAAAATAAGTGGAAATATGTAAAAATATGTGATTTTGCCCAAAATATTTAAAAATATGTGGTAACATATAGGGCTCATTCGCTTTTATTTGTTCTAAAAAGAATAATTATCCAACAAATTTTTGGTTTGGATTTCGCAAAAAAAAAAATTTTTTTACCAAAGAATCCTAAGCTTAGTAAGAAATAAATATTAATTGCAGAAATATTAAAATTAAATAATGTCTATAATATTGTTACGTTTTTGCCTGCTCAATCAAGGTTCGCATCACTGGATTGTGAATAAAACAAAATAATTCAATTTATTACCAACGAATTTATTTGTCACACAAAGATTTTTACAACACAATTTTTTTTAACAATAATCCACAAAATCACGTTATTTTAAAATTCCCACAATTTTACTGATCACTTATAATTTTTATTTCGAACTAAAACATCTTCACACTATCGCTTACCAAATACTAATAATTCGAATTCAATCTTGTTCACCTTTTTATAAACACAAACCAAGCTGGTAGAAAGTTCATGACTTTTCCAGTAAGAATAGTGTAGAAACATTTAGAATAGTTTTATCATGGAATATTCCATTTTAGTACAGTAAAACATTGAGCTATTCATTTAACTTATTCTATTACACTGTAGGTATCACCGTCACAATATATTGTTACGTTTTTGCCTTGTCACTCAAGGTTCGTATCACTGGATTGTGAATAATACAAAATCAATTTAATTTATCACCAACGAATTTATTTATTTCACACAAAAATTATTACAACTCAGTTTATTAATAAAAATTCACAAAATCACTTTATATAAATTATTCTTAAATTTTACTGATCACTTTTACTTTATTTATCGCACTACAACACTTTTTAAATCACTTTTTAATTCCTTTTATACTATCGCTTACCAAATATTACTAATCCAATTCGACTTCGATCGCCTTTTTATATACACAAACCAAACTTCTAGAAAGCTCATGATTTTTCTAGTTAGAATAGTGTAGAACAATTTTATCATGGAAAATTCCATTTAGAACAGTTTAACATTGAGCTATTAATTTTAACTTATTCTATTACACACTAGGTGTCACCGTCACAATATTGTTACGTTTTTGCCTTGTCAAATACGGTTCGTATCACTGGATTGTGAATAATACAAAATCAATTTAATTTATCTCCAACGAATTTAGTTATTTCACAAAATTTATTACAACACAGTTTATCAATAAAAATTCACAAAATCTCTTTAAATAATTTTTACACAATTTACTATTCACTTATAATTTTTATTTCGCACTACAACACTTTCTAAATCACTTTTTAATTACTTTTTAATCTTCACACTGTCGCTTTCCAAATACTACTACTAATCTTACAAGTTTACTCTATCGCGTTCCAAATACTAATAATCCAATTCGATCTTGTTCGCCTTTTTATATACACAAACCAAGCTTCTCGAAAGTTCATGACTTTTCCAGTTAGAATAGTGTAGAACAATTTTATCATGGAAAATTCCATTTTAGTACCAGGTGTCACCGTCACAATATTTTTTGAAGTTATCTTTTGTTTTACTAGTGTACCTCAGACGTCTGTAAATTATTTAATCACAAAATTTTCACACTTTCTTAATATTTTGTAAATTTTTTTTGCTTTTTTCACAATTTTTTTGAACTGAGAATATATCCAGGGCCTAGATTCTGATCAAGTGACAAATGAAAATTTTTTGTGACTTTGTTCTAAAATTTTAACTGCTAAAACTGACAAATTTTAAATGCTATAAATTGTCATTTTAAAGCAGATACAATTTTAGTACAAAGTCACAAAAATTGTCATTTGTCACTTGATCAGAATCTACGCCCAGGAGGTAATGTGCTGCCATCTATGTAATGTGTATTGACTTTTTTTTAAATTGAGGTTTCAATAAACATATTATTACAAGGAAATGATGAATTTTCGTATATATTGAAATTCAAACATTTATTAATATATCTCAGAATTCACTATTATGAATTTGAAACGTTTTCATTTAAACCTTTTAGTAAAAAGTGATTTCCCATATGTCATATATACATAGTTTAGGATTTTCCTCGTTTTTAATTCCTTTATTAAAACTTCCTTTTTACTCTGTGGCTTGGTAAAATCAGGATTGCTTGGCTATTATTATCCTCAGCTGTAAAACAATTATAAAAAATTTCCGGAACATTTGAAATTTTTTTTGGAATTTATTAAAATTGGGAGCGTATCGAAATCTTAATTCTGAAAATCTTGCTTTTATCAAAATCTTACTTTCTTGAAATCATAATACGGGGAGCATATCGAAATTTTAATTTCCCAAACCAGAACCCATGATACACGTTGTTACCCAATCCTTCGACAAAAGTCGCGGCCCGAGTTACAAAAGTGAGATTTTTGGGAAAAGTAAGATTTTGTAAAGTAAGATTTAATATTTGGTCCCTGATCAAATTTTTCAATAAATGAAATGGACATTTATTCACTAGCTTCGTCAGTCGCCCTGATTTCGGAAGGATTTGTCCGACCACGATTTCGTAATCCAATATTTTTGGAAATCCAATATTATTTTATTTTGAATTGCTTGACTTCCAGATTTCAGGTTATGTTGCTATGTTACTTTTATGATATTAGACATTATTCGAAATTTTCAAAGCTTTCGAGAACAATTGTTCTTGAGTATCATGAACTACTTTTACATGAAATTACTGAAATACCAAAATACCAACTATTATCTAGCACAAATAACTTTAGTTTTACCATTACTTTTACTTTTACCATTGTCATTACCAATACCTTCACGTTCTCCTTTACATTTACCTTTAGTTTTACCTTTACCTGTACTATTACTTACCATTACCTTTTATCTTTATCCTTTCCTTTATTATTACTCTTAATTTTACTTCAACTTTTACTATTACCTTTACCTTTAGCACTACCTTTACCTTTACATTGACCTTAACCTTTGCCATTGCCTCTATTTATTGCCATTAGCTTTACCTTTCCATTACCTTTACCTTTACGGTTTCCATTATCTTGACATTTACCTTTATCTTTCCTTTACATTTACATTTACCTTTAACTTTATTTTCTTTTACTTTTACTTTTCAGCGAATTACCTTTACCTTTACTTTTACTTTTATTTGTACCTTTACCTTTACTAGGAAGGAAGGCAGTAAACATTGATTTAGAATTTACCTTCTCAGTTTGATTCATTATGAAATTAATATTTCAAAACATTTAGAAAATTACTGTCACAGAAACAGTGTTACAAATTGGAAAGAAAATGCTTAGAAACGACGTGTAAATTTTTGATATTCACAAAACTATTTCACTATTTTCATAGAATACCCATCACAGTTTTCGAAAAACTGGAAGTTTTTATTTAAGGTCCAAAAAAATTAAAAAAAAAAAAAATGTTTCAAATTTATTGAAAAAGCTCAATTTTAAAACGAAAATGTTTAATTTTACGATCGTCTTAAAGAAACGAAATATTTCAGTTTCTATAAAGGATTGACCAGAAACATTGAAAAACATTTAAAAATAACGTGGTTTTTTGAAAACCTCAGTTTTATTTTGAGGCCTTTAAATTTTTCGACTGTAGCTTTGAGTTACCGAGACCAGATGTCGTTACATTTCGATTTTCGAAGATTTATCACCAAAATTCCAATCATAAACCAATGCCACAGATTATTCGACATTTTTTTTTGGGGGGTTTTAGTTGATGCCTATTTTTCATTTCTAATTTTATTAAAAACATAATCAGAAATTTTTTTTCAAATTGCTAAACGTATTATTGGTAAGATAATTGCACCTTTAGTTTTAAAGAAACATGTGTCAGGTACAATGGTTCTATCTAATAAGATTATAATAATTTAAGATCTAAAAGTCAAAGTTAACACAATAATAATTTACAATAATACAATTAGTACAATATATTAGTAATAGTACAAAATATAGATGCTCAATTGCTTTGTTTCGTTTCAACCATGTTTTGAGATTTTTTTTTTATTTATTTTTTGGAATATGTCCATTAATCATATCATTTGTTTTGAGAGCTTTGGAGAAAGCGGAGAAGCCGCAGCACATTCGTATTTCAAACGGTTAGTTGTTAAAAAATAATAGGTGAAGCCACATTGAAAAAACGTTTACGAAACTCTGAATTACCATCGGCGACATACTTTATATATTTAAAATTTAAACGAAGATTATAACTAGAACAATTGACAAAGTTGTTCCCGGATGATATAAAAAATCTTTAATAAGACATGTGTTGAAACTACGATGAAAATTGATTTTGATGAAAGCCATGGTACGATGGAAATGCGAGTCTATAAAGATTTTTAGATGAACATCCAAGCCAAAAATCAAAGGAGACTTCCATTAAAAGATAAAAATAATCCATAAAATCAAATTATAATTTTTCAAAATCAAATGAAGGTTGTAAAAATCTTTTTTTTAAATTATAATGTTTAGTCCAAATTCAAATTGATCCAATTACAAATATGTTTGTCAATATAATTTTTGAATGTAGTCATACATTTCCAAATAATTTTGTACCATAAGTGGTAATTTTAATTCTTTAATGGCCTATAATTTAGAAAATGTTCTCTATTATTTATGAATCGAACCAATTTACATAACTAACACCTTTGAACATCGTTGAAAATTTTTAATTTTAAAATTGGATCTTGCCTTTGTCCAAACAAAAATACGTCATCAAAAATGTCTAAAACTGAAAACTTAAAGTTTTGATCGAACGAAAAAAATTAATCTTATTATAATTAAATTTGTCTTATTTTTAAATCGGGTATTAATCAGCCCAAATACCACAAATAAAATTAAAGGACAATCATGATTTCTTAACCTAGATAATATAAAACGTCAACATAATATAAAAAAAAGAAGAAAATGCTTAATTAAATTTTCCCAAAGAGTCAACAACAACAACAACAACAAAATGTTTCGTTTTCTTTTCATCTTCTTTGGATCATTTGTTATATTCATTTGCCCATTTTATTGTTTATCGAAGTGTTAATCGAATTTTATTCGGAAAATAGCTATATACAGATATACCATATATATAAAAAAATACTAACTGTATTTATTTTTCTTTTATTTTATTGTAATTTTCCCATTTAATAGTAAATTCGTCTTTTGTTTCAGTTACTCCGTCGGTGGTAAGTCATCAAATTTATTAAGACTTCATTATTTTTAAGCAAATTGTTAAGCTCTTTTTGCCTTATAAACAATATCGATTTCGATTGATTAAATATTTTATTTGATCTTTTTATGCTGCTTCATAATATTATGTTTCGATTATTATTTTCTTTATTAATTAATATAATATTGTATTGCTTGTCTTTATGTTTTTTTATGAGTTATGTGTATGCGGTTTGTTAAAATATTGATTATGGCTTTTTTGTGTACAGACACGTTTCAGAAGTAAATCTAATGTTAGTTAGATGAAATCTAACTAATCTAATCTAGTATATAAAATAATAAAATTTGTTGAAAATCCATAATTGTTTAATCTATTTGATAAATTACGTCGGTAATTGGTTTGAACATCAAACACTAACGGCTACATTTTAATTATGGTTAGTTTGACACAAATTGTTTTAATGTAAGTAAAATATAATTTAATATCAAAGCGAATATAATTTGATCTTACAAATATAATTAATCATTTTATGAATAAAATTTGATTATCTTTTGTAGATTCTGACCAAACATTACTAGTTTTGGGTTTTGTTATTTTTAATCTAAAACGATATAGACAACGTTAATTGCTAAATGTATGTCATTTAAGACTCCAGGGGAGAAGTAGTCCAATTATTTAGATCGAAATTTTTGTTTTAGTTAATATCCCTTAATTACGTTAAAATAATAATTTAATTAATAATAACATAACAACAAAAATTGTAAAAATAACAAAAAAATAATTTCGCTATAATTTTAATAATTTTTAATATTTTAACATATAATTTATATTATATATATATAATATAGTATGTTGTACATAACATAAACTGAACAAAAGAAAAAATAGTCACATTCTAACCAACATTATTTTTGTATCGTGGTGAAAGAAAATTGATAAAAGTAAAACAAAAACCAACGGGTGAGAAAATATATAATGTACTGTGTACAGTGCACGGAGAAAATGTAAAATGAAAATGTTATTTTTCATGAAAAATATAAATAATAATAGAGAAAATTCGTTTATATCGCAAGTGAGAGAGAGAGGGAGAGAGAGAAAGAGAATCAGTATTTTTCATTTTGCGCAATTTTTCATTAAACATATTATAATCTCACTATGAAACAAATGCAAAGTGAAAACATCAAAAATGTTTTGTTGAAATTTTCAGTAAATTTTTCTTTGATTTATAAGACGGACGTACAATTATTTTTTTCGAGTTTTATTAAAATAATTTATTTTATTTTTAAATACATATTGTTTTGTTTTAATTTAAATATTTTTATTAAAATAATATTAGTGTTTAATTATATTACACATATCAGTGAAGTTCAAGTTATACATATATGAATGTATGTATATATTATCCTGTGGTCCAATTAATAAATGAAAAACTTTTTTTTGTTTTTTAAAAAAATATATCACAACGAATTTTGATACTATTTCGAATAAAATTTAAATATTTAATGAGCGTTTAATTATTTATCCAAACAAAAGTGTTGTTATTTACTCTTATTTAATTTTAATATTTAACAAAAAAAAAAAAAGTTATGATTATTTTATTCTTGATAGTTGTGTAGTATCTAAAATAAAAAAAAAATATGTGAATTATGTATATGTTTATTATAATGTGTGTGTGCTGTGCTAAATGTTAAGTTAAAAAAGAATTCACAAAATTTATTTGTTCCGATTCTAAATAATGTACATATATGTATTTTAACAAAAAAGAAAAATGAAAAAGGTGAATCAACGCACAAAAACCGTATAAATTTTAGCCAACAACAAAACAAAAAAGGAAAAATTAAATTACATAAATTAAAAATAAGGTAATTTCCATTTGATTGCTGTAGACGATAAGAGTTATCATAAATTTAAAATAACAGAAAGCTTAAGTGTATTACAAGGATGATAGCGCGTGCATTTTTATACAGCTCGTTACACATCTGCTAGAGATAGATATCATCAAAGACGATACAAGTATATAAAAATCAATTTTTTTGTGGCGGAATTTCCTGATATTCAATATTCTTATAACCCTTATATAAATATTTGAACGAATATTTATTTAGTGAAAAGTTTATAAACAAGAAATTTTTGTTCCATAATAAATAATAAATGCCCTTATATTTATTTAGCCTTTTTCATAATATTAGTTTTATGCTACAGATTTTTTTTTTTTTTTTAAATTTTATAGTAACTTTCCCATAACTTTTTCATGTAAATCGTAAATCCTGAAAATAAAATGACAAAAAAACAAAAATAAAACATTTAATTAATTTAACATCAAAACAAAACAAAACAAAAAAATATTTGTGACAAGAAAATGCTTATCATTCTAAATTATGTATATTGCAGGATAGTTTTCCATTTACAAGTCAAGTGCATCATGTTTTAATTTTGAAAGTTTTTTTTTATATTTTATTAAATTAAAAATTAATGATAATTTATTATTTGCGACATGAATTTCGTTCTTATTTTCTTTTACGTTCTTCTTGAAAATATAGAAATTGTCAAAAGAAATAAAGTTAATGTAAATTCTCAGATAACGATGTTCAACAATATGTACATACATACGTCTATAAGTTTGATATCCATCCCGGAATTCAAATCTTATTCTATTTGAAGGAAAATGCAATAGAAATAATCCTGGTCAACGAAAAATGTTTTCCATTTTCTTATGTAAAGATTTGTTTTGTTTTATTTTTCCCGCTATAACAAAGTTATAAATTTAAAAATCGGTGTGTGCCTTCCGTTCTTAAACTCTTTCGTCGTTCGTTTTCCTCTTTACATTTTCGTCGCATTCTCATTGATTGATTGATTTATTGATTTGAGTGTACGATCAAGACTAAGCAAGGTTCCCGGTAAGACGCCGGGTCCACCGTACACCCTTTTTACATATAACAAAACCGAAGGAAAGGAAATGTATGTTAGTAACAAAAAATCGACCCGGTTCCAGACATCTAAGTAGTCGATAGCTAGTATGTTTTAGGCATCTCAACTCAAGCAAAGCGCTAGAGCGAGAGAGATACCTTATATCCTCGCTGTTGATATACGTTAACAAATAGTTATTCGAAAAGTACTCATCCGATTTTCATGAAACAAAGACAGACTAATAGACCTTGATCAAATAAGAAAAACAAGGTATGGCTAAGATCTCTAGGTGATCGGATTACAAAGTTATAGATGCGCAAAAAATTCCCTTCATAACCAAATTCACGTAAAAAACTAAAACAATAAAAGTCATAGAATACTAGATACTTCCAAAATTTTATTTTGCTTATGAAATGAAGGAATGAAAATGGTTTTGTTTGTATGTACATATATATGTATGTATATTGAAAGAAGGCATTGTTGAGATGCCGGTAATGCGATTACATCCTGTAATTAATTTTCCTTCATTTTTGTTAATAAATACGATAAAATAGTTAGCACAAGACAATACAATTTTTAAACTACATGTTCGCTGGATGCTTGAAGTTTCTGGAAGCTGAGGGAGGTTGTTCCGGTAATCCTCCTTAATTTCCATAAACATATTAAAGTACTACACATAATTTTAATGTTAATATTAGTAATCTGTGTCTCTTGACTACTTCAGATTTCAGAACTTGTTCCCGTAAATTTGTTGTTGTGCTGGAAAACTATCTAAGTTTAGCTATTAACTATCTAAATCTAATTTTGCAGTTTATTAGGATGACACCTGACAAATTTCTGTACACTTCTTAACATCGTAATCATTATTACTTTAAATTTCACTTTAAACTTATAAACAGTAGCTCAGAGGCGACCTAATATAATAAATATAATTAGATTAAAATTAACTGCTTATTAAAATGATTTCTGCCATACTGGTCACTGTTGCGACTTAAAACTACAGTTTAGCTCAAACTACTATTATAATGAAGCATTTCCGTGAACCTGCCACTAAGATTATAGAAGTTTGCTCTGTGATGAGTCCTGTAATGAATTATAATTAATGTCACCAGTAACCAAAAACTAAATGATAAGATCAAATCAGTGTTAAACTGTAAAAACCAAAACCAATATATAGTATATATCATCTAACCGAAAATAGTTCCCTTCTACTTTTATCTGTTGACATAAAAATCAAAGCAAAAACAATAAACCTTCAGAATTATTGCTAGAATAATTCTTCACCAACAAAAATCTAAAACGAAATCCGACATCATTCCAAACGAAATGAAAATACCGGGATTGCTGTTGTAAAGTTGCCAAAGTAAAACTACAATAGAATATAATTCACTAGTGGACCCAAATTAATATCTAAATTTATATTACAAAGTTATATTAGAAAAACCAATTCCCAAAATTTTATATCACTATCGTGACACTGCGTCGCTTACGACAGCCATGTTTTCCATGAGAACTGCACCAGAACCTGGCAAACCCAAAAACTCCCTTCACTCCATGTAAACCGAAAAAAAATCAATTCATAAAGCGCCAATGTGCAGTGCATTCAAACTAACAGCAATAAATAATTACAATTATTGCTTATTTTTTAGTTACACTTGATAAACCCATGAATTTATCGTGTGTAGCCGCTTGAGCCGCTTATGACATCACCTAGAAATAAGAAAATATTGATGAAATAACTAAAATGGGGGAAATTTCCAAGCTTAAAATGTGTATTCACGTCAAATACACCTCAATCAATTTTTTTCGGCTTACACAGAATAAAAGGAATTCAAAGTTCATCGAGTTCCAGTGCAGCTCTCATGAAAAACATGGCTGACATCATGGTAGAAATAATGACTGTAGAAGCACAATACAATTTTCCCATTTATGAAATATAAAAATTGAAAATTTCTCTAAAGCGGGCCTCAGATGATCAATATCTATTGCCAATATTTCAGTATTGGCAATACTATTGAACATGTGAGGACACTAATTGAAGGATTGTCAATATACAAAATATTGTGGCGATGGTTTGATGAAAACCAAAATATTTTTAATATTGATATAATATTTACAATACTATTGATCTTCTGAGATACTTTATTGACAAAATACCTATGCAAAGAGCTGTAAAAATTTGAATTTGGTCCACATAACTAAAAAAACGAAACAATTACCTACTTGCAGCATTGCATTTATACAAATATAAATATAAAATTAAATATATGTAAGTGGGGCCTGTTATAAAATACAATATATCGAAATAAATGTGATGCAATTAATAATAACTTGGCAAATATATACATGTACTACATGGTGCGGTATGGAATTCACCGATAGCACAAGTAATACCTCAATGGACAACAGGAATACACCAGAAACCCTTGATGTTCAACACCCTAGACCAGATTATTTCCTTTTTATTTTAATTTTGTTTTTCATTGATAATGCCCAAATAATCTCTACACAAGCTTTACTTTTATCTAATGATTCAAAGTGGAGTATTACCTGAAAATAAATATTTTTTATTGTTTGACGTTTAAGTGTATTGCCAATAGTATTGATCTTCTGAGACAATTGCTGTTTGGCAATAGTTTTTTTCTTTATTGACAATATTATATTGGCAATACTTATTGATCATCTGAGGCCCGCATAACAGTTTCACAAATTTAAACCTGTTTCACAAATTATGGGGTATTGTGTTATTTTTTTAAAATTTGTTTATCTTTTTACGAGTGAAATGTCGTTGGTGGTTTCTAAGCTATTACTTCAAAATATTCGTAGTATGCGGCAAAACTTTGATAGATTGATTTCGTTGGCTCAATTACCTAAATTAATAATATTATCAGAAATTTGAATAAATAATTTTGAAATTGGCAACTAGCTATTCATTAGCTGGATTTAAGTTTTTTGCTAATTGTAATAACATCCAGCGAGCTGGTGTTGTTGCTGTGTTCGTGGCTGATAACTTAATGGTCAAAATTCATAATGATCTTAAATTAAAGTCAGCTGATGTTTTAGTAATTGATACTTATTTTGAAAATTCTAAAGTAACTATTATGTGTCTTCATTCTTATAACATTGACGCTTATTTGGTTGAGCTTAATTTGCTCTTGATTAAAATTAAATCAAAAAATTTGCTCCTGGTGGGGGATGCCAATATTAACATTTTGAGCAGCTCTAGACTAGTTGATGAGTATAAATTTTTAATGTCCAGCCATGGATTATTCTGTGATGTAAATGTGCCGACCAGGATTTCTAGTGTTTCTTCATCTTGCATTGACCATGTTTTCTATCGATGCTCTAATTTTGCAATTGAGTCTATAGTTGAAGATTTACGTATCACAGACCATTGTGCCATTTTTAATTACTGTCTTTTAAGGGTAGTAACAAAGATCAATCTAATAATATTTATAGTATAGTATAGTATTTATAAATAATTTAGTATTAAAAGGAAAAGCACACAAGGAAACAAAGCAACCGAAACAAAAAAAAAATAATGAAGTTGCTTCCATTAGACATAAAAACCTCTTAAATTTTTTTCTTAAATAATTTTGCCGATCCTAATCTCTTAATTTCCAACGGAATTGAATTCCAAAGGGAAACTCCCCTAACATAAAATGACGTGTTTAACGACCTATAACAATTTTTTGCCGGAATTAGGCGGAAGTTAGAGGAATGAAAGCTACTAAACATTAGTTTCCTACATAGATAACAAGGCTCCTTAGCTTTGAGAAGTTTAAAAATAAAAAGACAAACGCGAAATTCGTAAAAAATAGATAAACTACATTCTAAAACAAGGCTAGAGTAGGCAGAAATATGATCGAACTTCCTAATACCAAAATAAACCTGGTAAAAGCATTGAAACATCTTTGGAGAACATTCATATTTTTCTGAAGCATACCGAATATCCCTATGTCACCGTAAATAAAATGAGGAAGAAGATAAGACAAAAACAATTTTTTCCTAAACTGACTATCAGAAAATCCAACCACTTTATACAAACAACTAAGCATGCCAAAGACCCTCTTACTAATAGTAACTAAATGGTCACCCCAAGTGACCAATATAAACCAATATAATAAAATTAATATAGATATGATGTTTCTGATTAACTTTGACCATCTGAACCAATTATTGTTACTTGAATCTTGGAATATAGTCTTATCTGAAGCCAATATTTCGATTTGTTTACCACTATGCTCTCTAGTTACGTTGACCAATGTAAATAATTAGGTAAACCGAATAAAAAAACTTTCAAGCTTAAACCGTGGATGAACAATTCCCTTCTTTATAAAATCAATAAGAAAAATAAGCTTAGTAGAAAACTTACAAAAAAATCCCAGTAATTTGGACTTATCAAGCTTTCTTCGTCAGATGTCAAAACAATTAAAAAATCAAATATTTGAGGCTAAATCAAAGTATTATTTGGGTCGATTTCAAAAGGTTACCGGTAACGTTAAAGAACAATGGTCATTAATTAATGAAATTCTAAATAAGGATACCTCCAGTGATAATATATTTGAAATAGTTGATGAACATAATAATCGTTTCGCCTCTGCAGGTGATATAGCTTTTGCAAACATTTTGCAATGTTGTATCAAAGCCTCGTAAGGAGCTTTCCCACTGCTCGCGACTAATCGATGTTACTGTAAGTTTAGATGAATCATCTAGCAGCAGTTTTTTTTCCCCGGCATTGTTCATCTACTGAGATATTTCACATTATAAACTCACTTGAAGATAAACACTCTGCATACATGTTTGGTTTTAGTAATTGGTTATTTAAAAAAATTATCTTTAACATTGTTGATATTTTTTGTATTCTTTTTAATCGAAGTATCATTGAAGGCATTTTCCCTGACTCACTTAAAGTTGCTGCAGTAATTCCGCTATTTAAAAAGGGCGATCGTTTGCAAATTGCGAACTATCGACCAATTTCTTTACTTTCTATGATCTCAAAAATCTTTGAAAAAGCATTTAAAACGAGGGTAATTTAGGGACTGAAGATGCTATGATCGAACTGCTAAATCCGCTTCATGAGGGTCTTAATAATTCTAAAATGGTAGCTACTTTATTTGTCGATATTACAAAAGCATTTGATATGGTGGATCATAACGTTCTTTTGAATAAATTGTGGAATATCGGTTTTCGTGGTTGTGTTTATAATTGGCTGAAATAATTTATTATTAATCGCTCACAAAGTGTTCATTGTGGCGTTTGTGTTAGTGAAGCATTGGTTCTGGAAGCCGGTGTCTCTCAGGGTTCAGTACTTGGCCCGATTTTATTTTTGATTTATATTAATTCGGTTTTCACTCAAAATTTTAAGGGTAAAGTGGTGGCTTTTGCTGACGATGTGGCTTTTGTGTACAATAGTTCTAATTATTCCACAATTACATTCGATATTAATTTTGACTTAGGTTTATTAAGTCAGTGGTTCGCTGTACATAAACTGGTTTTAAGTCCGAAAACTAAAGCAATGTTGTTTAATGTAAATGAGTTGTGTGCTTTCAATAGAGACTTAATTTATCACGACTGTCGTTGTACTAAGAGTGGTAATTGCCTGGCTAATTGTTTGACGATTGATTACGTGAATAACATTACATATTTGGGGTTAATCGTAGATAGCCGTTTGGACTGGAAATGTCATATATGTGACCTAAATAATTCACTACATTCTGGTATTAGGAAAATGTATCTATTCTAACTGTTCTTTTTCGGTTCTAAAAATGTTTTATCATGCCTTAATTGAGTCCAGATTGCGCTATGGTATTTGCTGCTGGGGCGGTACGTACTACGAGTCAGTCCGGCCTTTAGTTATTGCTCAAAAGTTAATACACAGATTGATGTTTTTCAAGAATAAATTGTGCTCATCTTGGCCGTTATTTAAAACGAGTAATATTCTGCCATTTAAACATCTTTATGTTTTCAAGGTTATGAATGTATATTTTGAGAGATGTGGAAATCCTTTTTTGAGTTGTCAAAGTTACACTTTGCGAAAGAACACATTGCATTTTCGTACGGTTCCTGAAATTTTAAAAACCCATTATCTTAATTACTTTTCAGTTCCCGCTCCTACAATTTTTAACAAGCTTCCCAGAGATATACGTTGCTTAAATTCAAAATCTAAATTTTTGTCATCATTGAAATTGTGGCTCTTCCAGCACGCTACGATTGATTTTATTTTTGAGTGTATTGTTTAATGTGTACAATTTTGGTTATCACTTTTGCCTTCGTAGTAACCTGCTTTATTAATTAATTTGTTTCATATGTGTATATACTTAATTTTAATTCAATATTACCTTTAGTTAATAATATTTTGTTTGTTATTGTCGCTTTGTATCTAAGAATTATTATTTCGATTACTTTCTTATTATTATATTTCTTATTTTTTTTTTATTTCTATTATTTATATTGTTGTATTTATATTGTTAAGGAAAAACGCCTGTCACTGATAAATATCCTACCAAAAGGCTTTTCTGGTTTTTTGTACTCTGGTTTCAGGATTTAAATAAATAAATAAAATTACAATTGGAATAAAAATTCAAAATCAGTATATAAAATATTAAGATAAATTTTGGACGATTAAAATAAAATAACATAAAATATAAATCCTATCAACGCATCTCTCAGACATTGCGAGGGAATATTTTAATTTTATGCGCTTATACAAAAACTACATACATAGTAAAATATGTAAACGAAAGAAGAAATTTTTCAAGCCAATATATGTCGAAAATACCTGTAAAACGATATTCAACCAATACCGTTATTTAATTTTTGATCACTTCCTTATAATTCCTATAACGACCCCTACACTTTCATTATATATTTTATTATTTTCAATTTATTTCACTTCACACTTTATTATTACGCTTTTATATTTATTTATCACATTAAACTCAAGACAACACAACACAACATAAAAACTTGATAGTTGGAACAAAAAAAATTAGGGTCTATCTGACTCCTCGAACGATACTTTTCCCACAAATAAAGATCACCAAACTAACCATTTACATTTCACAAAAATTTTGTGTTATTTTGAGCAAGGTTCTTAAAATATGTCACGGATTTTTTTAAATTTGGAGACTACTTACAATCCGCCAAATTAGAGGCAATTTCTTCTCTATAACATAATTTAAATGAGTGCTTGTTCATAATTCTCAAGGCTAAACTCGAATAATAACGAAAATCTCGAATTAAACCGAAATAAAAACCTCGAAAAATCCCAGAAAACACCGATAAACGCTTGATCGGCGTCTTGCAAGTTTCGACTTTATGTACATGTGTTACATATGTGTATGTAAGCGAAAATTTCGAATAATATTAGAGTTCTAAAGAGACTGATCGTGATAAAAATTCCAATATGTAATAACGAAAATCTCGGATCTAAGCAACTGAAAATCTCGAATTTCGAGAAACTCACCTAACTCAATGTATTTCAATCCAAAATCAACTCGGATAATATCGATAAACCGCTAACAACAAAACACACCTTATATGATAACGTCATTATTCGAGAAACTGAAATAGTCTCTATAAAGCCAATTCCATTACATAAAGTTAAAGTTTATTTAAAAAAAAAAAAAAAATTGTAAAACCCCCAAATCCGGAAACCTAAGACGACTGGGGTCGATTATGCAAGCAGTGATTTTGTAAGACATTTTATGTGCTCGTAAAGCTTGCATAGTTGCATTTCCTGGTATTTCGACTTTGAGAATTCTGAGTCGAGAGAGACATAACCCAGAGTAGATGAAATTATGTGCAATTGAAGTGCAGCAGTCATAATTCTTGTTCACAAAATTTAATAAATAAAACAGAATACATTTTAGGCCCTGTAAAAATCGATTAATATCGGATTGTTTCAAATTTAGTTGATTTACTATTTAATTTTTCCACATTGCACAAATAATTTTGAATAAAATGAAATTAATTTTAGCTTTTCCTAGAATGAAAATTTAAAAAGTTTTTTTATTGGAAGTGTAAAGCATAATAATTAATTTTTAAAAGTTATTATTTATATCAATGTTAAAGTAGTTTATGGGACATTGCTTTACAAATCTATCTTGCAGAAAAACGCTTTTTGAACATTTGAACTACACAGAAAGACATTTATTTCATTTAATTTTAGAGGAAACACTTGTTACTTTCTGTTAAAATTTTTTTTATAAAAACATCCAGCCAAGCTTTTTCTCTTAATAAAAAGTTTAACAAAAAGTAACAAAAACTTTTTTCTTAAATTAAACTTCCAGAGATACTTTTCAATATGATAGTACCTACGAGTATATACAAAATGTAAAAAATAAAACAGATACCACGTGACCACTCTAACAGCCAACCAAAACACGAATAGAGTTTTTTATATTTAGAGATATAAATGATGAACGGTTATCAACGGACAAAAACTGTTACATGCAGCTCAAGTAGCTCTTTATAAAACATATTTACTTGTAAAGAGCTTGTCTTGGTAATCGGTTATCGTACCAATTTTTTACGACTGGTAAAATTTGGTAAAATCAATACTTAGTACAATTTGATTTGAATTAATTGCTTCTGATTAAGCAAGATGCACCCTCGTATCTTAGATTCTATTCGAGTATGATTTGTGCAGTAAAATTAAATTTAATTTTAAAATAATTTTTGGGCTTTTAAGTGTTTTCTATATGATGATTTTATAAAAATGGTTTACTCGTATTCGCTATTTGCGCTTGGTGTAAATAACAACCTGTTGCTTTTTTTTATCCGAATTTTGTCGTAATATTATTATAAGACATTTTTTTTTAATGTATATACTATAACCGCAATCTGTCTTATTAAAAATAAAACAATTTATCGGAGAAATAGGAAACTGCACCTTTCATCTTCATTTAATGTATTAAAAATTTCATAAGAAAATTATTTCTGTGGCAACAACCCAAAACAAATTCAGAACAGCTACGTCAAAAGGAATATTTTGAGTTAGGTGAAATAATTTTAACGATAACTAAAAGTACCGTTAAAATTGTTTTGCACCTATCAAAATCTTCATTTTGATGCAATTGTTCTGAATTTTAACAAATTTTGAAAAACTATATAACTCGACATTTATCCTTGGATTGATTCCAATTTGGATAGCGATTAAAATAAATCGCTTAAGTGTTTTTTTTAATTGCATTTTGCTTATTGTTAACTTGACATCTTAGCAATTATTCATATTTAATGATATGATTATGATCATCACTTTGTATCATTATTATAAATTATATACGAACTGTCAATGTGAATCACAAATTGTATAAAAAATAAAATTTTGGCCACGTGCACGAACCATTTTTAACTTGGCTAATGGATGAGCAATTATTTAGTTACTAATGGGTTTTCTTTAGTAGGTATTTAATGGTTAAAACCAAAATTAAAATAAATTTTTGAAATTTGATACAAAAGTAGCATTATGAAAACTATACAAAAAGAAAAAACCGTTAATTTTTTTGGGGGTTATTCGATCTCAACAGTATTTTCTTTAAATAAAATCAAAAGTGTGAAAAATAAAAACTGATTATTTTATGTAAATCGATATTATACAATATATTTAATAAAAACAGTTTATTTTAGCTGAAATATAAATCAAGAGAGAAGCTTGCGTGGGTTGTGTGGTGTACTGTCAGACAGCGCGAAATCAATTTGTAAATTTCTATCACGCATCTTTCAATCAAATAGCTATGTATAATTTTCTGTTTTAATCGGCATATTTTTTATGCTTTCTTGATGAAAATGTTTGTTATTTTTCATAACAATATTTAAATTTGACTTCCCATATTGCTTTGAAATACGTAAAGATACGTATGTACATATGTATATACGTCCATTTTTTGCGGCAATGAAATCTGTTTTTAATTTTATTCCAGTTACGTATTTATTTGCTAATTTAACTAAAAAATTAACACTAGAAGAGCCGACCGATCAAAATGACCGGTTGATTTAAATGCTGATAAGACTTTCTCTTTAAATTTCCGGGTTGATACTTGGTAGTTCTAGGGTTAATAATTCTGACTTAAAACCACAAAAGTGAATTACTTTCATTTTAAACCGGAATAGAAGTTAATGTTTTTAACCAAAAGATAGTAAAGCTTGTCAGCAATAATTTTGAATAAATTCCCTTTATGTCTTAATCCACATTTAACACAAAACAAATACTTTTTACTACGGCACTTGGTGAAATACACATTTTTAAAAAAAACACTTGTTTTAATATTTCGCAAATTTTATAGGTTTAAAAAATCACTCGATCAACTTCGGCTTGTTAGGCCATCATCAGGAGTATCTACTTAACTGTAAAAATAAAAATGTAGTTATATACATACAGGGTGACTGACACGAAGTGTTACCAACTTCAGACTGTTATTGCTGTCAAACCAGTGATGACAGAGCGCTCAAATTTACACTAATGACAGTTCATTCCATTGTTTACAAACGTACAGAAGCAATTTAGTGGGAAATATTCAGAAAAAAAGTTATCCGCAATGGAGTTCAAGCGTAATAGTGTGATTTATCTAAATTTGGCTGGAAAATCACAGCCGCAGATTGTTAATCGGTTAAAACATCTGCATGTGAATAAAATGTTTGTGTATCGCACCATAAATCGTTTTAACGATACTGGCAGCATTGCAAAACGCCATGGTGGTGGACCGAAAAGCACTGCAACATTGCCGTATATCATTCGGAAGGTGAAAAATGACTCGTGAGGCGAACATTTCGCTCGAACGGATGCAGCACATATTGAAAGATCATCTTGGACTAAAGGCCTTGAAATTCCATAAAACGCATGGTCTCACCGATGCTCAAAAAAAAGTTAGAGTGGAAAGAGCAAAGGAGTTGTTACGCTTGCACGAAAGTGGCGATTTGCCGAATTTGGTTTTCCCCGATGAGTCACCGTTCGTTATTGAGCAATATGTTAATAAGCAAAACAACCGGATTTACTTGCCCGGCCGTTCTACTGAAAATTTGGACCACCGGATTACCACTCGAAACTAAGCGCCGCCGATGGTGATGGTTTGGGCCGCCGTAACGGCCGAAAGCCATTCACCGCTCGTTTTTTTGGACCGTGGCATCAAGATAAATGCTCAAATTTATCGGGATCATGTGTTGGAGGAAGCGTTGAAGCCTTGGGCACAAAAACATTTCGGCCGCAGAGCCTGGGCATTTCAACAGGACTCGGCGCCGAGTCATAAAGCGCGCGTCAATCAAGATTGGCTGAGAAACAACGTTCCGCGCTTCATTTCCACTGCCCAATGGCCACCAAATTCACCGGATGCAAATCCGCTAGATTTCTCTGTTTGGGGTATTTTGAAGAGCACGGTTGAGACAACAAAATACCAAAGTGTCGATTATCTCAAGCAAGCGCTTTCGTGCTGAATGCAATAGCTTTGTCGGCCGTTTGAAGGCCATAATCGCGGCTAAGGGTGGCCAAATCGAAAACTGCTAATGCAATTCGAAAATTTAAATATTTGTGAACATTTTTTACTTTGATTCAATAAAATTCATCAACAAATAAAAATTCTGTGGCGTTTTGTTTTGGTAACACTTTGTGTCAGTCACCCTGTATATACAGTGCTGGGAAAAAAAAAATTGGGCAAACATATTTTATTGCAAATTGCAGTCTTTTTTTGCTAAAATTACAAAACTTTTGAAAGCAATTGGCTTATTATTTTATTTTAAATATGTACATGTACGACCAATTTTTTGAAAAAAAAAAATGTACCTGTAATTTAGGGGGAAACCCCGAAAAATGCCAAAATTTTCAAAATACGTTGATTGGAGTTAAATTAATGGAATAAATTAGACACTTATTTTCTAATTTTTTTTTGTTCTTTACTGATTTATATAAATTCTATTTTTAATATTAATATTTTGTTGGACCGCCATTTGCTTTTATTACAGCGATACACCTCTGATTCATTGAATTTGATAAATTTTTAGAGATTTTAGAATTTTTAATATTACAATGTTGTCGGAACCGTTTTAAAACGTCATCGGACAAAAGACGGGATCTTAAGCGAGCAATTGGAAAACAAATTTCAGCCAGCTTAGTGAGAAAAACATTTGTTAAAGCTGGTTTGAAAGCACTTAAACCAGTCCAGAAGCCTGAGTTCACATTACGAGTGAAAAAAAAAAAACGTTTGCTATGGGCCCAGGAGCATGTTTCTTGGACTCAAGAGAAGTGTAATGATGTGATTTTCTCCACTCCATTACTTTAAGTCCAATCAACGTATTTTGAATATTTTGGCATTTTTCGGGTTTTCCCCCTAAATTGCAGGCACATTTTTTTTTTCAAAAAATTGGTCGTACATGTACATATTTAAAATGAAACAATAAGTCAATTGCTTTCAAAAGTTTTGTAATTTTAGCAAAAAAAGACTCCAATTTGTAATAAAATATGTTTGCCCAATTTTTTTTCCCAGCACTGTATGTAGTTGCAAAAAACAAAAAGTGAAACAAAAGAATAAAAATAAAAAATGTGGGAGTTGGTAAACAACAAAAATGGTGAGAGCAATAAAAATTAAAAATTAAAAAAGGGGGTGAGTTATACCAGGTATATGATTAGTCAACGGCCGAATAACAAAATCCCAGATGTTGATTTTTCCTTAATTTTATTTTATTATAACCCGACGTATTAGTCATTTTATGGAATGGTATGAGTATGGGAATAAAACGGTGCGGGGTCGGTAATTGGTGAGAAACGGATTTTTCTCTCTGTTCGTTGAGGATATTTTGGTTAAGAAATATAGCTTTTCGGATTTCGTAAGATTCTAAGTTGTCTAAACGTCTGCTTTTTGGTTGTACATGTAATATTTCTAAATTGTTTAAACTGGCTGTGTGATTTTCTAACGTTAAATGATTATAAAGGGATGTTTCATGGCTACCAGATAAATGTTCTTTAACTCTAACTTCAAAACTGCGCCCAGTCTGTCCGATATAAGAGGAACTGCAATCATTGCAATTGATCTTATAAACGCCAGACTTGAAAAGGCGATCAATTCTGGGTTTGTTGTTAAAAATCATTTTCTTAATTGTATTATTGTTATAAAAAGCAAAGCTAATATCTGTGTATTCTGTCACGATGTTACTAATCCGTTGGCTAGTTTTTCCTAAATACTCTAAGCGGCGCCAATTTTTCGGCATTAGGCTATCAGGTGGATAAATGTTAGCTAAAGCTTTATGTTTCAGTTTTCTGAATGACTTTAAGTCTTAGCTGCATAACCGTTATTCGCTGCTATTTCTAAAATTATATTAAGCTCTTTGCTATAATTGGATATGGTCAAAGGAATGTTTATTAATCTATCTAAGAGTGAGTGAAAAGCTTGACATTTTTATACTATGGGGATGGTTTGAAGAGTTAGGAATAATGGCGTCTGTGTACGTGGGTTTTCGATAAATTTTGAACTATAATGAAGAATTAATTCTGGTTATTGTTATATCTAGAAAGTTAATATATTCGTTTTCTTCTTTTTCTACCGTAAAATTAATGGTGGGGTATTGAGAATTTAACCAAGTGAGAAATGAGGTTAATAGTCTATCAGTTCCATTCCATAGACATAGTATGTCATCAACATATCTGTACCAAAAGATCACATGGCGGAAATAAGGATTATTGCTTGATACAATAGTTTGTTCGAAGAAATTCATGAAAATTTCTGCTAACAAAGGTGACAGAGGGAAGCCCATCGGTAGACCATCAGTGAATCTGAAATACTTATTATCAAAGCAAAAAAAATTTTGTTTAATAGAAGTTTCAAATGTCAGCTTCAGTTCATTGCGTAAGCCTCCATCTACAACATCCCTATCTAAGTAAGTTTAAACTATTTGAGACAAGATGTTAATTGGAATAGAAGTGAAAAGACTAGCAACGTCAAACGAAACTAGTTTTGAGTGTAGTGAAATATTAACATCCTGAATTTTGTTAATCAATTCTACTGAGTTCTTACCCGAGAAAGCCGAAATGAAATTAGTATGACTGTTGGAAAAGTTTATGAAACCCTTACGCTTACATAGCTTGTAGGCAGGTGCATTGCAATACGCTACTATTGGCCTAATCGGAATGCCTTCTTTAGGGATTTTAGGTAAACCATAAAGAATAGGGCATATGGATTCATAACAGTGTGCCTCCAACCAATGCCATCAAGCACCTTTGGGCAGTGGTTGATACACTTACTGACCAAAGTCTTAAATGACCTAGTAGGATCTCTATTGAGCTCTAATGCTTTGCTTTCTGTAATGAAATCAGAAATTTTGTTTGTAGTAATCGACTCTTGTGAGAACAGTGATCGTATAGCTTTTATCCGCTTTACACGCTATCAGGTCATGATCACGTAACTTTTTCTTAATCGCACCAATCACTTTAAGGTTATTATTAGAAGAAACAGAAGATTGAAAGGAGATAGAGGAGGAAGCCCTACCCAAGCCTTTCTTAATCTGTAACGCACATATTGATTTCAGTTGGCCTGACTGGCCGTAAAAGGCAGTTTCGGCATCTATAGCGAGACTCTCAATTGACTGAACGCCGATTGTATTTGGTACAGAAGTTTCTAGTGCTTTCACCATTTTTGTTGTTTACCAACTCCCACATTTTTTATTTTTATCCTTTTGTTTCACTTTTTGCTTTTTGCTACTATATATACATATACTACCTTGATCAACAAGTTCTCGGAATAACCACCGTGTGGCGCTCCCATCGTTCCGATTTGAGTTTTGTTTTTTTGTTAAGTTGGTACATCTGTTGTTGATATTCCCTCTAAATCTTAGCGTCATAGCTTGACATTTGCAAAAGTTACGTAGTCAAGAGTACATCTACTCTGTGTGTGTTGGCAATTTTTCCATTATTTCCTCTCGGCTGCTGAAACGCGTTCCCCGTAATGTTTTTTTAACTCGATTGATGATGCATTACACCGTTGTAATCCATGAAAACCGTGAGCATTGCCTTCTTTTTTGACTGAAAACGACGTGGTTTTTTTTTTGGTGAACGCCATTCACTTGTCTGATGTCTGGATTGTGTGTCGTACTCATAAACCCATGTCTCGTATCCAGTAATGATCCTTTTGATGAATGTGGGATAGGATTCAGCCTCGCAAATCATGTCTAAAATTGTAAATAATTTCTAAAATTGTAAATAATCGCCAACACACACAGAGATAGATGTACTCTTGACTACGTAACTTTTGCAAATGTCAAGCTATAACGCTAAGATTTAGAGGGAATATCAACAACAGATGTACCAACTTAACAAAAAAACAGAACTCAAATCGGAACGATGGGATCGCCACACGGCGGTTATTCCGAGAACTTGTTGATCAAGGTGGTATATAACCACATTTTTATTTTTACAGTTTAGTAGATACTCCTGATGATGGCCTAACAAGCTATAAAATTTGCGAAATATTAAAACAAGTGTTTTTTTAAAAAATGTGTGTACAAAACAAATGTTTATTTTATTTTTAATTTTATTAACTTATATAACAATAGTAAGGTTTTTAGATGTTCTACGAGTTTGTCCAATGTAGGAAATTGGACAATACGAACAAGTCAATTTATTTACTCAGGCCACTAACATTTGGTTGTTTTTCTTAGTTTAACTCCGATTCTAGAATCTTCGACTTCCGACCAACCAAAAATCGTACTCCATCATCATGGGGTTTGTGATGTGATTCTTCTAAATAGTCTGCTATAGCGTTATTTGAGTGTATTATACATTTAATGTCAGTGCAGATAAATCTTCTTCTCGTGTTTAAAAAGTTTTACTGGCACAATATAATGCGATACAACAATTAAAACAGAATAAATTAACAAAATTTCATATACAGTATTTGGTTTTAAACTTGTACAAATGTTTGTTTTTATTTTTTGCATTTCTGAATTGGAAAATGTGAAAACACTCGTTTTCAACAATATGTACATATATGATAGTTATCCCATACCGTATATACCCTTTATTTGGATGTTGCAGTAGGTATACCTACGTGCTTAAAATGCAAAATGTATTATTTGATTTGCTAAACAAAATTAAAGTGAAATCTATTTAAGTTTAATTATAGTAGAGTTCATGTATAAAATTAGAAGTGCATTTTTAAATTTTATCGTGAAAAACATATCAACCGAACAGATATTAAATTATATCTAGAAAATTTTGAATTACCTATATGTAAGTTTTTAATTTTTTGTTTAATAACTTTTAAATACTTTTAAATATTCCAAGCGTCATATTTTAAAAATACATATCCAATTATTTCCGCTTAGATATGTGCTAGGTCTCAGTCATAAATTATTTATTTGCTTTGATTCCACTCTGCGCAACAGTGAATTGCTAAATGGTACTTTGTAAAAAAATTTGTGATGTTCTAGAATTACAAACACATGACAAAATTGATTAAATCGCTTCATCATCTGTATCGTAGTATTGAAAATACGGTCCTTATAGGCGGTCTACTTGCCAAATCACAATCAGTAATAAAATTTCAGCTTGAAAACTCTCTATATAGGTAATTACCGAATTTGATAAGACTTCCGTTTTCTAAATATTTTAAACTAAATATCGAAATTAACTTATTAAAAACTGTAATTACTGCTGTAGTAATTAACTTTACTGAAGTCTGTATGAACTGTATTTCATCTCTTTTACCTGATTTAAAGATTGGAGTGTTTTTTTTTGATATTTTCCATGTATCTGGAAACATGCCGGATACTTTTGACGGGTTGAAGAGATACCGCAGTGGATTAACCAAAGTATTTGCAAGTTTGTTTAAAATAGATAATGGTATATTATCTCTAATGTTGTTGTTGTTATTCGATGTTTCTGCTGCATTCATAATATTGTCTACCGGTCAGTAGTACTGTTGGTGTTATTCTAAGACACATTTGTTCAAACTAGTCGGATCATATCCCGTCGACCCAATGCAAATGTACAACTTACCATAAATTAAAGAAATCTCTAAAAACTAAATCTACCCCATTCAGTCTGACAGTCAGCATCCCACCTGAAATACATCATCAAACTCAACATTAATTCTCTTAAATAACTTTAAATTATATAATTTACTTTCTTAATTTGAATTATCCCGTTTCATTATAAATTAATTAATAATATTGTAAGTACATTATACTTATCTTAATTTTCCCATTTGTTTACAAGATGACATTCCTTCCTTTTGACATGAACTGTCAGATTGCCAGAGTGACGAGCGATTTTAGCATTTAATTATATTTAGTGTTACCAAATGTATATGATTAGTTCAAGCATATAATCAATTATTCATCTCATTTTCATCTCGCGTATTGGAAACAACAGTATATTAACCTAACAACAAATCACAATTTGTACAGTGTGGTCCTTCGAACCGGATCCATAAACCGCGGATCCGGATCAATAAACCGCCAGTTATTAACCAATAAAACCCACCCACATGGTCAGCCATAGCAGTCGCCATTTTGTGGGCTTATTACATCAGTTACGGTAAACAGTTTTTAATTTAATTATTCTTTGTGAAGTTTTAAGGCAATTTTTCTAAATAGTACCCCTATTATTTGTGTTTGTGTTCGTTGCTGCTCTAAACCTTAAACTTGTTTCACTCGTGTTCGTTTCGAGATGTTAATTATTTGATAAGTTTTTTCGACCGCATTAAAATGGAGGCATTGGGGAAACCTAAAGCAGTGATCAAAGGATAGCTCACAAAAATTTCTAACATTATAACAACCAAGGGTAAAATTTCCACTTATGAGAAAAGAACTTTGGAACTTAAAGCTCTCATTAGCGAATTATCGTTAACAACAGTCATTCCAAATCGGATGCTGCCGACGAAACAGTGTTGAATGTAACCCAGAGTAATTTTCGCTCAGATTTATAGTTGCTTAGATTAAATCTCCCAGTTTTTGATGGCAATGTGAAACTGTGGCAGTCATTCTACGATATTTATACCTCAACTGTTTATGAGAATACGAGCCTGTCACCCGCACAGAAATTCAAATATCTATTAGGTCAATTACGTATACCTGCATATTCATCAATTTGTCATTTTCGGGTGTACGATGCTCTAACTATTTCGAAAATGAAGCTTTATGACGCGATCGATGAAACAATTCAAGGCTTAAAGGCGTTAGGAGGGGAAGCAACCCAACGTGACCCTTGGCTTATACTATTAGCAACCGATAAATTAGATGATGACACCAAGCAGCTTTGGAAATATGAGACAGCTGAAACCGATCATTATTAGAATTCTTAACCAAACGGATGAACTCACTTATTGAAGCCGTACCAAAACGAAGTGTTACCCATAATCCGCAGGCGTTCCATGCTACCGAACTACAATTACCTTCTTGTCCACTTTACCAAAATGAATTTCACAAATTGTAACTAATAATCAAGTAGCGGATGACAACATAATAAAAAATAATATATTATGTATCTTACCTTTTACAGCCAAATTAGAAATACAGGATAAATATGGAAATTGGATGCCTTGTCGTGCTCAGTTGGATTCGGGCTCTACACATAACTTCATTTCCGAAAAACAAGCCAATTGAAAAACAAGCGAGCAGTTCAAGAGGTAAATCATTAATCAAACTTCGATCACCCATCAATCATGGTTATCATATGAAGACCGACGCTCTTATTCTTCTGAAAATATCATCAAGATTACCACATGAATCGTTCGATAAACCGTTGTTTCAGTTTGATACCAATCTATTGTTAGCCGATCCAGATTTTCATGTTGGTGCAGAAGTCGACCTGTTATTGGGTTATGAGGTACTCTTCCAAATTTTGTTAAACGGTAAATTTCAGGTTAGTTGGAGGAGTTATGTCCAGTCCCAAAAAATCCTTGCCTAAAGTAAAGCAAACTGATTCTTGTTCAGTTCATATGGGTTCGTCCAAAGTGCTACAGTGCTTAGAGAAAGCCATGGAGACTTTTGTGGCGGAAGAACAGAGTTGCATCGAGTTTTTCAATACAAGTACCAGAATCCAAGAAAATAAAATTGTTGTCCGAATACCCTTTAAGGAGAATCCACAAGGAATTGGAGAGACCTACACCCGGGCATTGCGAAGATATAATTTACTAGAGAGAAGGCTGGATCGTGATAATAACATGAAACTAGCATATATAGAATTTATGCGGGAATACCTGAAGTTAGATCACATGGAATTGATACCAGACTGATTGATCCTATGGAGAGAAAATCCAAAATCCGAAATATCCCATTATCGTTTGGAAACTGTGACCTATGGTACATAACCTGCACTCTTCTTAGCCACGGCCTCATTAAATTATCTAGCAGGCAAATATCACCACATGTTTCCTGAAGCCAGTAAGACAATCAAGGGTAATTTTTATATGGACGACTTAATGTTGGGAAGCGATTGCCTCGGGTCAGCCTTAAAGTTAAAACAAGAAATAATATGCGTACTAAATTGTGGTGGATTTAATATACGGAAATGGGCCGTGAATCATCCATTAATCTTAGAGAACATTTCGACAGAAAACCGCGAGATGGCCGCTTGGGAAGTTACCGATGATAACCAAATGATTTCTGTTCTAATTCTAAAATATAATCCAATAGTAGATTATGTCAACTTTAAAGTGTCCTTCCCAGTAGCACCAATTAAAATTACCAAACGAGCATATTTATCTGAGACATCTCGTATTTACGATCCGTTGAGACTTTTATCGCCTATTACAATAGGATTTAAAATTGTATTCCAATCTCTTTGGCTGGAAGGTATTGGATGGGACGACGAATTACCTTTAAGCATTTTAAATAGTTATTTGGTGATCCGAGATCAATTGGAACTATTAACCGAGATGAAATTCCCTAGATGATATTTGCAGGTGATATAATGGAATTACATGGATTTGCAGATGCCTCAAAAGATGTCGCATCTGTTTATTCAAGAACTGTGTCAGATAAGGAAAATGTTAAAACGAATCTAATAATACCTGAAACGAAAGTAGCTCCACTCAAAGCTGTTACCATACCAAAGTTGGAACCAAACAAAGAACCATCCATCTATTTGTATACAGGACGATTGTACTTCAGTGGCTTTCGAAACCTCCGAAAATTTGAAACACGTTCTAAGCGAATCGAGTTGCTGAAATTATGACGTCGACTGCTCGTAACCAATGGCATTTTGTACCGAGTAGCGAGAACCCAGCCGATAAAGCCACCAGAGGTGTGACTCCCGAAAGTTTCATAGCAGATGAAATGTGGATTAGAGGCCCTACATTTTTAAACCAAACACTCGTGCTTCCGTCTTCACCTAGAAGAGAAACGAAAAATTTTGAGCTAGTCAATTCTAACATAATTTTCATTTCTCAGGACTTTGAAGTCATCAAACAATTATGCCTTAAATATTCAAACTTAAGAACATTAACTCGTATCTTAGCGTTCATCCTTCGATATAAAGAAAATCTCCAATCTTGGAAAATAAGTCGAAAATCAAGTAAACGTTTGTCCGTAGAAGAGGTGTTAAGAGCGGAATATTGTCTATTCCGATTTGTTCAACATGGGTGCTTTAAAACTTAAATTAACTTTCTTTCTCCTTATATCGACAACCATGGATTACTGCGGATGAGAGGGCAGGGTGCCAAGCACCCAATTATACTACCTAACGACAACCCCATCACAGAAGGTGTAACAAGAGACACTCATCACAAAAATTTACATGCAGGGCACAAATTGGTGCTAACACTTTTAAAGCAGCATTTCGCCACCCCAAAAAGTCAGAAATGTCAGCGGAGGTATAATACGTTTGTATCTCATCTGTAGACGCTTTAATACCAAGCAAGAGCAGCAATTTATGGCTCAGTTACCACGATGTTGGGTAAATCAATCAGCGAGACCGTTTATCGAGGTTGGTATCGATTTAGCTAGACCCTTCATATTAAAAATATTGAAATCGCGAGGCGCCAAACAGTATTAGTCATACCTGGTCATATTTGTATGTATGGCTACAAAGGCAAGCACGATTGAAATTGTGTCAGATATGATCACTGCAGAATTCATTGCTTCATTGAAACGTTTCAGTGCTGTCCGAGGTCTACCGCATCACATTTATTGTGACAATGGCTCTAACTTAGTAGGAGCAAGGGACGAGCTTAAACAACTTTATGAACAATTTCTTAATGAAGTCCAACAAAACCAATTAGAAGCTTGGTGCACCGATTACTATATCCAATGGTATTTCATCCCACCAGCCACACCTCAACTTTGGCGGTTTATGGGAGGCTACAGTCAAATCTTGCAAACACCACCTTCGTCGCGTGATAGGGGATTCCATACTAACCTGTGTGGAGTTCCTGAGTCGCATTTTCTTATTACCCAGCCATTAACTATGTTACTGGAGCCCAATTTACAACCGATTAAAATGTCCCATCTAAACCGATGGCAGTTATTAGATTCATTGTTAATGGGATATGACCTACTAGCCAAATTTTTGAAAAAAAAAAAAAAAAAATGTAATTCGTTACGAGAGATGATATTACTATGTATGCGTTTAATATATAATTGCGTGTGAAATAAATTTTATTTTGTACTTAAAATTAAATCGAAAATAATAATTTACAGAAGTTAAATATAATAGAATTATTTTTGGCAGTTAACAAGTAAATGAAAATTGGTCCGCCCAAAAATAAAGAACGTTTTGTTTAGTTTTACTCATTTACGTGTGAAAAATTTTCGACCTTGATATTATTGGGGATTGATTTTTGGGGTCCTCTGAATCTATGTGTCTGTATCCTCTCTACAGCCCAGATGGTTTAACCATCCGACCTCTTTTTCATATTTAAACTTTTTCCATAAATTGGGAGGTCTCAGTGAATTTTAGTAAAAAGGACAACCGGAAGTGGGAACCGTATTGGTAAGAAATTTTCTTAATAAGTTTTTCAAAATTCTCCGTTCGTAAAAGAAAGTCGTGTATTTTTTACAGTCATTTACCAGAAAATTTATTTAGCAAGTACAAAATGTTCTAAATTAAATATGTATAAAAATTTTAAGAAATTTTGCTTAATACGATTTTTACCATTTCTCAATTCTCTAATTAGTCGGGCTTGTATACATACCTATGTATATTCTAAAGGGTGGGTACACAAAAAATATTTAATACTTTTTTGGATAATTAGACAAAGGCTTTTATATCAAAAACAAACTCGTAATAAATATAATTCGCTTAACATTTTTTGTGTCGACAACCAACAATTAAATTGTAAAATTCAATCAAAATTGGCCTACAGCTACCTTGTATGTTGATAGCTTTTTACATATTTAATCCAATTTGTCATTGTTTGTTCTTTACAAATCTGAGGATTTGTTTGCTTCTCAATTATGCTTAATATATGTACATAGTTTATTTTATACATGCCTCTGAGGTATTGTTAACCTTTTTTTGCCAATAACCAGTCCATTGGACCTGTATTTTGTTAATTTAGATTGATTCAGACAATAACAAGATTACGAGTATAACGACAACCATAGTACATGCTGGTTGAATTTTGAAATTATAACAGTGTCTCTTTAATAATTTTGACGATACCAAGCAATGTACAATTTAATCAAAATCTGATGATTCAGTACAGAATCTTTCTTGGTCTAAATAAAATAAGCATAATCATTTATTCCAAGAATTTCAATTTTTTATTTTTTTTTAAATATGTTGAATTTCGTTTCAGCCTTCAAGGCTGAATAAATGTTCCAAGAATTGAAGTCCAATTTAAGAGTTCGTTTTTATATTTATAAAACAGTTATCTGATGAAAAGTGCGAAAGGTCAACATTTTTTTTTTTAAACGTTGCAGACTTCTGTTTAAGGTGAAATTTGGGAATTACTAAATACCAAACTATGATGTTTAAGCCAGATACGTACCTATGCAAATTTTTATTTCAACTATATATATGTGTATTTCTAATTAAATAAACCTTTGTTTTTCATCAAAGTCAAGACAACTTGTGTAAACATAAATTTGAAATAAAAATATTTTTTTTTTTTCATATACACATTTATTGAATTTCCGTTTCTTCATCAGAAATTTTTCTTGTTTAATTTGAATTCAGCAAATTCGAAACAAAAAAATAAATATAAATAAATAAATTTCTTGTTTATACTTTTTAATAAAATATTTCATTAAACATATCATCGTTAAATTATAAAAAAAAAAAAAATCTAAGTACGACTATTTAACGAGTATATAAAAAAAATTCTTATCGAGAATAATATTCAAAAGTTGTATTTTCTTTGCACCATAAGAATTTAATTTATTGGAAAATTTTTGCTGTGTGGGGCCCACTCATATTTTTAATTTAACAACCTAATTCAAATTATATGATTTGAAACGGAGACAATACAAAATATTAAGCGTTTATATTAAACGTCTTCAATCGGCACATCGTATAAAATTAAATACGCGATTGTCAAGTGAATGGATTTGAATGGGAAATTGAACTCATTTCAAGTGTAAAATACTTTAAATATGAAATTAGTTTTTGTGTTCGAAATACATGGTCGTTTCCTTATCTTGTATTATAAAATTGAGGACCTAGATTATATCTATGGCACTAACCGGAGTAATTATAACTTAGATGAGTGTAAATCATGCTTTTCCAACTTGCTATCAAAGTTCACCAGAATTTGGAAGTAATTTAAAGCATCATCTAATCAAACATTACGACAAACCATAAATTAATGAAGCTCGAGAGGCACTTTCTCTATTCTCACTTTCTTAAAGCGGCTATGAGAACCGTACTGACGAGACGCTGCAGTTGTCTTTCTCTTACGACAATCTTTTTTTTAATTTTTTTAGTCATTCTCTCGATTGTAGTATTACAGACTTCAACCTCCAAGAACCGCGGATACATTCAAATTTAAAATATAAACACTCAATTCATTCGCTAACTCCGGAACGCGTATTTTTTTATCCCCAATTTACATGCCAACATTTTCTAGCCGTGTAGTCTAAGAATATAGATATTGACAACAAAATTAGAACAGAAAATGTTTCGATTTTCGAGTTTGATGCTCACCAGGGGTGCGATTCCGGTGCAGTGATAAAATGAAATGATAAATTTGAATCGTTGTAACTAAAGCAAAAAGCAGAATTCATTGTTTTTCGTATTATGCCTACTTTGAAATTTAAATGTTTAAATTTTATCAAGAAGTAAAGCAAAGGCAAAATAATTATTCATTATGTTAGGTTTACAACGGCAAACGACACTACTATTGAATGAAGTACTCTACAAGTATTTTACACTAGAGCGCTTTACCTACAGAAAAACGAAAAGAAAAATCGAATTTAGTTTTTTCGATATAATTCCAAAAGTATTGCTTTGTTTTCATTAAAATCTTCTGGTTCTTGACCAAGTACACCCACCATACAAGACTATTTTCAATTTAAAATATTCAAAAAATTTTTAATTAGCTGAGAAAACCCCTTCGACCGGTTTGTCCCAATTTCTGTGGTTTAACAACGACCTAATAAATCTTTGAAACCGTAAAAAAAATTGTATCGAAGGTGGAAGTTGTCCAAGAGTACTGACGACAGAATATCATTTTTAGATTTACTGAAACAGTTTGATTGTTTACATTGTACTGCATATAAGAGTTTCGTTGACTCCAAAAGAAACATTTGTTTTTTGTTACCGTCAACAATATCGTTCAATTATATAACTGAAAATGTTTATAAACGTACTGATATTGTTGAGTATGAAAGTGATAAAGGCAGTTGTACCAACACGCCTGTATACCCATCACATATCTCCAGATGATATCATTTGCCCAGATGGTTTGTCAATTTTATTTAATAGTTAGGTTGTCTGGAAATTGTCTCATATTGTACCGTTATTTAAATCAGGAAATATAAGTGAAGTATCTAACTACAGAGGTATTTCATTATTGTCGGCAATTCCTGAATTGTTTGAGTCGATTGTTTGTGATTATATGTTTTTCGGTCTTAAGTCGCTTATAGCAGATGAGCACCATGTTTTTTTTTCTGAGGGGGTTCTTCTGTATCAAACTTAGCAGAATTTACGAAACGTGCAACAGAGGTGATTGAAGACAATGCCCCAACTTGATGTTATTTATACAGACTTTGGTAAGGCGTTTGACATCTAAAAAAATTAAAATTACTTGGTGTTAATGATAATTTGATCAAATGGCGTTAGTCATATCTTACTGGACGAGTATTTATCTAATATAATTTATATATATTCTGGGGTACCTCAAGGCTCACATCTCGGCCCGCTTATTTTCATATTGTTTTTAAATGATATCACGAAATGTATAAAATTTTGCCGTTGTCTATACATACCATATGCCGACGACCTAAAAAGATTTTATCCTATTCGAAATCTAGCTGATGCAGACGAATTACAAAAGGATTTGGATGCAGTTAATGTTTGGTATAATCTTTTATTGCGAATAATAATTTGGCACAAGTAAATGAAATAAAGGATCTTGGAGTTATATCTGTACCTTGCCATTTAATCGTCATTTCGACTCGATCTGTTCAAAAGCCACATCTATATGTTAGAATTCCTAAAACGTACCATGAAGGGGTTTAATGATCCTAGAGTTTTTGTTTGCCTGTATCAATATTTTTCGCTCACAGTTCGAATATGGATCATGCGTATAGTCCTCCCTTTACAGGGATCACATAATTAGAATTGAGTTAGTACAAAAAATCTTTTCTAATCTTTTATGCATGAAAAACAGGTGGGTTTGACAACCGATTACCGTGGTAAGAAAATCCTTAAAAATTTTACTTCTTGAAATTCGTCGTCAGCACGTTGGAGCTATTTTTATTTCCAATTTACTTAATGGGCCTATTTTTCAAGTAGAGATGTTATGCAATGTAGAAATCTTCGAACTCGCACACCCTTGAAAATAGATTCTCATATAACCAATTATGGAAGTGACGAACCTTTGAATTCAATGTCGAAATGTTATAAAAACTGAGTAGTTTTTGTGACTTTTTTATGACGAAATGAGCTTATGGTTTCTAGTCAATTTTTTTGAAATAAAATAAAAAATAAAAATAAAATAATTGTAATATTAAAAATTTGCAAACTCCGAAAAAAGGATCTCAATTTTTTTTAAAAGGATATTTAACCTCGTTATCGGAATATATTCAACGGATTGGGTTGTTAAAAAATCCCAATATTCTTTCAATTTTTCAGAAAGTATTTCAGAAGATAAAAATGGTAATACCACAGAATATAGCACGTAGACAATTAGTCATATACATTGAGCCGGCCAAAACCTTTTTGCGCTAACCTATTATTTTTGGAATTTGCGTCCACATAGCGACAATTTAACATTGACGAATCTTACCTTCGTCAACCCGACGTGACAAAAATTATATCGACATTTTTTCAAACAAAAACCGCATTGTGAACTAAGGCCAATAAATCTGACTTAAATTCTCCTGAAGACTTTATAAAATCATCCTTTTCAGATCGCACCACAAGCTAAATTTATTAAAGGTAAAATAATAAAATTTATTTTCATTTTGCAAAATCTTTCTTTATAGAACACTTTTCATTTATTTATTTTCAATAATTAGAATATTTAAAGACTTTTTAAATTTCCTAGAGTAGATTTTCCGTTGATTTTAAATTTGCGGTTGCCAAATTACCCAAATTATTTAGATTCTATAAAAAGAAACTAAGAGATATGTGAAACGACGGGTTATCGAATCAAACGGATTAAAATTTAAAATCTTAAAAATGTCCGTTTATATGCATGCATATGTATATCCAAGTGCACACACATATTTGGTACATCACCTTTCTTAAGACCTAATTTATTTGTAAATCTAATTAAATATATTCTACAGATTTCTGTAATCATTATTGTTTGTTTGTTTCTTAATTTATTTGTTACCGTCCTACTTTACGCCTGAAGTAGCCAAATCGAGGACGGGTGGCGACAGATCCGTCTTTGAAAAAAGACCTGCACATTGGTTTGCTTTTATCACAGGGAAAATCAATAAATATCACATAAATAATTAAGTTGGGTATAAAAAATATTTAAAATAAAATGTTCAATTTGGTAAAAATTTACATAAAATTATAAAACTATTAACACTTAGAACATTTTATTTGAGTGTTTGTGTGTTCAACACACACACTGGTCTTCTACAGATACTAAAGGATTTATGTTTTGGATATCCATTTTTATCACTTTTTTGTGTACTTTTACCACGATTTTAATTTAAAATAAAAACATTAATGTTTTATATTATTATTTTTGAATTTTATTATTCTTCCTTATTGTGATAATATTTTAGTTTATTTTTTAAAAAATCGATTTCGGAAATTATTCCTTCATCAGTTTAATACTATTCTACAGGACTTCCGGTTATTTCGTCGTTTTTTGGGATCTGAAGATAAAGAAATGCACAACAAGTATGCATTCTATCCCTGAGCGTGAATTAAAATTTCTACATACATTTGGTATAGTTGATCGATCTAACACATGTAGTAGAGCTAATTGAAGCACTAAATCTTTCAAAAATTCATGACGGTTATGTGTTTTATTTGATCTAGCCGGATTGTTTTCCGTGTAAATTTTGTAAGCCGCGACACAAGCAACATCAATTATATTGTAAAAAAATGCTACAAGCCATCTTTGCGTTCTTTGTTTGGTTGAATAATGTGTGACCAGCTTGTCCATATTATCTACTCCACCTTTTTTACCATTATAATAATGAATAATTTCCGGTTTTCTTTTGTCTCCAATTACTGTATCCGTATAATGTTGAGTAGATAATAATAAAACACTTCTATTTTTTTTGGGAACATACGAACAAAGTGTAACATTATCATTGCTGAATCCAAATATTGAAGAATAGATTTCACTGGATCTGGATGGCAACATTTCTTTTGGAATACAGGGTTTATTTTTTTTTAAGGTCCCGACTATTGATAAGTCCCAAGAGACCAACAAACGAGCAAGCAGCAGTGTTGAAGAAAAATTGTCCGTTACTATATTTCTCCCGGACCCTTTGAAGCGGGCACATAGGTCTTTCATAACCCGTTCTCCTTGATTGATTTCCCTGCCTGAAGAGTTAGCAGCATCGCAAACCCACCAAACTTTGATCCTCACATAGGCCCTGTTCGTTGACTCCTGAGAATATTATGTCTCAATGTTTGCCTTTGAGGAGGATTTTGTCTCCATATAGATCCATCTTTCCTTTTTAGAAAAGGCGAATTAATTCTATTATCACTAACAGTTTCATCTTCTTATTCAACTTCACTATCGCTGAAAATCTCTTCATCAGACACTTCAATTCGAATTTCAAGATCTTCGTATACGTCCTTTATGTCTGAATCTTTCGCGTTTCTATCCGCTGCTGCAGGAAGCCACACATCTTCTGAGCTGTCGCCAACGAAATCAAGCACTTCTTCGTCTTCGTCACATTCCTCTAATAAATGATTTAGATACGCTTGTTGATCTTCGTACGACAAACTATGGAAATAAATGTGTATTTGTAAAAAACTAAATATTAAATCTTACCGTCTAAATTCAGCATTTGAAATTTCTCTGCGATCCGCCATTTTATCACACACACAAATGTATATATTTATTTCCAAAAAAAATCCTCTTCCGTAAACAACCTTTCCATTTGAATACCAATAAAATAACTACTAACACTAATTTCCGCAACTCACCTAAACGATTTTTTTTCTATTTCTCTTTTAGTAATATTAATCAGGGAATCCCCCATTTATTATTTTGTTTCCGTTTTCTGACGTTAAAAATACTGTACTAAAATAAATAAAGGCAATAACACACAAGCAAATACAAAATATTTCGATTTTAACGACAAAATACATTTGGCCACCCGGGTATAGACTAGTGTATATTTTTTGGGGTATAGACATAAGGGAAGTCAATTGAAACCCGAGAAACAAACCCAAAAGTCGTCGGCTACTAATTTTTGCAGATGTTGAGTTTCATCTTTTTTCTGTAAAATCGTCGATGCGTGAATAAATAACTGTAATAAGGTTACATAAATAAGAAAACCAATCATTTGCATTGGTTTATGACATTTTTTGTTTAAATTTATTTTTTATGTGTAAAGAAAACGAATTTTTGATTAAACATCTGCATCTGCGAAATTTTTTGAATGTAAATCAGTCTTAAGTTTTCATAGTAAGCTACACTGTAAACATACATTTTATCGAGTTTCTTATAAATTTCCGCTAGATGATACAGCAACTGGTTTAAATATTAGCTAAATAAAAAAAAGGCTAACGACGGGAAGGCGCGATGGTTGGCAAAGCAAAGTTGGGAGCCTTCAGCAAACATTCGTAAAAAGAATGCAGAATCTCATCATCCGCGTATTTAACAAGAAACCGTCGAACATGGAGTGATTCGTCGCATTGCTCATGCTTCTTCTCAATCGAGGTGTGTCGATCGCCAAACATCCGACCATGCATCAGCATCAGCCCTTCGTGTGTCAAACTGAGCTCGTTGAGAGAAGAGGAATCGCGCGGCAAACTTATAGTTTCTCATCATTTGGCTCAATCATGTCAAAGTCTAGCTATTCGAGACGAGTCAGTGAATTTCAATGAAACCAAAGTAGAACGACATTATTGTGGTCCATCATATGCAAAAGTTTCTGTAATGGACTCTGGTGCTGGTACTATCATTAATTCACGGAACCATACTCAAAGTGTTATTGGTACAGGTGATCCCGATGATTCAATTTAATCTGCCGTTATTCCAGCCAATAATAAAAAATATTTGTATATAAGCGGAATCAACCTATCCGTTTCACCTGAAATGCTTGTTGGCTACATTTAAAGTAAACTAGAAGATTTCTCGCCTGATGAAGTGGATTGTAAATTATTACTTGCAAAGAGCCGGGTAATTGACAATTCCACTACCTTCATCTCCTTTAAAATTAGATTAAAGGATGCTCATTTCAATAAGCTAAACAGTTCTGACGTATGTGGGTTCGTGGTTTGTTAATTCGTCCATTTGTAAATCATTCACGACAGCCAAAAAAACAGAGCTGCTATAACGTTCCAACAACACCGATAACTGCTGATGCAATCAACACTACAAACGATTTCGCCTCGATCTACTACCACAACGCTTACAGTATTCGAGGTAAAGCTAAGGTTTTTCGTTTAGGCGTTCATGACAACGATTATGATCGTCATAATAATCAGCGAGACCTGGCTTACGATAAATATGTTCTCCGAAGAATACTTCCCATCTGATTATGTCATTCATAGAAAGGATAGATACGATTTTGACACCAGTCGTAAGGGTGGTGGTGTTTTGATTGCGGTAAAGAATTCGGTACCTAATGATGTGATTGCCTGTCATCCTAGCCTAAACGTGATTGCTGTTCAAGTCAGATTGGCCATTAATACTTCCATTGTTGTAGTTGCCGTGTATGTATTATATATACCTTATGCCTCTAGTTCGCCCTAGTGACCAACTTATCATTGTGGGAGAATTTAATTTATCCGGTATATCTTGGAACGATGTGGACGGCGTATTTTCTGCATCTTCTACCGATGAGAGGGCATTAGTTATTATCGATTATTTTGCTGGCATTTCAACTACACGGCTCAACAGAATTAGTAACAGTCGGGGCAAATTCCTTGATCTGTTATTTGCTAATGATGTTATGCACGCCGAGGTTTCTGCGTGTCCGGACTTCACTGGTTGTGGGAGCATCTACTACGTACCGATAAATATTTTTCATTTTAATTGTAAAAACAATTATGTTTTTAATGATTTTAATTTTAATTTTAAAAAAGCCGACTTCACATCCTTGAATGAATTTCTCAGCATTTCTGATTGGGACTTCTTACAACGCGGTGGTGATTTGAACTGTATGGTGTTAAGTTTCAACGATCTTCTCAGGTGTGGTATCTAAAAGCACGTTCCGCGGGTTAAAATAAATAAAATCGGCCGTCGGGAGCCATGGTATAACAATGAGTTGGTGTTGCTCGAGAAACGAAGTAATAAGCTTCATTCATTGTATAGATTGCATGGTGTTAAATATTATCCAGATTTTGATAGAGCCCGCAATGAATTTAAGTGCCTAAACTGGTTCCTTTACAACAACTATGTATTGCGAATTGAGGAAGAGTCAACATCTAGTCCTAAGGAGTTCTGGAATTTCATTAACAGCAAGAAAAAAGTGGCTGGCTTTCCGTCTTCTATGTCGTACCAGAGCTCCGTCGCTAGTTAGCCCTTGGATATCTGTAATCTGTTTGGCAATTTTTCAAACCTGTTCTATCGTCCGCTATCGTATCTCCAGCTTTGCCCACCTTCGATCAGTTTAATATTTTCGCGGTGTTTTTCCCGATCCTGGCAAAATTTCTTGTATTCATCCAATCTTCAAGGCGGGTAGAAGAAGTGATGTGAGTAATTATCGTGGAATCGCCATTCTGTCTGTCTTATCCAAGTTGTTTGAGTCTATGGTTCATAGAATCTTGTTCTTCCACTCTAAAAACTTCATTTCTCCTGTACAACATGGATTTTATCCCGATAGGTCTACAGTAACTAACTTGATTTCGTTTTGTGGCGACTTATTTGATAGTTTAAATTCCTGACATCAGCTTGACGTCTATACAGACTTTGCCAAGGCTTTTGATATAATTTACCACTCTATTCTTCTTAGTATAAATGGTTGCGTTCCTACCTCACTGTTCGTTGGCATTCCGTTAGGATCTTGGGTTCTCACTCCCAATTATTTCATGTGCCATCTGGCGTGCTTCAAGGTAGTCACATTGGACCATTGTTGTTTTCATTGTTTATCAATGATTTGGTGCAATGCTTTGAGTTTGTTAACTGCCTCCTCTTCGCAGATGACATGACAATTTTCGCCCGGGTTTCTAGTTTGTCTGATTGTGTAAAGTTGCAGGAGGACTTAAACAGATTTTCTAGTTGGTCAATTAATAATAGACTGGCTCTGAACGTGAGCAAATGTAGGACGCTTTCTTTTAATCGTATCCGCTCACCCATTCTTCACCAATATCAGCTGTACATTGAAGACGTTGCTCGAGTCGAGTTCATTTCCGATCTTGGTGTGATTTTTGCAGCTGACGCTACATTTACCAGGCATGTTAACACCATTATTTCAAAGTCGTATATTATGTTGGGCTTTATTAAACGAAACTGTAGGGATTTTAGGGACCCGATAACGTTGACATCACTGTATGTCTCGTTTGTTCGGTCTATTTTGGAGTATGCATCTTTAGTTTGGGCGCCATCCTACCACTGTCATTCCGGGAGGATTGAGAGTATTCAGAAGCAATTTGTTCTATTTGTGCTCTGATGTTTGCCGTCCACGCGTGCTGTAGAATATGTCCTCCCACCTTATCAAGATGTAATTTTTTGAAACTGCAATGTCTAGACTATCGTCGGAACGTGGCTTCCGCGCTGTACGTGCGTGATATCATTAATTGCCGTATCGATTGTACCGAGTTACTCGCACGTCTAAAAGTTTATGCTTCCGAATGCCGAATGCGTCAACGTGATGGGTTTTTATTCATTGACTTGGTGCCAACAAACTATGGTCTTTTGGAACCGATCCTGAGAATATCACGGGTGTTCAATTCAGTTTCTCAAGTTTTCGATTTTCACTTGTCGAGAGATTTGTTCAAGAATATTTTATTTAAGTTTTTTAGCAATTGTAGTTAGCCGTAATTGTTTGTACCGATTGTAGTCACTGTAGGTATCAAATAAATAAATAAATAATGTCATCTGCCAATTTTATAGAGCAAAACATTTCCGCCTGCACTTCCAACTTAGCTATGCTGCTAAGGCGAAGTAAGTAAACAGTAACGAACTTTAATTATCCGGATTTCCTTAAGAAGATAATCTCAGATGTGAATCATCCTCATCGTACACATTAGACCACAATTCGCAAATAATATATGATTGACAGCATTCAAGCGAAATAAATACCTCAACAATGGGACCCGAATCATAATTGCCGAAGTGACATTCTTGACAATCTGGATCGTTTCATTCGTGTAAACGACTGATTAGCTCAAATCTATCAATTAATGAGAGTGTAGAGGCACAAGAAGCGGTGCACACTGCTAAAGCAGGTGAACTAATTCCCATTGTGAGTGTACCATTTAGACGATTCTGATCAACGCTGATATAGTGTACCGACCTCAAATGAAGTGGATATAATCTTTGTAAACGAAGACTGTGAGCCTCGAAGACCCTAATAAACAGCATATAAACCTTGGCGTTTTGAGTCCGAATATGGACCCTATGGCAGTCCTTTAATCGAGTGTGTAATGGAATCAGACGCAATATCTGGAAATGCATTTCCACAAGGTAAAGCAAGACACATATTCACATAATTCTTATGTGTATAACATTAAACATAAACTCTGTCTTCCTCGAAGATTTTCTTCTACCTTTAGTAGTTTTTGTAAGTACCCGATTAGAAAGAATCATTTTTGGTTTTTTAAATGATATCAGCTTAATATTTACGCAAATAATATTTAATCAGATTTCGAAGCAAAGCTTATATCATAAAGTGATGCTATCCTTATAAAGCCGTATTTACGTTTAATTCGAACCGGTGGTCCCTTCGGAATAAAAATGCATTTAAGGCCTTTTCAATTAATATATGCACGCAATGGAGCCAATTGAAGCAAAAATTCACTTCTTTATATACACATTATATACTGTACAAGAAATTGATTACGTTAGTCAATAAGTATAAATCAAGTTTATTAAAGTCCGCTTTATTATAATAATTTTAAGAACATTAATCATTTTGCCCAACAAAAATAAAATTCACTTATTTACGCCATAGTGAAAACATAATTCATTTGGGCAAAATTGTTTATTTATTTTTTATGGTATACGTATGTACGGAATGATACTCGTATACCAGAAATCCAATTTTCTCGTTGTTGGATATTGTGGCTGGATAAAAAGAGAAAAGGTTAAATTGTCCTACAACGTTTCCAATAACAATATTCTACATAAAATTTTGACGTCGCTTTTCCCTTTATTTGTTATTTTGTACAATATTCCCTTTTCCGTTGCTAAAATAAAATGAAATACAAAAATACCCCCCCACTCTGACGGAAAATAAATAACGAACCTTAGAAAGTAATTTTATAAAAAGCTTGTGCAAAAAATTTGCCTTAATAAAAATGATGCCCCGCTTTAATGTTTGGAAGAAGATTTTTCTGTGGAAGGAAATTGTAGAAGAAGAATTTTTCTTCTTCCTCGTTATTTATGTGATACGTACCCGTACATGTGTATCGTTAATAATAAACCATAATTTTTCATTTCTTTATTTAAAATTAAAATTACAAACAATAATTTTATTTATTAATAAATATAATAAAGGTATTTTAATTCAGTTAACCACATTTAAAAGTTATGAAAGTTATTCACGCAGAAATGATTGGAGCAGAAATTATTTACCCAGTTCCTTTACGTAAACAATTCACTGATATTCTATGGTTATAGGCAAAGTTGGTCTAAAGAGAAATGACTTCAATAAACTTATTAATATTTATGGTAAGACACAAAATTTATAAAGAAACAAACAAAATATAAACGAATGCAACACTTGTTCGGCAAAGTATAACTTTTCTTATTATAAATAAAATATTATTGTCGTAACAAATTCGTAAAATTAGAAGTATATTTGCAATTCGTATTTTTCCTAGGTATTATAATTTCATTTTACGCAATTAAATTCTTTGTTTAGAATTACTTCCATTAACAGTTACACCATTAATTTCATTTGTTGGAATTAGTCTAATAAAACCGATTTCCTTCCTAATTGACCATATTCCGGAACTTCATCTAAAAATCATTTGAAGATCCCATTTCTATCATACAATTCGAATTTCATCAGAATCGGTTAAGAAATGGCGAAGTTTCACCCTACTTGGCCATATTCCAGAACTTCATCTAAAACTCATTTGAAGATCCCATTTCTATCATACAACTCGAATTTCATCATAATCGGTTGAGAAATAGCGAAGTTCCATCCTACTTGGCCCATCCCATTTCCGTCGTACGGTTGAGAAATAACAGAATTCTTTCCTAATTGACCATATTCCAGAACTTCATCTAAATATCATTATAGAATCCCATTTCTATCGCACGTGACGAATTTCATCAAAATCGTTCAAGAAATAGCCAAGTTCCATCCTGCTTGGCCATATTCCAGAACTTCATCTGAAAATCATTTGTAGACCCCATTTCAAGAGCTTCTTCTAAATGTCATTTTAGAATCCTATTTCTATCGGTATAGTCGGATTATACCACAACCGGCTGAGAACTAACGGAGTTCCTTCCTAATAGAACATATTCCAGAACTTCATCTAAATATCATTATAGAAGCCAATTTCAGTTGCAATTTCTCCAAATGCCTTCTCGGCAATTTCACCAAAATCGGTTAAGAAATAGCCAAGTTAGATCCCACTTGGCCATATTCCTGAACTTTATCTAAACAAGGATCCCATTTCCATCATACAAGTCAAATTTCATCATAATCGGTTGAGAAATAAGTGAGTTCCTTCCTAATTGACCATATTCCAGAACTTCTAATTATCAATATAGAATCTCATTTCTATCGCACGTGCCAAATTTTATAAAAATCAGAACTTCATCCAACAATCATTTTAGAATCCCATTTCCATTACACATGTCAAATTTCATCATAATCGGTTGAGAAACAGGCAAGTTTCATCACACTTGGCAATATTCCAGAACTTCATCTAAAAATCATTTGAAGATCCCTTTCCCATCGTACAAGTCGAATTTCATCATAATCGGTTGAGAAGTAACCGAGTTCCTTCCTAGTTGGCCATATTCCAGAACTTCTTCTAAATATCATTTTAGAATCCTACTTCTATCGCACATGTCAAATTTCATCATAATCGGTTGAGAAATGAGCGAGTTCCTTCCTAATTGACCATATTCCAGAATTTCTAAATATCAATATAGAATCTCATTTCTATCGTACGTGTCAAATTTTATAAAAATCAGAACTTCATCCAAAAATCATTTTAGAATCCCATTTCCATAACACATGTCAAACTTCATCATAATCGGTTGAGAAACAGGCAAGTTTCATCACACTTGACCATATTCCAGAACTTCATCTAAAAATAATTTTAGAATCCTATTTCCATCGTACAAGTCGAATTTCATCATAATCAGTTCATAAATATCCAAGTTCTATCGTACTTGGTCATATTTCAAAACTTCACCTAAAAATCATTTGAAGATCCCGTTGCCATCGTACAAGTCAAATTTCATCATAATCGGTTGAGAATTAACCGAGTTTCTTCCTAATTGACCATATTCCAGAACTAAAAATTCTAAAAATCATTTGAAGATTCCTTTTCCATCGTTCCAAGCGGTTGAGAAATAACCGAGTTCCTTCCTAGTTGACCATATTCCAGAACTTCCTCTAAATGTCATTTTAGAATCGTGTTTTTATCGCATAATATCAAATTTCATCATAATCGGTATATAATAAAAGCGGTGGAGCAGCTACCTCCAAAATGCGACACCAAAACAATTTTCAGCCAAGCTGGGAAGACAAAGATATATGCACTTAAATCATTAACCAATATTTCTGAATTTAGCATTGATTGGCCTGGCTTATGAGAAACTCAAGGTATGGGTCTTACCCACAATATAAGGATGGCTGGTGCCATCTATACAGTTTTTTTATTCAAAATAATATATGAACGTGTGAGAGGGGTATTATATTTGTTGCTCAAAACATTACCGAAATTATTCTTGACCGGTACGATAGATGGCAGTACTTGCGTTGAGGGGGAAAATACTCCTAAATACAGTTTTCTTTTTTCGAAATAATATATGAACGTGTGAGAGGGGTATTATATTTGTTGCTCAAAATATTACCGAAATTATTCTTGACCGGTAACAATAGATGGCAGTACTTGCGATGAGGGGGAAAATACTTCTAAAGAGCGAATGTCAAATACATTTTTCATTTCCCTTTGAGCTGCCATGGAGAACGGACCAGCGGTGAATAAAAGTGGCGAATATCGATGTAAGTGAAGAATTTTTGTTCAAACTAATATTTTAAATATGTTATCTTTTTATACATAAAAAAATAGCTTAATAAGTAAATTACAATAGTCTTAAATGACTAGAACATGTTTGCGCATGTTCTTGCATGTTTTTTCCTATTAAACTGATGTAGCGTTTTTAGGTGATGCGCGTGTTTGCAATTTATGTTGAGTTGCAATTCTAGTTGTGTTAACTCTTCCCCCTTACAAGATTCGCGTCCCGTGGGTCAGACCTTCAGGCTAATTGGTTAGACTCCGGATTGATTGATGATGACATCTTCTTGATATGGTTTTGGAATTGACCATTTTTTGCGTTTTGTTCTTAACAAAAGGATCAGTATTATGATGAAAATTATGGATATTATACCGAAGCCTACAAAGGCTGCTTCCTTATGTTTTGTGAATAATTTTTGTAGTTGATTTACATTATTTAGGTGCAGGTTATGACGGTATCTTGGGTCGATTTTGACACCTTTATCTGTTATATTAGGTTGTAGTACTGTTGGTAATACTTGTGATTTCCTAATATCTCTGCTGGTGAAAGTTGTATTGTTGATCTTAATTGGTTCATTGTCGTATTGCATTAGAAAGTTTCCCTTCAGGTGTTTATCCGTGTTGTTGTAAAATGTATCTCCTTTAAAAGGTGCTCAGAAAAATCGTATTGACGTTTAGGGTGTCGACTATCTGATTCTTGTTGAATTGGTAGCTACATTGAGCATTTAATCCCCTTATAAGCTGGTTGATGCAGTGGTTGGCTTTTAATTCTTCTTGACTGTTGATCTCGCAAAGTATGGTTTGTCGAAAAAATCATTTCTTCTTAATTTACCAGAAGTTCTTTGTATTCCAGATATATTTGTTTGTTGTTCTCAATCGTTGATCTTACCATGACGTGATTGTATTCCCGTTTACTTGTTTTTGGTATTGATATAACATATAGTATTGTTGATTCTTTAGCCAACATCATAGGTTCTGCGTATTCTATTGCTTCTATATCATTAGAATATGATGACAGACAGGTGACTGATTTCCTCTTTATCTAAGAAATTTGTATTCATTATTTTTCCTTTTGCTAATTGTGCGGCTCGGATGATTTCTTTTATCTCCTCTTTGATTATGGTTAGTCGGTTGAATAAGATTTGTTGGATTTTTTGATCTGAGTTTTCGTGTAAATGATTAACAATTTTGTTGTATTAGTTGAGAATCTGCTGTGCTGTCGATGATTTGATTTTGACTTTTGATCATTTGATGCCATTCTGTGGCGTCTGGTGATCTTGCAATCCACTTCCATGTGGAACCGATCCAGTTTGGTTCATTTGGTGAATCAGTTGATGTCGAAGACTGCTTTTCTGGGTTAATGTTGTCAAGTTAAGTTCTAATTCTATTGATTATTTCCTCATAATCGGTCAAGTTAATGACATGGATTAATTTGAAATTTCCATTGATGATTCGTTCATTGCCTTGTTTGAGAGTTACTATTAGTGTAGTATATTTATAGATGGTAAGCAAGGCTGGGCAGTAACGAATTACATGTATTTGAATTACGTAATTAAAATACAAATTACAATTTGCAATTTGTATTTTAATTACTCATTCTCCAAGTAACAGTATCTTGTATTTTAATTACCCCAGTTTTTGAAATTTCTTATTTACATTTTTCAAGGCTTATTAAAATTTGGTTCCAGAGTCATCAGCATAAAACCTAATCTTAACAATCTTTTTCTAATGATACGTTTTTTCACTAAATGAATTTTGTCAAATCAAATTTATCAATTTACAAATGTAAAGTATTTGTAATTTGTATTTTAATTACTGAGTTTGCTGTAACTAGGAAAAGTATTTTAATTACTCAGTGTAATGTAATTTGCCCAGCATTGTTATTAGGTAATTGCCATCATTGTTGGCAATGGGCGATATTGGACCTTAACAGTTGAGTGCGATTTCAAAAATATAATTTTGTTGAAATTTTACTAAACGAACGATTCGTATGGATTAGGGTTTTTGACTAGGTAATTAAAGGGCCTATTCCAAGTGCTGTGACTTGTTGTAATTAAAGGGCCTATTCCAAGTGTAAAACCTTTGTCATCAATGTTGGCAATGGCCGGTATTAGCCCTTGAGAATTGAGTGCGATTTCAAAAATATAATTTTGTAGAACTTTTACTAAACGAACGATTCGTATAAATTAGGGTTTTTTAATTAGGTAATTAAGGGTCCTATTCCAAGTGCTAGCCAAACTTTTGTCATCAATGTTGGCAATGGCCGGTATTAGCCCTTGAGAATTGAGTGCGATTTCAAAAATATAATTTTGTAGAACTTTTACTAAACGAACGATTCGTATAAATTAGGGTTTTTTAATTAGGTAATTAAGGGTCCTATTCCAAGTGCTAGCCAAACTTTTGTCATCGTTGCTGGCAATGGCCGGTATTAGCCCTTGAGGATTGAGTGCGATTTCAAAAATATAATTTTGTAGAACTTTTACTAAACGAACGATTCGTAGAAATTAGGGTTTTTTAACTAGGTAATTAAGGGTCCTATGCCATGTGCTAGCCAAACCTTTATCATCATTGTTGGCAATGGCCGATATTGGCCCTTAAGTGTTAAGTGTGATTTCAAAAATATAATTTTGTAGAAATTTTACTAAATGAACGATTCGTATTGATTAGGGTTTTTTAATTAGGTAATTAAGGATCCTATTTCAAGTGCTAGCCAAACCTTTGTCATCATTGTTGGCAATGGCCGATATTGGCCCTTAAGGGTTGAGTGCGATTTCAAAAAGATAGTTTTGTAGAACTTTTACTAAACGAACGATTCGTATAAATAAGGGTTTTTTAAGTAGGTAATTAAGGGTCCTATTCCAAGTGCTAGCCAAACCTTTGTCATCATTGTTGGCAATGGCCGATATAGGCCCTTAAGGGTTGAGTACGATTTCAAAAATATAATTTTGTAGAACTTTTACTAAACGAACGATTCGTATGGATTAGGGTTTTTGACTAGGTAATTAAAGGGCCTATTCAATATGCTAGCCAAACCTTTGTCATCATTGTTGGCAATTGCCGATATTGGCCCTTAAGGGTTGAGTGCGATTTCAAAAAGATAATTTTGTAGAACTTTTACTAAACGAACGATTCGTATGGATTAGGATTTTTTGATTAGGTAATTAAGGGTCCTATTCCATGTGCTAGCCAAACCTATGTCATCATTGCTGGCTGTGGCCGATATTGGCCCTTAAGAGTTGAGTGCGATTTCACAAATATAATTTTGTAGAACTTTTACTAAACGAACGATTCGTATGGATTAGGATTTTTTTATTAGGTAATTAAGGGTCCTATTCCATGTGCTAGCCAAACCTTTGTCATCATTGTTGGCAATGGCCGATATTGGCCCTTAAGGGTTGAGTGCGATTTCAAAAATAAAATTTTGTAGAAGTTTTATTAAACGAACGATTCGTATGGATTAGGTTTTTTGACTGGGTAATTGAAAGGCCCGTTCCATGTGCTAGCCAAACCTTTATCATCTTTGTAGGCAATGGCCGATATTGGCCCTTAAGGGTTGAGTGCGATTTCATAAATATAATTTTGTAGAACTTTTACTAAACGAACGATTCGTATGGATTAGGGTTTTTTAATTAGGCAAGGCTGGGCAGTAACGAATTACATGTATTTGAATTACGTATTTAAAATAGAAATTACAATTTGTAATTTGTATTTTAATTACTCATTCTCCAAGTAACAGTATCCTGTATTTTAATTACTTAAATTCCCCAGTTTTTGAAATTTCTTATTTAAATTTTTACAAGGCTTATTAAAATTTGGTTCCAGAGTCATCAGCATAAAACCTAATCTTAATAATCTTTTTCTAATGATACGTTTTTTCACTAAATGAATTTTGTCAAATCAAATTTATCAATTTACAAATGTAAAGTAATTGTAATTTGTATTTTAATTACAAATGACAATTCAAAGTAATTGTTACTTGTATTTAAATTACTCCACTCGAAAGTAATTGTAATTTGTATTTTAATTTCTGAGCTTGCTGTAACTCGGAAAAGTATTTTAATTACTCAGTGTAATGTAATTTGCCCAGCCTTGATGGTAAGTGAGCTTGTCAAGCCCAATATCCAGAAACTGGAAAGAAGCAATTATTGCGTTAAATTTTTTATTTGAGTCTTGTGGACCCTTTTCCCGAAGGTTGTGTTAATTGGGACTCGATTATCTTTGGCCACAGTTTCTTCTTTAAATCTAGGTTTCTCTTTTCCTTGTATTTGTTTGATTGTAGTATATATTATTTCTCTAGGTTTATATTTTCTTGGTTTATTTCTCTTTACGTTTTCTTTCGGTTTGTTATAAATTCTTGCTAGGAATTCTGTTTCTGTTTTCATGAATTCCATTTTGTCAAGATTGACACGTAGGTTAGCTTTTTCAAGTTTCGAGAATATTTTTTTGACATTGATGAGGTATTCTTGATAGCAAATGATTCCGATGAATTCTTTCAATATGTCGTCTATTATTCATCTTGGAAAAAGATGTTTTCGGAATATCCTTTTCTTTTATCCTCATTTGGTGAAACCGTGATGTAAGGTCGATGGTCGTAAAAAACTTTGATTTTCCAAAATTTGCCAACGTGTTTGATATATCCGTTATTGGATGTGTGTCTAATTCTGTGACCATTTATTGTTTTAAAATCTATGACTATCCTATATTTTATTTGTGATGCCTGAGGCATCCAGCTTTTTTTCGACTACCCAAATTGGTGAGTTGTATGGTCTTTTAGACGGCCTTATGAGTCCATCCTTTAGTAATTGATCTATTTGCTTCTTCACTTCTTGCCTCATGCTGACTGGATCTGTTGAAATCCGTTCGAACAACTGGAACACTAAGGAACTTTACATGTGTAAAAATTAAAATGAAATGACGTTTTACTGGGGCTGGGATGTAAAGATAAAATTTCTGTTGCATTTCATTGGAAAATCGGACTGTATATCATAAATTAACTTGCCGTTATATCTGCAAAAATGTTAAGAAAAATTGGTAACCATTGGCCAACATTCGCGAGAGCAAATTAAAATCCGCTTCTACACAACAAGGACGTAATAAAAAAAATATATACTTTAAAACTTTAGCAATTTTATTCTGTTATTTTACTGCTGCTTAAAATTGAAAGAATTGATAAAGCTTAATTCAAATAAATATAGCCTGAATTAAAATTCCGTATTTTACTCATACAACTAGAAATAAAAACCTAAATTAAACGTAACATGGGAAGAAGGTTTAAAGAATATTGTGGTAATTTTGTTCAGTTGGATGATTTTGCCCGCAGCTCCGTGCTATCTAATCTCATAAAACTCCACCCAATTCTTATATTCTTCATTTGAGTTGTGGTATTTCAATTATTGGTCCTTTAAAATCCACTTTTGGCGGTATTGCTTCACTCTTGTGCACTCTTTTTCTTCGTTTCCCCGCTCTTGAAACATGTCCTCTTTATTCATTTGTGGAACAAGTCCTCTTTCTCGAATATTTATATTTGCTTAAGTTCATTGTTTAAAACTGGCATTCATAGGATAGGCTTCCTTTGAACAGTACTAAATAGGCATCACTTTGATGGACTTATAGATATTTTTACTTATTGTGTGAATATTTGCGCAAACAAAATATTGTTGTTTACATCAAGAAAATAGTTTCGATACAATCAAACTCAGTTAAATTTTAATACATTTTTTTGTTTGTAAATAATAATGTAATTTAAATTTTATAAGTGTGTATCAAATATCTTGTCTGTGAAATCAAAAATAAATATTTTTTCAATGAAAACCATATAATAATAGGTTTGGTTGATTATACAAAATATAGCAGAAGTTAAACGGATATGCCCCCCTCACCATATCATTATTATGTGTATAAAAGCTCAAATTTATTTGTCGTCTATAACAATAAAATATCATATTTTGCATTTAATTGATGTCAACATTTTCCATGAAATATTAGAATACTGTTATTATGCTTCTTTTATGTTTCGTTTTTTTTTTTTTTTGGTTTATTTATTTAATTATTGATTTCCATTTTATTTGATTACATATCCAGCGTTGTACAATGTCGCGAACGTCACATTTTCGGTAAAAATTCGCTTAACGTGATGTACTTAGACATTTTTTTGTTTTTTTTTTATCGAAACACTCTGAGATGTGCTTGACAAACCAACCGCCTTTTTATCACATTCCAATTTTAAAGAAAACCAAACAATAAATTTGTTTTATTTATTTCCTTTATTTTGCAGTTAATAAATAAAGTTTTCTTTTTTATTGCTTTCCTTTGGAAACATTTATTTTATGGTATTCGGTTTAATAACAAAAAAAAAAAAAACCAAACTGCTATAGTAGCCAATGCATTCGATTTGCAAAATTATTAAAGCTTTTGTTTATTTTGTTGTCATAGAAACAGTGGTTGGTATTGGTGCATTATTGTTTGCACATTTATCATTTATTTATTTTTAGTTTCTTGTTAATTATTTCGTTTTATATTAAAATTATTTGTCGTCAGGCAAATAAATATTATTATTTTCAAAAATTTTCTTTCTTAAATTAATTGGAACGAAAATAAAATTTTATCGACTGTTTATGAAATGAGAATTTATATACTGGTGGCTCATTTTAATCGACGTATCCAAATATCTCCTAAAATACGACAGCTACAAAAAAAATGGTATAGACAAAAAATGTCAAGGACAATGGGGATTTTCACTATACTAATGCCCTTGACCTTCAGGTCAATTTAAAAAAAAAAATTTTTTTTTTAAGTTTCTTAGTAACTAAAATATATTCCTTCAGATGACTTTGGAAGGACATGGAAAATACATATTCTGACGTAAAATTTCCCACTCTTTTCAAATTTGGTGTCAAAAATAGAGGTTTCTATTTAAAAAAATAACCTTAACCTCCAAATGACCTTGAAAATTGACCTGAAGATCAAGGGCATTAGTACAGATAGATAACCCTTAAGATTAGATAGTCCTTAACTATTTTTGTCTAGACCATTTTTTTCCCGAATACATAAATGCTGTCACAATATTGTGAATTTCATATCCTGTAACATCAAAGTGGTGTATAATGTTACACAGTATTGTGAATCCGGCAATAACAATATTGTTATTGTCGAAACCACAATAATGCATTTATATCGCTTTTTCGCTTGTTTGCACTCTTAACCGAACTTTTGTTTTGAATTAGGCAGTTTTAAAGGAATCTACTACAAAACATATTTTAATTTACTACAATTTTCTGGTTAAGAAATACAATTTATTTACACTTGTGTATAAGAATACCATTTTCACGTAAAATTGTGTAGCATTTTTAATACAAGTGTGAATGGGAGGTACCGGCTACCGGGTTCTCGAATCCCGACAGGGGCCGAATTGAAAAGGGATTTTACATTATATAATTACGATCGGTGATGACATGAACACAACTAAGGCCCCCTGTTGAGAGTGCTGAATCCATGGGCCGACCCACCTTCCATGTTAGCACTATAGGCTGGCAAGAAGCAATGCGATGTGCAGGTAGTTTATACAAAACGGGTCTATAGCCGTACGTCCTCGATTTGGCGACTACTGCGTATACACTTGGGTGCAAAAAATTCGCACATTAATAAATGTTCACCAAAAATTTCAAAAATATCAAAAAATTCAATGTTTGTTTAATTTTCTTAAATGCAGATTCAAAGTATAATCACATGTAACTTCAACGAAAGTAAAATGCATACTGTAGGCTTTCGAAGCACGCATAATAGGTAGCAATTAATCTCTAAAAAATAGTTCAATTAAAACAATACAATAGCATACCCCGAATTCGATCGTTCGGAATTGTCATTCAGATATCAACGCTTAGCCTGAACGGTCTTCCATCGATTACGCCTTCATCCGAAACAAGACAATGAATACCACACCAGAGGTAGCAGCTCAAGTGGTTGCACTAATTGATGCGGGGCAGAACCAAAGTGAAGTGGAAGTGGCTCGACAACTAAATTTGATCCGATTCCCCGTTCGTCGTGTGTGGCAGAGATATCAAGAAACTGGCGGCTTCAGACGGCGACAAGGATCCCACCGACCTCGTGCTACAACACAGCGTGATGACCGCTTTCTTGTGACTACTTCGTTGCGAAATCGTCGTTTGAATGCGGTTCAACTGGGGCAGCGGCTCCAAGAAGTTCGTGAATCCGAAGTCAGTCGGTGGACTGCACGCAGACCAGCAAACGGGCCGAAATTGACCCCATCCCACCGGTGACCCCCCTTCAGTTCGCTCGAGAGCATTTGGAATGGACAGAAGAACAATGGAGAACAGTCATGTTCTCTGACGAGGGCAGGATATATTTACATGGCAACGATGGGCGAGGAAGAGTGTATAGAAGACCAGGAGAGCGATTTGCACAATGTTGCATTGAAGAACGAGTCTCATATAGCGGTGGATCATGCATGTTCTGGGGAGGCATGTCATTGGAGACGAATATAGATCTTGTGTTCATATCCGGAGCGAATACTGGCCGTCGATCAAGAGGATTTACTTCTCAACGATAGATTGAGGAAGTACTCGAGGACTACGTCGTACCTTTTGCTGGTTTTATTGGTGAAAACTTCGTGTTAATGCAGGATAATGCGAGACCACATACGGCTGGTATAGTTTACCAGTACCTTCAAGAGGTGGATGTGCCTGTTATGGAGTGGCCAGCTCGAAGCCCGGATCTCAATTCCATCGAATATTTATGGGACGAGCTGAAAAAAAAGGTTCGAGCCAGAGATGTTGTTTCAACGAGTCTCCAGGAGCTGCAACAGGCGATCGCAGAGGAATGATAGGCGATACCTCAAGATTTGGTGAAAACTTTGGTGAAACTGATGAAACATCGAATGGAAGCTATCATTCGGGCTAGGGGAGCGAATACTTCTTATTAATAAAAATGTTTTTTTGTTGATTTCCATGTTTTAATTCGATTTTTACCACTAATTTTCATGCTGATAAATTCACAAAAAACGTGTACTTCAGATTTTGACCCCAAAAATTACTTTGTTGACACAGTATAAGTACAAAAATGGTACCACTGGATAGGTAGGTGTTCAAATAGATTTTGAATCTGCATTAAAAAAAAATTAAACAAACATTGGATTTTTTGATATTTTTGAAATGTTGGTGAAAATTTTTCAATGTGCGAATTTTTTGCACCCAAGTGTAGTAGGACGGTAAAAGTGAACTGCGAAAGAGTTTGGAGTGCCTTGAGCCCCAGAACAGAATGCATAGATTAAAACGAAAAAAAAAATAATAATTTTTTATACGTAGAAAACACACCAATTTGATCATCGTAAGCCACGGTCGGAGAACATTAGGGAACTGTCTTCTTATGTCGTTAGATGTAAAACTTTAAAGCTTGAGCCACTTGTAATTCGCCGTCAGGTACCATTTTCATTTCCGATCCAGGGGCCCTATTTGGGAATCCGTTTCGTTTCGTCATTCGAAACGAATGGTGTATTCGTTTCGAGTAAGAATTGGTATTTTGGAATTCGATCGAAAATAAAAATATACACTGTTAAATAATCAAAAGGGAAATTCTTCTTTTTGGGTAAACCTATACGAAAAATATAAACCTTGATGAATTTTTGACGTATGCTTATTGTTTTGCCGATTGTCTCGCAGTTTGAAGATTTTTGATTTGTGTTGTGGATATGTCTTCTACTAAATAATTATTAGAAAGAATATTATTATTTGAGTCTTCTGTACGGAATTAAAGTTGCTGATGATAAAATGCTTCATACAGTCGTGCTTTTTAGGTGTACATCGTAAAAATGGATGTGTTCAAAATGTGTTATTGAGCTAAATCATAAATATTGTAATTGGGAAAATAAATTTTTTATTTTATTAAACAGACACAATAGTTTTATTTCAATTATGTATATTATATTTCATTGGTGCATAATATTTCAAAATACATAATATTTTTGTACGTATAAATATGTATCTCTATTTACTATTTGCTGAAATTTTCATGTTTCGCCTGTGTTTACATTGTCTAACCGGCTTGGTCCATTAACCAATTTTCAATTTATTGCTTTTCTTGTAAAATTATTTATTTAATGGTTACATATATAAGCAAAAATTATCCCCTCCTCAAATAGCACCTTACTTATTAAACTACATTCTTCCTTTTTATATGGATTCGTCAACAATTTATTCAACGTACATAAATCCGTCCATGAACGTACAAATAATGGTCGAAAACGGATTGGTAGATAAGGGAAATTTATATTCGTTTCGTAGCAATTCGTATTTCTTTCAAAATTATTCGTGTTCGAATTCAAAAATACCGATGGCTCGAAAACGTCGTTCGTTTATTCGAATTCGTATTCACAAATAGGGGCCCTGTGGCAATATCCAGAGCTCATTCTTATTAATGAACCTTGCGTTACGTGCTTCGGAAAGCAGTTTAAGATCACGATCCATTTTGAAAACTGAATTTCAAAGGACTAATTATGGAGATAAAGAAATTGAGTAAGTATTATGATTTTAATATGAGTAAATGTGAGATCAGACGATCATTGAAGTTTCTAATTGTGTAATATTAAATTGAAATTGTATTGGAACTTCTGGTTTCTGATTAATTTTCTGTTAAAAAAATAAAATAAAACGAAATAAAATGCCATTTCGACTACAATTCTGATTTTCGGGTAAAGAATCAAGTCTTTTATTGTTGGTTGTTTGAAATGTTAATCATCTTGTAAAAAAAAAATCGCAGAAAAATTCAGAATTAAGCCGATTTAGTAAAAAATATGGCCCAACCTTTAAGCGATTATTGATTATTTCAAGTCAAACGTTTAAATGAAAATTATACTGGAAATGACGACTCCTTGTTTCTAGTGGATTTTCATGTGACCATAGATGGATATAACGTTGGTTAATAATTTCATGTCTCGTAAAATACCTCTGAGCTTCACTTTTATTCACCAACCAATCACAAAACGTCTTTCTTTTTTGAGGGTCTTGCGGCAATAATTGTTTCACCCTATTAGCAAATCATATACTGATGAAGTGATCACGTTTAGTGTTCTTCAAATTCTGTAGTTGTTAGAATTGCTAAATCGTTTGGATTATTGGTAAATTTATTTAAATATTTTTTTATACAGCAGACGTCATTGTTTCAATATGTAATGTTGATAAAATCCATAGGTCATACCGGCTGATTCAGTTTTCTTCAAATGGGTTAAAACTAAGGTAAATACGCCAAATTTGGGTTTCGTCCTATTTGGAAATCTCCAAAAAACTACTTTCGAGCAATGGAAGCGTTTATATTACAAAAACCGTACACGAATGCCATAACTGAATTTTTAGAATTAGAGTAAATCAAATTACACCGAATAATCACGACTAACAATAAAACTTTTATTGAAATGTGCAAAAAAAAAACAATTGATTGTGCTTAATAATAAGAAAGCATGGCATGCTCGTTAAGTTTTCAGTTTTTTGCAGTTTACTCGAAAATGAAGAGGAAATGAGAAAACATTATTACATAGAGAATTTTTATATAACACCGTATAATTTTTTCATTTTCATCTGTGATCCGTTGCCGATCGACTAACCGAGTTTTTCGCTTATTTTATTGCTGTTGGGAAAAGCTTGTGTTTTATAATTTATTTTGGATTTTTTCTCTGCAATAAGGCGTTTGTCTAAAAATATTATTTATGCCATGGAAACTAAGGTGCTCACAGGTATAAAAAACATTAATGTGTTTAGATTATTTTTATTTCAAACAGAAAATTTTCTTCAAGATGGCTTGGATTTAAAAATAAACTATAACAGTTCAGTGAACTTGCTTAGAATCTTAGGACTGGTTGTAGGGTTCGGAATGAGGATATTTTGACAGCCTCAACCAATTAAATATACCCAGTAAACCTTAAGTCATATTTATATTTTTTCTAAGTCATATAACGATCGTAAGACAGTCAGCTCACGGCTTGGACCTCACAAATCGGTCACTGTGGTGGTTATAAATTAGTTTTTTGTATGAATCATCATTTGAATAATTTTAAAAAATGAAATGCTTGCATTTGGGCGTTCATTAGTTTAATGACCATATTGACGTCATAAAATAATTTAATTGTTTACACAAAATGGATAGCTCAAAAACCAATCTGTTTGAAAAGAGATTGAAAATAATTTTACTCGACGTACAAGTCAGCAGCAACCTAATTTGGCAAATGTAGTCTCGCGCAATAGTCGAGCCAACATCATCGGAATTAAACGATTTATTCATTCAACCATCCACGTCGTTAAATAATAATCCAGAGCCAGACCATAATGCTATTCATACCGAATTCGAGGCAATTTCACATTTTTCTAATATCAGTGGAAATAATAGTATATGTGTGCCAGTGAAAGTACAAACAATGATCTAATTATTCCAAATGAAAATATAACCGACGACGAAAAAGATAAAAGCGATGCCGAAATTAATGACGAGTTTACCAATTTCTTTGGCAGAAATGAAAATAATTTACAACTAAAGGAATTTCTGAAATCATGGACACACCATTATAATATTAATCAAGCTGCTCTTAAACCTTTAATAAGATATCTAAATAAAAATTTCGGAGCTAAACTTCAAAATGACCCATAAGAACAGTAATGCAAACTCCAAGCAACACAGCTCAGACTTCCATCAAAATAGAAGATGGAGAATACTGGCATCAGGAACATGAAGTCTGTTTAAGATCATACGTCGAAAATCTTAAAGAATCAGTTTCTATTTCTCTAAACGTAAATATTGATGGATTGCCAATTTTCCGAAGTTCTAAAGCAGAATTTTGGTTCATAATTTTTAATATATATGAAATAAAAGAATTTCACCCTATGGCAATTGGAATATTTTATGGAACTACCAAACCAAAAAAAGTTGAAGAATTTTTAAGGCCATACAATAAAAAATCACAATCTGTAAGTGAAAATACGCTGTTTTATATGTGATACACCTGCGCGATCATTTATAAAAGGAACTGCATATTTTAACGAAAAACATGGATGCATAAAATGCACTACATTAGGAGATTATTCAGAGTTTCACAATAAAAATGATCCGTTAAGGACAAATGACGGATTACCATCAAGAATTATAAAACAAACAAAGTATTAGAATGCTCGATTTCTAGGACAATATTAGAACCTATCGTAACCCCATTGCTACGAATTCAATCATTAGATATGGTTGAAGGTATAATAGTTGGAGATGCTTTACACATTTTACATCTAGGAGTAGTAAAAAGTTTTTAGTGGGTTTTAAAGAAGGAAGTTTAGGATACGGTAAGAAATGGGACTTTAAAACTATTCACATCATAAATGAAAAATTGTTGAATACCAAATTGCCTGATGAAATACATCGCGGAGTAAGAGGAATTGAAGTTCTTGCCTTCTGGAATGAAAGCGAATTTGCATCGTTTCTAAATTATTTAGTACTTAAGGATCATTTACCTATACATGACTATTATAACTTCGTTGTGTTAGTATACTGAAAGTATACTATTATTACAGGTTATATTTCACTTGCGTTAATATGTATTTGATAATCAAATTGCTGTGGTTATGACTTGTTATGACTTTATACTGATCATGTACTAGTACAATATATAAAAAAGAGAAATTATCATATAATTATACTCATACATACATATCGTCGGCCTAACTGTGAATTAACGTAACTGACATTTTCTCGAAAATTCATCTCTATTGAGAAACTCTATGAGAAACTGCACCTGAATTCCTGCACCCACATTAATTGACTGTTAGGACGACATCGCCGTGCTAACGGTGAACCAACGCGGATGGAAAATTCTCATGACGAAACATTTAGTACCAATAAAGAACTTTCGAAAAAATGTCAGATACGTTAATTCACAGTTAGGCCGACGATATATAGTTATCACTCTATTACACTATATTCAATGATTCTTTTGTTTTTTAATTTTGATCATAGTGATGGAAAATGGAATTTTTGAATTATACTGAAAATTGAAATGATATTATACTAAACTGAGTCGAATTGTACTTAATTTTTTTTTAATGTCTTTTTTATATAAAAGTAGTGCCCAAAAACTGTAGCTGCCGTTAAAAATTTCGGCCGATGCATAGATTTACTGCAACTGCAAGTCGGTCAAACATTAAGTCTTGCTGCAGCCAAAGCAATGCAATCTTCAAATTGTGAGTGCTTTTCGACTTTTGTTGGTCAGTTTCAAAATAACTTGCTTTGATACTCCCGCTAAACAGCAACAATAATCTTTATTTAATTGTTATTAAGAAAGCTAACTATTTAGTATCGCAATTTACATCGAATTCTTATCTGTTGTTTTTTCAAAGGTGGTTAAAGAAATGAACGTTAATAAATAAGGATGGTCACCGCAATTCTCCTCAATCAATAATCTCTTTCGTATTTTGAACGAAGATAAATCCACTGAATCAAACTGTGTAAAAATGGAAAATATATTTAATGAATCTTCGTTTTCGTCATTAGAGTCTGGTAAATCAGATTACGGGATAATATTGTCGATACGATCTAAGCGCCCTAAAGCATTTCACGATAGAATAGACGTGGAGTTTTACAATAAGGAAGAGTTTCGTTGCCGATTCCAGTTTTCTAAAGAAGGGGTTCGTTGACCAGCATCCTCCGAGAAGATCTAGAACCTTTCCTGCACAACTCGGTTCTATTTAAAGAGGTTAAGAGGTAGAGAAGTGGTTAGAAAACATTTCAATAACAAGCAGCTTAACAAACGTGGTATCAACCAGCCTTAAGAAATGAGTGTGGTAAGATTAAGTTCAATGAGTTTGTCGCGCAACGCTTCTTTTTTTGATTTATATCGCTGTGCAGAACGATTTATCATCATATTTTCTAAATTAGGAACGGGACTATAAGTAAATACTATTAATCCAGTTATTTAACAAGCTTTATTTATATAATTTGTAGTTTTTGTAGCTTATTTTTTTTTTTTTTTATTATCTCTTCAATATAAAAAATCCGACCATTTTCTTATCTCCTTTCCTAAAGGAACTAGGGCAAAATTAGAATAATGGAAAATACTCAGTTTGAACGAAACACATAATTTAAGATATACAATTACAAAGTAAGATTTATTTAAAATGTAAATACACAAATTTGGAAACTTCCTGAAATAAAAGATTTCCAAAATTAATTGATTTTAATTAATTGTAACTCTATAGGGAATTTGTGGAAACCATAACCAAACTTTGAAATACCCTAACACGAAGTTGTATATTCCAATTTTGTAAAAGAATTTTCTTTTTTTCGAAAAACCTTATAACAAAAGAAACCAAAATGAACAATTTTCGATTATTTTCAATCACTAAATTTAGCGCGTATTTTTCAAAATATTTCCCGAATTGCTATGTTTATCGATAGCCTTTCTAATACCTCTAGTAACTACACTTCTCAGACAACCGATTTGAATTAAAACATCGGTTAATGTTTTGAAATTTTCTTAATGAAAAGTCACGTCTGTTAATCTCAAAATTTTTTCATCTGACAAGAGTATCGTGTTATTTTTGAAAGATGATGTAAGCCAAGGTTTATAATCTAGGCACCGAACCGACCATTTTTTTGTGATACAAATATAGAGTTAAAATTCCATGATCATTAAGTATAACTATATATCGTGTCTAGAAAGGCTAAACGACCTTAGTTTTCAATTTCACATGTAAATTTAATTTGCGGCAGCTCCCATTCTATAAGGTAAACAACGAATTAAAATAACTTTTTAAAAAAAATTTATAATTAAAAAACTTGATTTTTTGAGGGTAATCCAAAAATGAAACCTAAAATGAATCAACGTTCGTGAGCCACGAGAACTTCCGCGTTTTCTACAACCTGTTTTGACAGCCTTAATATTTCTCACATAACAAATTAAAATATTAGACCCAAATTCAGATAAATTGTACAATGGAGAACTTAAATAGCTTACGATTGGCCGCAAAGGAATACCAACTTTGTCCACTTTTGGCAGACCATTCATACACTTGCTTCTACCATGGTAATTTTTGATCGATTTAGCCAAATTTTCATTAATTTTCGCCGCAAGTTCCCAAGACCCAGCTTTCCGAATTTCTTTGTTAGTATTGTTGTCTGACAAGAGTAACTCCATTTTTTCTGTGTACTCCATAGATTGAAAACTAGACAACTTCATTGTAATTTTTTGTGCTAAGGAAAAAAAATAGAACGTTAAAATATTGTTCATATCTTTTGTATGAAGTGTGGTTCAATACAATTTTTATTTTAATTTATCAAATATTTTGGGAAAATTGAGCTCAAAATAAAAACATAAAGAGATGGCAAATTGGTATTCTTTAGGTTAAAAATTGTGCCGTTTAAATTTTTTCTGGGGTTCATTTTTATTAAAATTAAATTATTTTAAGACATTTTACTATTTGTTTTCATTAAGACTCGAAAAAAACTGACATATTTTAGCTGTCAAATTATCGATCTATTGGCTTAAGTACCGGTAACTTATCCTTGCCAGTTTTCAATATATAAAAATCGGGCTGCTCATTGAAAAAACGTTTGGCTTTCTGAGCATCTAGAATTTGTTGGAATTCTTCATTTCCTAAAAATTGTTTTCCTAAATATATAATTATTTGACTTAAAAACTTTTTAACACATTCACCAACCTATTTCGAATCATATTTATGAGCCTTCTCATTAAATTCTGATATATGTAGCTCTCTATATCAGCTATACTTTTGTGGTTAGAAACTTCCTTAAAATTTTCAAAATGTCCAGAGGAATTTCCACATCTGATTAATTTACAATCCACTTTGACTCAAATTATAACGAGTTATCTGAATTCGTGCTGCAGATTCAGTGGCTTCTTAATTCCGATTCTGCTACCTTTGAATTGTTATGTTAAGGTATAAGTCACATCGTAATTGTATAACTTAAATTATTTCCGTAAACCTGAGTATTTTTCATTTTTCATATTCTACTCTAGTTACATTAGGAAAACATTCCTTATCAAAAATGTTCATTTAAATTGTTGTATAAATTGTACCCTTGACAATGGAGGTCGAAACGTCAGATTTTTTTAAAAAGAGAATTAAAAAAAAATAAGCTATAAAAACCATAAATTAATTAATAATTATTGATATACTATTAGAAATTTTAAGATTTATGTTTAATTTCGGTATCATACTCAATTTTTATAATTTTCAGTTAATTAAATTGGCGATTTTAAAATTTATTAGAAAAATAAATGTAACTAATTCAAGTTTGTCAGATTGTACTCAATTTCACTGTAATGTACTATTGTACTTGACAAATGAATGACTACGTCATATAAGCGAATCATACAAAATTATATATAATCGAATTATATGACTTGTGGTTTTCTGGGTATTAATTAAGCTTAACAGGTTTTAAATGGTAAAATTCATTATTAAAATCAGAAATTTGCCTTTATCCAAGATACATAATATTTATTTATGCTTCACTTTTCTACGGAATTGAAGGAAATTTAAACACTAACGTTGGGAAATCGTAATGTGGTTAATAAAAATAACGTCATAGTCATAGCTTATTGGAAAACGGAAGCGATAAGCAAGCAATTTGTCTTATTAATAAATAAGAACTCCTGTGAGAATTAGACATATTTTTCTTTATGTACGATTAAACGAACATAAACTAGTGACACCAAATTTTCGTATGCCAAAATGTCACAAGACCAAACACTACATTAGGTTGATTAAAAATTATTAGTCTCATGGAACATTGTATTTTCAATTCTCCCATTCTAAAAAAAACGGATATGTGTATTATAATGTACTCGCGTGTATATACAATTATTCCGTCTACCGTCTACACGTATTTTATAATAATATCGATTATTTCTAGACAAGTTCGTTTATTATTCAAAATGGTGCGTGTTTAAATAAAAGAAATCAAACCAAAAATAAATTCCATGAGTAATGAAACCTACCGTATATACTACAATAATATATCGTGTCGTGTTGCCCATCTTCAATTAAAAGTTTCGTCGCACGTACGCGTATACGTGTGTTCACTCGTACATACATACATACTTATTGGTGCCCTACTAATTTTATATTTTCGAAATTTACTATTTTATGTTAATACTAGTGTTTGGATACTAGATTGGTATAGTATTGTGTGTATACTAAAAAGTGCCTTTATTTTAACTAAACAACATGATGTCAATTACAAGAACAAAATAAAAACTTTCATGAAATTCAAACATAAAAATTGTAAGCCTATAGAGTAATAAATTAATCAAAAATATATAAAACTCTTCCGATCTATTATTAGGCAATAAACCAAATAAAAATTAAAACTGAAAATAGATTGTTTGATTGGAAAAAGAAAATTTTGTATGTCAGGCAGGCAAAACAAAAATGACATTACAAATCAAATAAATTATAAATTAATCAATTTCTGTTCAATATCAGCGATGTCCTTCAACAAAAAAAAAAAAAATGTGCTGTGAATTATTTTACTCCTTTTTGAACTAAATTTAATGTCTTTAGATATAAATTACTTTAAATTGAATTTATATTGATTTTGCGATGTGCTGTTTTCATTTCAACCATTTATACGAGTATCAGTTAGTGTTTTATTTATTCGCACTGCCTGTCAATTTTTTTACAAAACAGGAATAATTTAGACATGGAATATTGATTAGAAAAAAACTTTGAGAATTGAAAATCCGTAAAATCAATTATACGACTGTTAATAGTTGAGGAGCGTGTTCAAGTTGGCCATGACTTACGAGTCAAACGGACGTGTTTTCAGCTTTTGTATTTTTTATTAAAATAATTATTTTATTTATTTTATTTTTATTCATCCAACCATTAATTACATAACATTAAATTACAAAAAAATCAGTACACTATTTTTAAAAACTAAAATATATTATACAATAGTAAAGTAATAATTAATTTAATATATGTATAAAAGTCAGAAATTATTGCAAAATAACTTAAAAATAATTAATAATGTTAAATTAAAATGGATGGAGTTAGGTAGCTTCCTTGATCATAAACGATCAGTATTGGAAACCCCCATTCATAAGCTTAGATAATAGTTAATGTTTGTTGTTGGGTACAATAAATAAAAGAAGGGAAAAAATGGCATTGTAAGTGAAAAATATTGCAACCCTGTATGTGTATTAGTGCACAATATGAAATAAACTTTACACAAGAGAACATAATATTTTAAGTATAAATGTAAATAATACATAGAAAGAATGGAACTTGAGTAAAGCAGTAAAGCACGATAATACGCACAAACCTTTTAATAATTTTGGGTTTTAAATGATTTTCAGGTTGTTGTATTTTTATTTCTCCCTGTGGCTAATATTTGAGTACACACATTAATTTTGGAATTTTTGGAATTTTTTCATAGTTCTGCTCGGGTGAATCGGAAATTGGATGGTAGAAAATGATGATCCAAAATTGGCTGAAAGATTTTTTTGTCACACTTGGGTCGTATTTTATTATTTTGGTTTAGTACAAATAATTAGTGTTATTTTCATAAAAGTTGCGAAGCTTTGAAATCTTCTAAGTATTAAAAGAATCCTTTTCATTGTAATAAATCATTGAAATTTATTAAAATTATTTTGAATTTTTCTATTTATAAATTTCTCACGCTAATTTATCAAACTATAATCAAAGTGCCGAGTTCCTTATTTATGATGATGGCTCCTTGACGAAGAGCAAAATCTTACATCTTCCGTTATTGGTGACAATACAAATAGTTGATTCGCGATCAAAATTAAAAGCACCAGCTTGTTGAAACAGTTACCAGTGCGTACCTGAGGGAGAGGTATTGGTAGTAAATACCTCCTTTAGCTTTGCAGAAATTGAGATATTGCGATATTTCTGACCCTTGTATGCCCCTCTACACGGAATGAATCGTCAAGGGCTAGTAAAAACATTTATTATTAGTCAGCTCGATTATAGAATTCGCAAGAGTGATTATGAATAAAATTCGAAAACCCCACAAAAAGGAAAACAATCATTAAAAATCACTGTCATAAAAATTCTTAAGATGCGTCTCTCTAGACGATGCCTTTTTCTCTTCAACTTTGCACTTGCGCTTGCCTCTTTCTATAATAATGATTGAAAGCGATTTTATTCCGTATTATGCATGTGCTTTTATCCTATAATGCATAAACTTTTTTCTATATTGCGTACATCTGGGCCCACATTAAGAGGTTCTTACAATTGGTCGAAAAAAAAAATTGATAAAGAAACGCGAAAAAAATATTATCTTTGCACAGGTACTCATAGAATTGAATAGCCTAAATAAACTCGAACGGTGGGACGCGCCGAAGCCCTTTTAAAGGCCTAAATAATTTAAATAAAAGTAAAATCATTGACACTATATGCTATAATAGTATACAAGGTTACCATTCTATATTTAAACGGTGTGTAAACGGGCTCATTAGACCTATTCTGGGATTTAAATAGGCTTATGCCGGTCCCGATCATTGAATTTGTTTAGGCTATAAAGGAAATCAACAGTTCCAGGATACAGCGCAATTATTTTTAATTTTTCTATAGGCGTGTTTTAGTGTTCGTGTCTGCTCTGGATCGCGATAATAATTATTCCAATTTAAAATTAGGTAGATCCAAATCATTGCTACATTCAACAAAAACTACCCACACAAAATCATAGTTTGATTGCTTGTTCTACTCTTGTTCTGGATAAACTCTCCAATTGGAGAGATTATACAGAACTAGCATATTGCATATTGCATAAAAACTAAATAATTTTTTCAGTAGAATTTTTGTTGTTAAATGTAGAACACGTTTAGATCTACATTATAAAATTAAAAAAATTGACAATATTTCATTTCAAATTAACTAAATTCGATTAATTGCCATCGCGATCTAGAGCAGACATGAATACTAAAACACGTATTATATCGCTTCCGTGCATTCTTCTCCGCAAATACAATAAGCAGAGAGCATTTCTATAATATTGGGTTTCACTTCGATGAAATAGACAAACCCAAAGTGGCTTTTTCAATAAAACTTAACAGGGTTAAGAGGGTTGAACGACAACCGCTTAGATCTAAATTCTACCTGTCTGGAATATGTCGACCACATTATATATTTCTATTTCTATTTGCAATGAGGGAAAAACCAAGCCAAACATTTAAATGAAAGGTAATAATAAAAACGATCTTGCTAGTATATAACCGAATGTATACGACAGCCAATGTTGCCATACATTTTAAAATAAAAACTTCATAAAAAATTTAAGAAAACTTCATTTATACAGAAACCTTTTTGGTCATCATAATATGCCTAATTTACACAAACTGTTGTGAATGAGCTTTGTGCTCAAAACAGATTGTGTAAGTAAGGGGTTATTCTTTAATAAAAAATTGTAAATTATATGTAAACTAATAAAAAATAAATCATAATAACACGTTATTATTAGGAACCTTCTTGAAGAAAAATCAGCCTTTCTATTGCAATTTGACTGTATTATGAATCTATTCGCAAAATCTTATCACTTGTTGTAGATATTTTGATGTAATATTTTCAACATTATGTTGAAATGTTATACAATTGTTATTTGATTTTTTCAGAAAGTCTTTGGTTAATAATATTCCGGTTAAAGTATCAGTTTCTAACCTATTTCTAATTTTAGTCTTGTTAATATTTATTTGAGAAAAAATTCTCTCAAACTTGGCAGTGGCAAATGGAATAGTAAGTACGGCCATTATCATAGTTTTAATCAAAGGGAATGCCTTCGACCTATCACAGCGTTCAATATTTAAAATTGCGTCCCAAAATATGTCTACGCTAGTTTTCTCATCAATTTTTAATGATTTGCAGATTGTGAGGAAACAAGTTTCATAAATGTGCAACCGTAATATGTTTCCTTCGAACCCATTTACAGGAGCAATAGTTTCGGCTGCTAATAAAAACTTGTCCGTTAAATCAAATTTTTTAAATAAGTGGTCGCAAAGCTCCACGTAAAACTTCAAGTAAGTAGATCTAAAATCACAGGTTGTTTGCAAAGCTGCCATGACTTCGGATTCCAAATAAACATCTTCTAAATTTTTAAATATTTTGTTTGGATCGTTTATGTCTATTGTTTTTATATTAGAAATTGACTTAACTTCCGATATTAATAGATGAACTGTCGGGGATTCGCTTTGAAATAGCCGGTTTAGTTTATTTACATCTCCTAAAATAATAAAAATACATTTTTAAAAATTAGAATAAGGATATTACTTTGGCAAGATCCAAAAATGACATTACAATTCTATTATAATAAAGACTTACCTAAGATGAATTTCAAAATTTTAAAAGGTCGTAAGGTCGTAATTGATTTTTTGGCAAAACCAATCATATATCCTCTCAAGTCTAAAAAAAATAAGGAATTAATGTACACTAAAAATAATATGGGGCCAAGAACCGAAACCTGAGGAACGCCGTAGTGGATCATTCTAAAACTGCTATGTTTTCCGTAAATTTTTACAGTTTTGCTTTCTGTTCATAACATAAGACCGGAACCAATCATTAGCTCTGCCTCGAATACCACCACAATTTAACTGCTACAATAAAAGCTCATGATCAACCGTGACGAAAGCTTTTGTCAAATCAATGAAGTTAACCGCCGAACTAAGGTTATCATTTAGTGAATCAATTGTAGTACTCAGAAAATCATTTAAGGCAGTTTCTTCAATGCTACTTCCTTCTCTAAATCCATATTGTTTATTTGAGAAAAATGATCACTCGTTTAGAAAAAGTAGTAGTCTTGTTTTAATACATTTTTCAAATATTTTTGGGGCCCGTAATTGATTAACTCTGATTTATTACCACTTTTGAACAACGGTACCACTGAAGCAATTTTTAAGCAATCTAGAAAAATGCTACGATCAAGGCTGAGATTGAAGATATGGGCCAACAAATAGACTCAAAGTTATGTTTTAGCAAGTTACCATCTCTGTTGGGTACATGATTTACTAGATATTTTTGATTTGAAGTTGATGGAAACATCAACAAAATATTCATTAAAAGCGTTTGCTATGTCAAGTGACTCAGTTAGTACAACACCATTGGTATCTAATATTGGTTGAAATGATTTCTGCTTACCAACAATTTCATCCAATAAACGCCATTGACTTTTTAAATCTTTTTTAGAATGCTGAAATTTATTTTGATAGTATTGTTCTTTTGTGGTTGCTATATCTAACTTAATTTTCCTCTGAATGAATTTTACTCTATTCTGAAGTTTAATATTATTTTTATGTTTATTAGCAATTAGAAGCAATATATTTTTGACTTTTATACTTTTCAGAAGGCTATTAGACATCCAGCACCTTATTTTCCTATCTTTCAAAAGCATTTTGACAGAATAAGATGATTCTTCAATTTTAGCAGTAATATTATTTATAAATTTAAAATATCATTAGGATCGTCTAGCAACATTAATAAATGTTGGACCTGCACTAACAAGGAATTTAATTTAATATAATTAATATTTTTAATAACAACATCTCAATTTTTAATGAAATTAAATTATGGTCGGATGTAAGTCACAAACCTCAGCTTTAAAATATAATTTTGATAGAGGTTTCGTTCTAACAAAAATATGATCAATACAAGTAGCTGTCAGTTTAGTTATTCGAGTAGCCTCATTTATTAAAGAATTTAAACCAAAGCTGGACATCATTGATAAGTATTGATTAACATCATTAAATTCCGAAATAGACTTTAAAATGTTTATGTTAAAGTCGCCCAGTATAAATACATTTTTTGAGTTAATAACACTTAAATAGTTTGAGAACTCCATAATAAAGTCTTCATTGAGAGGACATATTTCTGACTCGTTGTGTACCATTGTGCAAAACCTACATTTTGGTATCATATAGCAATTTATTGCACCGTGACCAAACATAAAACATTTAAAACATTGCGTTAGCCTATTGGGTCTGTTTTGATATATATCCCAATTGCATGCTACATGAGCAACGTATCTTATATTTTTTAGTTGACTTAGCTTCACCGAGGTCTTTTTATAGAAAACATAGTATACTGCATCATTATCAAAACGGTTGCTTTTCAATTCTATTTTTTGTACTTTTAACGGTTCAAAACCTTCATCTTTTAGCGAATCTGCGACTAGTTGCGGCTCCATATCTGGTAATCCATACAAAACGAATTTAGTGGTCTGATTTTCTTTCTTTGTGAAGGAATAACATTCCTTACCAGCACTTTTAATTTCACTAAATGTTTTATCAAAATCAGATTCATTAAATAAAATCACTTTCACTCCAATTTTAATGAGTTTCAATCCATATTTTTCAATTTTTAATTTTCGCATCATCTCTACCATATGATTATAACTAATTTTGGTAATAATAGGTGGGATTTTGTTTTGTTGTATTTGTGTAACATTTCTATGATTGTTGCGAAGGTCACCATTTATGCCGTTAACATTTCGAACGATTGGTTCAAACTGGTTTTTATGCACCGGTATTGAATTTACATTATTATCCATAGTGTTCGCGTTTTCGCCCATAGACATTTTCAAACATTTATTACTATGTAAGTCACTTGGTAAGGCCCATGGCCTTTTATTGTAGGTTTTCGCCAATATTCCGAAGCTGGAATATTTGCCATTTCACTTTATAATTTAACCACCACTACACAATAATACACTAGTATTTGTTTTGTTTATAAGTCTATTTGTATTTCAAATTTTTTTTCCTTTTTTATTATTATTTATAAATTTAAAAAAAAAAAAAAAAATATTAAATAAATTGCAATCGATGTGTATTCTTCGAGAGTCAATTCGACTATATCTCATTGAATAAATAAACGATTTCGAATCGTTATTTGATTAAAAATGTTTTAGTACACCAAATAGTACTAAATGACAGGACACTCGAACCGCTACAATTGTGCAAATCAAACGTTTAAACGTAAAAACCAGGTGTCATGATTTGGGGATGTATGTCCTCGGCTGGTGTTGGAAGCTATTTCATGGTATGGTAATTCAAAAATGTGCCTGGAAATTCTAAAAACTTGTTTAAAAAAATCAAGAGGTGGGTGGATAGGTTCTGATGAAATGTCAATTTTTCGTAACATTTTTGATTAGTACAAAATATTGCCCCTGAAAATTTATTTAAAATTTGATTTAAAATCATTCAAAATACCAAATTTTATATTTTGACGAACGGATTCTACTACCTCCGCAAAATATAAAATTGGGGGGTTCCTATGGATTTTAACTATTTTTTAAAAATTTTGTTATAGCAAAAGAAATAATTTTACTTTATTAATTTTTTGTTGTTGAATATTAATTAATTCATATAATATCTAATATGCTACCGGTGGTTAGACCATTTTAATTGTGTTTCGATTAACACGAGAAGTATATTAGTATTTACGAACGATCGTTTACGATTACGATCTTCAGAACATACTCGTATTAAAATCATATAATTAAAATAAATAGAATTACGTCTACAGTGGTAAATATTCGTTTAAACGCACAACTGCCTTTAATCAATTTGATGTTGAGAAATGAAAAAACCTACTTAAAAGTGCAATTGGGTTAATGTATTTTAAGGATCAATGTATGAGTAATTAATATATAATTCAAACAAATAAAAATATTTACATACATATTTTTTTCAAACACTTATTTATAAGAGCAACGGTATTAGAAGAAATATTCGTTTAAACGCACTTAGGAAAAAAAATAAAAATATTATATTTAGTAGTTTATTGATTTTCCATTTTTTTGAATAAGTTCAAATATTCTATTTGGCATCGAATTTACTAAATTTTGAAGTATTTCCGAACCGATTTCAGCCCAAACTTCTTTGATTTTCATTTTGAGCTCCATAACCGTACGAAAAGAATGATTTTGAGGCTTTTGATCGTAAATCCTGCGAACCATGATACCCCATAGGTTTTCCATGGGATTCAAATCGGGACTAAATGCTGGCCATTCCAGACGAGGGATCTGGTGCTCCCTAAACCACTCCAATGATGCCCTTGAGACATGGATTGCTGCGTTGTCCTGCTGAAAGACGCAGTCATCGTCCATTTTTTCTTCCACAAAAGTGATAAGAACGGCTTCCAACATTTCGTTATACATGCCCGAGTTCATTTTTGGAGGAACAAAACAAATCTGAGCCTTTCCAGTTACAGAGAACGCCGCCCACACCATAACGCTGCCACCTCCAAAGTTTCTTCTCGACATCTGAACATCATTACTTCGAAGATCATGCCAATAACAGCTCATGGAGTCGGGGCCGTCTAAATTAAATTTCTTTTCATCGGAAAAGATTATTTTATTCCATTGGGTTGTCCATTGCATGTGTCTACGAGCAAATTCTAGCCGTGCTGTTATGTGGTGTGGTTTAAGCGATGGTTTGCAAAGAGGCTTCTTCCATTTAATGTAAGGAATCGATCGCAAAATATGGGATACATGATTTATTGATACTGGCAGATCATGCTTAATTTGTATTTGAGTAGCATTGAGTTTATTTTTGGTTGCCTCGTGTTTTATCATCGCAATTTGTCTCTTTGACAATTTTCGATTATCATTTGTTGGTTTTTTTAAACCATACCTGTCTCCTTTTTTTAAAAAGTTGCGGACGACAGATTCAGATCGGTTAATTAGACGTCCGATTTTGCGATTTGAGTATTTGCTTTTGTGATAAAAATCAATTTCAATTTTTTCTTTCGCCGACAAGTATTTTCCTTTAGGCATTTTTCCTATCTTCTGAAAAAATATAAAAGATTCACTACCGCGGTTTTTTATTTGCATTTAAAAAGAGATAACTTAACAATCTACTCTGTAAACGTAAAAAAATATTTTTAAAATTTTATTAACTTTCAAAAATACGAACAATTTCGTGCTGCGTTTAAACGAATATGCCTGGCACATCCACATGTGCACTACAACTACAATAATGAAATGAGAACAAATTATTACAATAACGACGACAAAAACAATACGAATTTTACCGTAAACAAGAACCATTAAATACATATTAATTTCGTGTGGCGAAGGTTGCCGAATGTTAACGATTTTCTTTTTAATTTCAAAAAGTCTGAAATAAATCAAGTGCGTTTAAACGAATATGTACCACTGTATTAGCCGGTTTCGTTGAATTACTGTTCGTAAATACTAATATACTTCTCGTGTTAATCGAAACACAGTTAAAATGGTCTAACCACCGGTAGCATATTAGATATTATATGAATTAATTAATAATATTCAACAACAAAAAAATTAATAAAGTAAAAATTAGCGTACACAGAAATAGAGCTGTGTGAATATTGTGAAGAAGAAAAATTGTAAGAGAGTTCATCTGTATTAGTTATGATTCGCTAATACTTAAATGCACAGCACATTCTGTATATATAGAATGTAAATTGTGGTATAATCAGTCCAGTCGCCGCGGCCTGATGAGAAGATTGATTTTTTCATAATCATTAGCTCATCAGTTCGAAACTGGATTGAATTCTCTTACAATCTTCGGAACATACTCGTATTAAAATCAAATAATTTTAACTTATAATTTTAAATTCCTAATTGTTTTCTCCCTGGATTTGACCATCTGTGACCATCGTTGGCACCGTCCAATTCTGGATTCATTCAATCAAGTTTAATCAACCAATTAAATAACTAAACAAATAATTCCGAAAAACTTATTTTTATTTTTTTATATATATACAGAAGATATTTGATTTAGAAATTATTCTTCCCACGCAGTTTATACAGCATTTATCCACCTTAGTTCACGTCATAATTTTTATATACAAAACTCTTTCTTAAAATTTGTTATTTTCTATAATATTTCATTATTATGCGTTTTTAAACTCCTCCATAAATTTTTTATTATGTATGTACTAGAAATATTAAATAAAGTGTAATGTACATAAATTCAGAGGGAGCACGTGCTCGCAAAAATATTAAGAAATATATGACTTTGATTGAATACCAAGAAATGTTAATTTATAGAAAGTATAATTACATACATATGTATGTACATACATAGTCGTAATATGAGATAAATTTCCTTGGAGTCATCCCTATTTAATTTTTATAAAGTATTAATTAAAATTTCACTTATCTCTAATTTCCAACTTAATTGGAATAAATAAAATTAAAATTTCACATGTAAGTAAGTATTTGTAACATTCACACAGCATATTTTGAATTTTTTGTTGTTTCTTTGTAATCTTAAAAGCTTTTATTAGAATGAATAAAGGATTTTAGTTAATACCCAGCAGAATATTTATATTGGCTGGAAACTGATAATAAATTGTTTTGACGAAAGAAAATTTTGACACTCATTATTCAAATTAGATTTAGTTCTATTGTACATGTACCTATTTAGGAGAAATGTTAACTTAATACAATATTCCATTAAAATTTTCAATGTTAATCATTTATTTAATAAAAACACCCGGTGTCCTTATTACACAATGCTATCGTGCTTATTTCAAAATTTATAAATGTTAAAATCATTTTTGTTTAGAGAAAATTTTTAGATTTTTCTGTTTATTGTTATATTGAATTATTTTTGTTAACATAACGGTGGAAATGAAATATTAAACATTTTCATTATCTTGATATTTCGCACGTAATCAATATCAAAATTATTTTGTTAAAAATGTAAGCTAGGGGATTAATAACAAATTTATAAAATAATAATTTACGTACATAAACATTTCTTGAAATAATTATCTATCGTATGATCTTATGCATCATCATTATAAATAATTCGCTACATCATTCTACTCTACATCACAGCAGAGAAGTATAACAGTCTGAATTATAGTATTTCCGCATAGCCAAATAAAATGATAATCCCATTATATTGCGAGAGCAACATTTTGTATGTACAAGGTACAAAAACGAGTCGAAAACGTTTCTATACCTAAACTACATTTATTTAACATCAAACTATCATTTTTAATTCAATTGTTTAGCGAAAACTTGACACAACAAATCCTCCACTTATTTATACGGAGCGCTATCGGGGCCACTTTTTAAATGGTGGCAGCTCTCAATAGCAGGAAGCGAATAAAAAAACGCAGCTTAAATCGTAGTATACAATGTGGGATAGTATCACTTTCGACATTTTCGTAGCAAAACAATTGTGAATCAGAATTTGCTTTTTTCATGGCCAACTGTGTTTTGAAAAATTGGTAATATAAAAATCGCAACACTTGCTTTTCTTTTATTTTATACTTTTCAACAAAATATAGGGGCAGGCCTTATTTTAACGTGAGAAAGTAACATCTCAATGAATCTTAGTGAATAGCAGAAAAATGTTAAAAATGTGTCGTCCGCTAATTTCCACTTACCATCTATAAGCATTTTTAAATTCATTGGCGGTTCTTTGATATTCAATTTTTGTGACGGTTTGCATATTGATGATTTTTTGTATTGTTCTTCAGAAATTGCAATTATTACTAAACAACTACTTACCTCACCAAAAAACAGTAATTTGTTTTTTTTTGTAGTTCTACGATTTTGTTTTACTCGTAAAACATTGAAATTAAGGAATGCGAAGATTTCTCTTACAAAACCAATTATTGTACACCGATGTAATTCTAATTTAAATGAATTTAGGCCATAAAATAAACAAAACAATTTTCTAAGATACATTTACTAAATAAATTTTATTCAGTCATCAGAATAAAAATAAATAAATTGTTTTATAAAAATATGCAAAACTTTTTTTGGTTATAAACAAAAGCAAAGAATACAAAAAACAAAAAAAAAACCGAATTTATTTTCTATTTTTGGCATGAGACATTTATAAAGAAATTAATTTCCATAAAGTTTAATTTAATTTAGTTAGATTTTGAGTTTTGTTATGCAAATTTATTTGGCGGCAACTACAATTATTTTATTTTGATTGAGAATTACATGAAATTAAAATGTTTAATCGTTTTAATTTAATCATTAAAATATAATATGTATTTGCTCAATTCACATAAATAAATAAAAATTGATTTAATCATTTCGATTTGTTATCGTAAGTAAAAATGTTTTACGTACGTATATCGTGGGTATGTTTACTCTTTAATTAATCAAATTATTTTAACTATAATGATAAACATTTTTATAAATATTATAAATAGAACTGATAGTAAAACTTTTAAAATATTAACTAGTTTTACTTGCAGATTATCCATGTTATTATGGTAAACATGTTGTTTAATTTAAATAATTTTAGTTCGATCAATAAATTTGTTTAAGTACAACAGTATAGATAAAGTCTACAGATTAATTTGAAATTTTATTTATGTGTACAATAAGCTATAGCTTATTTAGGTCGTAAACTAGCACTATAGAGCCATAATATTCCTAGAAAAAACTGTTATCGCATTTTGTGCATTCACTTTTCATTTTGAATTTATTACAAAGCGGAAAATGAATGAATTCCACAAAATAAATTTTCCATAATGAAATTTTGTTATTTATATCTTTGCGCTATGCAAATTTAAGTCTAAACATAGTGAATGAACCTGCGACCTATTGCTTAATACAAATTCAACTTCAACTTTGTTTAATCGAAAACAATCGATTTATACATTCCGTCGTTTATTGGTCGTACAGTAATATAGGTAATTTTCTAGAAGCTACAGTCTTCCCCCGTAAATAGCGCCTGAGCGTTTTTTTTTCGAAAGTGGAACAAATTTCCATATTTTAAGAATCTCTAAAAAAAAATCGTTTAAAGCTCCCAGTCGAATAAAACCCCTAGGCGTTGTAACTGAAATTTCAATACACCTATTGTCAACAAAATTTTTTATATAGCCATGGTAATCTTGATGGAGTGAATAAAACAAGTAAATGCTTCCTTTAACTGCACTTTTGAAAGTGTATGCTGTAATATTTTAATAAATTAGTACTTAATGATTTACAAGGTTTTGTATAGGGAGAAATAAGTTTAGCTTCAAAATATATTTCAATCAGAACAGTCGGAATCGTTAATATTGAACGACGGGAAATAGATACATTCAAAGTAAAGAAAAGGCCATGCCTGAATCCGATACGAATTCAAATGTATTTACAAGATTCAGATTTGCATTGAATCAGGATTGAAGGAAATTCGGTCGTTTCTTATTTAAATCATCTGACCTCCGACTTTTTAGCACCTACGTCTAAGGATTTTGATGGTCAGAAGGTTACCAGCTTTTGTCGATATAGAACAATGTTTTGTCCAGGTTCGCGCATCCTTAAAAAATTGAACAATTTTTACTTTATTTTGGTAGGAAATAATTGGGTCTGGATTGGAGGCGCTTTCTATCGTTTGGTAATCCATAGGTATTTTTTTCATAATCAAAAATTTATAGAATAGATCCAAATAAAGGTTAAAACCTTTTTAGGAAATACCCATATTTCCAATTGGAATTCGCATATACATTCATATATGCAAATTCTAATTGGATAACGTGGTGTTTCCAGTTGGAATATTTTTAATTTGGTTATTTTATAGAACACAATAGAGTTGGCAACTGAGACATTTTCGGCGTGAGACTTAATCTCCGGTCTCCGGCTCAAGATTCAATAGCTCTGGGCCAAGTTATGGAAACGGTTTTGCATTAAATTGAGTCAAGGCAGTTAAACTAGATTGATTTCACCTATTAGGTAATTTTAAAAAGATGGAAACCTAACTACCGAAATTTTAAGGGAGGCATCAATCCGAAAATAAAAAAATTTGGTCATAGAAGTCATTTTATCTAAAGTCTAAAGGATCCCATGCTTTCCATAGAAAGGAGTTACTCTGTCCTGGAAACAGGGTAAAAAATGACTGAAATAGAATGGGATTAGCTCTAATGGAAGTGGAGAAATTAGAAAATAACCTGCCATCAATTTTGCTAGATCTTTTACAAACTCTGGATCAGACAAAGCTTTTTTGGAAAATTTCTTTTGATGGTTTTGAAATTGTATTTTGTATAAAAATGCATTTAATCCGTTGTGAATGAGCACATGCTCAAAATCGAGATTGTAAGCATAAGGTTGGCCTTTAATACCAAATTTGTATAAATAAATAGTTTGTTCATCGTTAATTTTAACGTTTGGACTCATCAGTCCAAGTTAGCGCACCATTAAAATAAATCAAACAATTATTTCTACCATATTTTGATAGGAAATCGTTAGGTCTGGACCAATTACCAATTTTCCGTCCCATCTTCCGTCTCCAACTCACTTACTTTGAAGTCCCATTGTTGCCATTTCCAATCGCATGTCCAACGACTACTCCAACTTTCCAAACCCATTCTCCCATATATTGATTTAAGGTTCACTTCGATGAGATACCTTAAATTCTGACTGAGTAAAACCCGCAATTTTCGAATTATGATTGTAAAACATACTTGGCGTTGATAAATTGACACGTTCTCCAAATTTCGTCAATATCGGTTCACAGACCTAATGTGTAAGGATATACGCGGAATTCCGCTATTGACATTGCGATCAACTCTCTCGCTAAATAATTTTCGTCTGTAAAAGCGTGCGCTCTTGATAAATTGCTGCGGATCCACCTTCTTTTAAGAGCGGATGGACAAATTTCAATAACAATGCTATATAATGAATTCAAATTAGGAATTCGTCGAATTCCTTCTGAGTAGATAATACTGCAATTCCAATTCCATTTATTTACTACAAAAAATTATGCGCAAGAGCATCTGCTTGATTTTCAGAAAACAATTAAAGTATTATAAATGTCAAATAATACCAACCTTTAAAAATAAATCACGAGAATTGGTTGGTTATTTTTCTATTGACCAAGATTGAATTCCAACTCCAATTCCAATTCCTTGGTCAAATGAAATGTCACTGATATGGCTTGTTGGAAATTTAAAATTTTAAATTATATGATAACTCAATTGGAATTCCAAGAGTATTTGTTAATAAAAGGTTCACTATAACGATCAAATATTAAGGACGGGTTCAAACTAATCGTGACATGACGTAAAGTATATTTTCGAAAATACCTTTTTGGTCGAATGATTCGTCTTATTATAAAACGCTTTGTTAAAAATTTAATTTTTCTTATTTGCAAATAAAAAGTTTTTTGTAAGAAATGCGATAATGGCTTTTCACAATACAAACACAATCCACAAAATCGCGAAAAATACAAAATCCGATCCATTTCATAATTTGGTCCCAAGAATAGTCCCCGGAGATAGTTCTCCACCTTTTTATATTTCACGTTGAAAATTCAAAATTTATAGCGGATTGTATTTTGGTTGAAAATGTCGAGAGCAGAGTAGAGTTTTGAGTTCCTATCAAAAAATGATTAGTTTTTAACGGTTATTAAATGATCCTGGTTCGTGAAAATGTTGTTGCTAAAGATATAAAGATGAAGTCGTAAAAATATTGAGGCACATGCATTTTATTGACAATTATTCAGATTTTTCAGATGAGAATTTACCACCAGCCACAATGTTTTTTGGTCAGAAATTACTCATGATAGTAAGGGTTTTCATTACGTAATTTGAACCTTGGTTCAATTAGTCTTAATAATATAAATATCGGATACTCCAATGAAGTCAAATATCTGGGTGTTGTCCTAGATAAGAAACTAACTTGGAACTCTCATATTACTTCAACTACCGAACGCGCGGCCAGGGCCATGTGGGCCTGCCGGCGTATGTTCGGCAGGACCTGGGGCCTGAACTCAAAAATGATTTACTGGATGTACATCATGATAGTGAGGCCAATTGTAACATATGGGGCTATAGTTTGGTGGCCTAAGGTACAGCAAAAAGTTATTATGAACAAGCTGACCTCATTACAGAGACTAGCATGTCTCGGAATTACAGGTGCTATGCGCACCTGCCCTACGGCGGCAATGGAAGCTCTCATCGGGCTCACTCCACTTCATATCCACGTCAAAAAATCAGCTGCTACATGTGCAGCTAGATTGAAGCTCGCGAATCAATACAGTCATGATGACCATATGGGTCACCTGGACATTTTGAATGAACTTCCAGACCTGAATATGTTCTTTAGTGTCCCGGACGTTATGCCGAAAGAACTCTGCTTTGGCAGGAATTTCGTGGTAACAATCCCCGATAGAACAGACTGGGATACTGGGTTACCGCAGATGGAACCTAACAGCCTAGTCTGGTACACTGATGGATCAAAAATGGATAGTGGAGTCGGCATTGGTGTCTTTGGACCCAATCACAAAATATCGAAATCACTGGGTACTTACCCCAGTGTTTTTCTAGCCGAAATTCACGCCATCGAAATCTGCGCCTCTATTATTATGACCAAAGGTCTTAAAGGCGCATCCATCCACATTTTGTCTGACAGCCAAGCAGCACTGAAAGCATTGGCTTCTAACTGCTTGGTTTCCAAGTCGGTTCAAAGTTGTTATAAACTGCTACAATCTCTCTCTTGTCAAAACAAAGTAAGGTTGTGGTGGGTGCCTGGTCACATGGGCATCACTGGAAATGAGATAGCCGACGAACTTGCACGGGCAGGCTCGTCGACTACACTCATTGGCCCTGAGCCTTTTTGTGGTATCCCGTGGGCTTCTGCAACCTACACAATCAGTAAATGGGAAAAAATACAGTGCTTGACTTATTGGAACTGTATTCCCGGCCTTAGACAAGCCAAATCTTTGATCAGACCATTTCACCACAAAAATTTGGCGATCAATTTCAGCAAAGGAAATATTAGGAAACTTGTGAGTTTTCTCTCAGGTCACTGTAACCTGAGATATCATTTGAACAAAATGAACCTGTCCACAGAGACGGAGTGCCGACTCTGTTTGGAAGAGACAGAAACCGCAGAACACATACTATGTGAGTGTGTTGCTCTGTGCACACGGAGGTGGATTCATTTTGAAGAGAGGTATCTGACCCCGGAGAAATGTAAATTGGCCTCTATAAACAGCATTCTCGCCTTTATTAGAGAGGTGGAGAAGCTCCTGGAGTAACAGTACCCAATAGCACAAAAGATCTTTTAGGTCGTAGTGCTAGCCGCTTTTGGGCAGGGACGAAAAAAAAAAAAAAAAAAAAAAAAAAAAAAAAAAAAGGGTTTTCATTTAACACCTTTGTTGTTAACTCCGTAAACAATAGTACCAGATAGGAGTAGTTAAAATTCAACAAAATATGACAACCGAAATGGTTTCAAACGTTGTTATTTGTTGCGCAGTAATGATGTAGGAACCGATTTTATAATTTCAAAGCTAAACAAAATTGCAGCTTCCACTGTTTTCAAAAAATCAGTGGGTGTTGTCAGAGCCTTCTAGAGTATAGAGCCATAATCTTAATGACGTATTTTTTTGAAGCTTTTTTAGTGGTACAACTTTTCACTGATTTCCATAGGAATCCATAGTAAAAATGGTGTTTTTTAGGTTCAAGTTTTTCAACGAAAAAAGGAAAAATTTTATAAAATGTTTATATAAAAGTTTTCTACATATCTTTAAGAACAATATACAAGAAGGTCATATTGGTATTAAGTAAATATTAATTGCAGAAATATTAAAATTAAATTATTTCTAAAATATATTTTTTCGAACTTTCATTTTGAAAAATACATCAAAGTTGGCTCTGACAAATTAAAATAATACTTGCTAAATTTATCTTTAGTCTTACTAGTGTACGTAAGATGTCTAAAATGGTTACAGAAAAATACGAAAAAAAAATGATTTAATCGCCAAATTATCACACGTTCCTATATTTTGTGAATTTGGTTTGCTTTTGCTACAATTTTTGAACTTGAAATTTCCCCAGGCGGTAATTTTTGGTACAATTTTTCCAAATTTTTACGGCCATCACTGCCATCTATGTAATGTGTATTGACTTAATGACCAAACGAATCGTAGTAAGCTTTTATTTCAATTTGACCAGAATGCTGTTGTTCTGAATTTTTTTTAATATTTTAGTTTAAATAAATCAATTATTACAAGAAAATGAAAACGATTTACTTAAACGATATTCATATATGTTGAAAATGAAACATTTATAAAAGTATCTTAGAAATCATAATTAGGAATTTGTAACGTTTTCATTTAAAAATTTGTCTTAGGAAAAAAAGTGATTTCCCTTTGTGTGTTCTACTATGAAAAGTTTAGTTTTTTCCTCGTTTCTAATTCCCTTATAAAAGCTCAGATTTTTTTGATTAGGGCTCTATAAAATACAGGGTGCTCTGGTGTTGTCAAACAAACATGGTCATTTTTCATAATTATAAATTATGTGAAGTATAGCAATATTTTACAAATATAACGCCTAGGGCGCTGTATTTGAATAAAACCCCCAGTAAGCGTACTATTCGTTTAAAACGAGTAGGAGTTATTTTCGGTGGAAGACAGTAGTAAACATTTTTTAATGAAATTTTCATGATTTAGTATATTTTACCAAACAGCATTACTGTACGCAAAATGGCTTTCAGTAAAAAAAAAATCAATTAATGTACATACAAATTGTCAAAATTCCAATACAAAAAATATCAGTCACCAGAATAACGCTGCTATTTTTGATCAGAACACTTGTTTTATCATTCGAAAACCCCGAATTCGATTCAAGAAAAATATCGCGATTGGGTGTTGTGTTGTATGTGTTTGTGTCTGGATGTTATGAAGACCAAGCCTCACACAATTTACTTCCCCTTTTCCTTCCCAATAATAAAAAGTAGTTCTGTGTGTCTGCGATGTACATCCACATTAAGGATACATAAAATCCTAAGCACAACTTTAAAAAAAAAGAAAGAAATAATATTGTAAGCGTATAGGACACAATCAATGGTTTGCTTTAAAAATAACTGAGCATGAATCAATGGTCCACGCACGACCTTCTTGTCGAATATTTTAGTTTCAAATTATTGAATTGGAAAATCATTTAGTTGATATGTTAGTACATCTTTGAATTTTTTGCTGAAGGGTGATAAGAAATTTGCTTAAGAGGGTGAGATGAGCCGCGAAATAATACGATGTAGTTAAAAATGTGTGATAATGCAATTTTCGAATACAAAGTTTGAAAGACTGATAAACGGTTCCATCTATGTAGCGTGCATGTTGAATTAATGTTTGGCATTTTTCCAATCCCTGATAAAAGCATTCAAAAAAAAACATTAAATAATTTTTCAAAATTTACATGAAATGCTAAATGGGACCATTTCAAATCTTAATTTTTAATATTTAATTTGCTGATTAGATATGACATCTGGTTTTGGTAGTAAGCCTCATCATAAGCAACGGATTAGTGATGAACTTGATCAGTTTAAATTTTTAATATTTTTATAAGTTCTCGTAGATTACTTTAGATATCTTAACAATAACAATGTGTGGAGTGAATAAAAAGTAGTTAATGCTTTTACTTGAATTTTTCATGTATTTACTTGTCGGATAAGAAAACATTTGCTGAAGGTAAAGCTTGTAAAATTCCGTTTAATTCGTCTACCAACAAGAAATTTTTTGAAAAAATTTAATTAAAAGTATTTACTTTTACTTTCTTTTACGTAAGTAAAATAAAGTATAGGAACCAAAAAAAAAAATCGACCTTGAGATTTTTAGAGATTGATCTGTTTTGAGGTCCCTTGAGTCCGAAAAAGTGGATTTCGAAATAGTGTCTGCCTGTCAGTCTGTCAATCTGTTAGTCTGTCAGTCTGTCAGTCCGTCAGTATGTTAGTCTGTGTCCTCTCTACAGCCCAGATGGTTTAACCAATCGAACTGAAACTTCAGATTTAAGCTTTTTTTGATAAATTGGGAGGTCGCAGTGAATTTTACTCCAATCCAGCTAACCAGAAGCGGCCACTCCCTTGGTCCAGAAAATTTATTTTGCAAATATCTTAAAAAGTATAAAGTTTACAAAAAACTACTTAATACAAAATGTTTCGAAAAAAAAAATTGAGGTGTGATCGAAAAATAAATTTGCACAGTAAGTTTCTCAAAATTCGCTGTTCGTAAAAGAAAGTCATGTGTTAGCCACACCGCAATTTTTTTTTATTCACTTCACTCAATATGCTTGTGTTGAAGCACTCAAACAAACCAAAATAAATTTCTGTGAAAAGATGCAGGAGGCGGAGGATAAATGTAAAATAAATGTAATCTTTTGAATTTTAATTTGTCTGTCTGTAATCAGTTGATTTTTGGGCATTTTTTATAGACAAATATATTAATTGTTCATGTTCATGGGAATCCCAATATTTTCGATTTGGTACTCCATGAGTTCTTTATGTTGGTAGTTTGGTTTCGTACTGAAAAGTTGGTCTCATCAGGCAGCTACGACCAAACTACAAAAAATTCCACTCTAGCCACTCACATTAAGTATCTGGCCAGAACGTACTGACATAGCGAATTATTATTCACTACATCAAATATCAAAAACCCATTGAGAAACCTCATTTGTGTGTGTATTATCTTAAAAAATATTCGTGTGGGCATAATACACACACAAATGAGGATTCTCCATGGGTTTTTGATATTTGATGTAGTGAATAATAATTCGCTATGTCAGTACGTTCTGGCCAGATACTTAATGTGAGTGGCTAGAGTGGAATTTTTTGTAGTTTGGTCGTAGCTGCCTGATGAGTAGACCAACTTATCAGTATGAAACCAAACTACCAACATAAACAACTCATGGAGGGTTCTTATTTTTGCAGAGTGGTACATTGGTGTAACTCTTTGGGCCTTCAGCCAAAATTACGGGGAGGGAGGAAGATATTTGTAATTTTTTTTCAGTAGATATGTTATGAGCGATTGGCCTCTGTATTTTTCTGATTTACCAAATCGAAAATATTGGGATTGCCATGAACAATTAATATATTTGTCTATAAAAAATGCCGAATAATCAACAAATGTAATCTTATGTTACAGGAAGCAGCCTAACTGCCAAAAAGCTTTGCGGATTTTGTTTCAAACTAATTTATACAGCCAAAAAACTACTGTGTATTGTTTCACTAAATTCAGACTACTAGAAATTTATCTTGACTAAGGGCATCCAAATCACTCAAGAAACTATCTTCCAGTCAATGTTCACGTATTTGACATAAACTATAAAACTGAAAACTGTACTTCCGAAATCAAGAAACGTCACCAAATAATTCAAAATAATGTAACCCTTTAAAACTCAGATAAGTACAATCTTTGCGAAAATTAGTTAACAACGTCTAAACTACCTCCGTTCAACGTCTTATAACTCCGGAAGTTTTGGTCTGCAAAGGTTTTAACCTCGCAGCTATGCGATCCCATAATTAAAAATAGGGGTTGCCACTTAAATTGTTGCTATGACTTTGAGAATCATTTTCAAAATCAGTTATTTATATTTCACGGTACTAACTCTTTGAACATTACGGTATATACCAAAAATTTATCGTAACTATTTCATTTCTCTGTGACAAAATGTCAAATGAAGTTTCAACTTTATTTAGTGACAAAGTAGAATTTCACAAAACTTTTTGCTTAGCCTTTTATTATTTATTTATTCATCGGTTCTGTTACACATTGTATATTCCATTCCATCAGGTTAAATTTGTAATGGTTTTGGGTACATAAATCACGTTGGGTTGGAATCAATTACGTTTGTTCCAAAGAAAATTTGTTAAATTGGTTATAAATTCAAAGTTATTTTATTTAATAGTTTTATATTAACTTTATATGGTTTTTATGTTTATCGGTATAAAGGTGACCATGTAACACATTTACGTAATATGTATACATAAAATAAAATAAAATTTATTATTTCAAACCGTACCATAAATCATAAAAATAAAATTATTTTCTTTTTATCCTAGCCGAGAAATGTTTACTATGTCTTTCTTGTAGTACATCTTCCATTAGGATGTATGATATTTGGTCTAACTTTAATCTTTTTTTGCTGCTAATAGCTATTATGTTTTCAATTTGTCAGAGTGAGTTTTTTTCTTGCTATGAAAGTGCCACCGAAGCTACACATATTACCGCTTTCGTATAAAATATCAAAATCTATTATAAATTATTTTCAATATTGGCGTATCGATTATATTGATTCATCCAACTTTAATGTATAAAAATGCTGTAACGTATACATTAGACAGTAAAAAGTATTTTTTTTATTATGATTGATGGTAATTGATTGGATTAATTCGAATTAGGTTTCCTTTTAAGCTGAATTTCCTATATGCTTAGTATACCTACACGTACGAGGCGATAATAATTAGCGATTAGAGGTGAAGCTAAATAAATAATAATTAGATATTTATAAATAAAACAAAACCAAAAAAAAATTCATTCAGTCTTTGCAATATAATCACGCTATTTAGAATTTAATCAATAAGATTAATTTGAATGTTGTGGTTACAAAAAGATTTGTTTCGTTTATTTATAACGAAATAAATAAACAAACATAATTTATAAACTTAAATAAATTTGATGAATATTTTCTAATTAAATACAATCACGCAATTTAATCACCTCCTAATACATAATTTATTCATTTTACACATATTTTCTCGTATAAAAAAAAATTAAATTCCCGCCTTTGCGTAAAAATTTATATGATTGTGTGACGTTTTCTTAATAAAAAATAAAGGGGATGATGATTAATCAAAATTGTGACACCGTACTGTCCCTCACATAAAAAAATATTTTTACTATTATCTATATGCTTTAATATTAAATCACTTGTTTTATTATCAGTAACAACAGTATTAAAAATGCCATCAAAGTAAGTATATTTTGTTTAAAGCCTGATAACCAAATAATTATTACAATTTTTTGGGTGATAAAAATATACAAAATTTGATGTCGAACGTCATAATGAAATTATTATTTTTTGGTATGTGCGAGGTTATTTTGACAAATTTATTGGAAATACAATTAAAAATTTAATATTTTCATTTTTTTTTTTTTTTTATACATGTCAACATGGTATGTGTGTGATGGAATAAATTGACATGTAGAGTGACAGAAAATAAATGTTTGCCGGCAAATGATTAATCGATATTTAAAGTTAAAAAATAAAAACGAAATTATTGATTTGGCCATTTTCACCATACCATACAACAACTATTATGTACATATTCATAAAATAAACATTAAATTGATTTTTAAAAGGATGTGTTCGTCTGATGTTTCTGCCAATTATTCATTTTCTTTTTTGTTTTAGAGACCTTGTTGATTTAAATGTTAAATACTCAAATATATTTTGGATTTATGAGATTGGGACTGGGACTGTACCACCTGTAAAAGTGGTACTTATTGCTCGAGTGAAAAAATTACCGAGGCCAAAGACCATGAGCAGTAATTGATTGAGTCCAATAACAGACATTTATTCCCGAGCTGCATACCACTTTCTTTCTATCATCATAGAATGATTACATTTTTAATACAAATATAATTTTTTTGTTAAGTTGTTTTTTAGTAAAGACACTTTTTTGCTACATAAAATAAACCCTTGCAAAGGTTTTAAGTTGCAATCGAGTTTTTCATTAAAAATTTGTTTCAAAATGTTGTTTCACCAAATTGAACGTTTTTAATATTTCTGTGGCAATTCAACATAACCACTTAACTAAAATTTAGAGACTTTTCAGAAATAGCAATATTAACTTCCAAATTAAACATGAAAAACTAGGCTCACAAAATTGTAAGTTAAAGTCAGATATAGTCAGATGGTTGTGAGCTTAATTATTTAGAAACCCATTTTTCTTAATTTTCCTTGAAGTTATCCAGGAAAATGAAGATTTAGCAGATAAGTGATTTTGTTAAAAAAAAATTTATGATATTTTTCGCTTAAGTTACATAAGTTGTATTGTATTTCCAGTTGATTTTCTAGTTCAAAATTTAAGATAAGTCGCTTTTCCAAATAATTAAATAGTAATGTTAAAAATTGTTTGTACTTTTAGTTTTTATTTATAAAAAAAATAATTAAACAGAATTAATCTTCATGTACAAAATATATAAAATTCATTAAAATTTACATAGCATAAAATAATAAAGTTGACATAAAGTTAATAAAAAAAATAAATTCATTCGTCTTCGGAATCTGGAAGGTCAAGGTGTATGTTTTTAACACATTCATCTATCGCCAGGCCATTATAAAATAGGTCGTCCTTTTTAGCTTTATTTATTTTAAGTGGACCATTGTAACAGTTGGGTATTTCAGAAACGTTAACATTACTTACACCTCTTTTGGAAATTAATAGTTGTTTGAATGGTTCTGCTTCATCATGCGAACATTTATAAAAAACGTGTTCAAATTGTTGAGTAAATCGCAGCCACTTCACGTCTTTCCATGAAAATTTGTTTCCTTCCATATCATTTTTTCGAAATGTGAATTTGGATTTAGATAGAGCAGAGAAATTAAGAAATTTATTTTCCATCTCAATTACTTCAAAATGGCGTTTATTGCCAACTGTTTGAATAAAATTGAACCAATCTCGGGGATGGTGTATTTTCATATTCGTTGTTTTCTTCTTTTTTTCAATTATGGCGTGATCCGAATCGAATTAAAAATTTGTGATGAATCTCTTCTAGATGAGAATTATGCATAAAGATAGAAAACATCGTGACCAAAACGGGATTTTTGTTTTGCCCTAGCCCCTCGGTATGAATCATTATAATAGGTAACATATTTTATTGTCTCTGGTATACTCTGCAAATGTTGAAACAAGCAGGACGCGATGTCGTTTCCTCCTCTTCCTCAAACGCCTTCATGGCACATATAGCAAAATAAATGCAGGCATGTACTGTTAAATTAAACGTTCACAGTGGACGTTTATAGAATGAAACGGAGGTCTTGAGGAAAGGAGTTGGAAGACATTGCTGAAGGTCGAAAGTAAAAACTTTTTTAGTTAATTATGTTTGATTCCTTATCAAGTTTTTTAGCATTATATGCTTGTGATGCCATTTTATGGTGTATTTTTTGGTCTTCAATTACTTTAAGTTTGGTAGATTCATCAACCGCTCCAACTATTTGAATTTGCAAAATTTCGCATTTATTACAAGTCTCAAGTTGTGGCTTTTTAAACTTGATGCCAATTCATGCAAAAATAAAGAAGCTTTAGTAATAAATAGAATCTAAAATTGATTATACAACACAAAACCTTGAATATTTCTAAATACTTTGATAAAGAAACTGGCGCTAAATTACTGGAAGAATAGAACTTGTACATTGTCGCTCCAGATACATTTGAGATGTATGAGCCCGTGTATAGTGGCTTACATATGCCGGAAATGAAGAAATATATTTCTTGATTTCCTCTATTTTTTCAGCATTCAGTTTCTTTGGTGGAAACGATTTTCCTCTACGATCGTCAAGGTATGCATCAAAATCATTGGTTTCTAATTTTTTCTTCGTTTCGCCAAGCGTATGTCTGAAACATTTTTGACAGAGTTGAGTATGTAGTCCATTATTTTCCACATGATATACATAACTATATTGTCGGTTTTTTGAAGTAGGTGTCTTAGAAACTGTTGTTCTTTTGATAGGGTTTATTTGTATAAGACCAGATAAATAACAAATTCGACGATTATAGTCTCCAAGTGACCAGTATTTGTTAAAAATTGCATTTTGTTGTGCAAAAGAAATTTTTTTTAGACATTTGAAACGGCAAGCAGTTAGCTGTTTACATTATCTGGCTTTCACTGTATTATTAGAGCTGTTTAAATATGGTTTACCCGAATTATGGGCTATCTTTATGTGCTTACTCACGAATTGATGATTTTGAAGAGCCTGGTTGATTTTGCATTCTATCTTCATTTTGAATTGTCTTGCGGCGTCCTCTAAGTCTAATTCAATATCAGTTGAATTTGGTCTATAGGCTCGACATCTGAATCGTCGAACTCACTAAAGAAAGCTGGATTCCTGATTATCGTTAGGCAAAACAACATGTTTTATCATTTCAGGGTGTACATCACTTTGACATTGAACCACTACTTGTAACGATTTAGGTCAAGTTGGTATGTTTGCGCTGTCACTACCTAAAAATAATGTACTCGTATATTGGAATCATTTTATAGTAAAAAATATAGTAATAATAATATAAAAAAATGTTATTAACTTATTTGCTGTATTTGATTTCAAACAATCTTGCGTTTTTTCATCGTATGAATTTGTGACACTTTGATTTACGTTTTGTACTTTTGAATAATTTTGAACGTTTCCTTGCGATCGCTTTTGAGCTAACATCATCATTTGTTTCCCGCGACTTATCATATTGTAATAATTTTTAATTACTTTTGCACTTCACGCCACAGTTTATTTTACTTCAATTCGTTAAAAGAAATTACTCACGTATATGGAAAAATCACTTATCACAAATCTTGTAAAGGTAACACTTGTAAAGTAAACACTTAACTCACTTTAAGTAAACAAAAAATTATTTGATCGTGCGTAGAAAAACCACTTAGTTCAGATAACGGCTGTTATGAAATTATTTAACGGATTTTTTACAATAGTATGCATATGAAAAAATCACTTAAAAGCCGAAACTCGAATTAATTTTAACAAAATACTTTTTGAAAAAGACACTATTGTCACTTAAGTTATTTTTCCGCAACAATTAATTCCTTTAAATCTAAATGTTTATTCACTTAAGTGTATTAAGTGATTTTTATGATTTTATTTTATTTTATGTGTGAATATACAAAATTTAATAAATTTTAAAACTCAAATAAGTGTTTTTCCAAAATAAAGTAATACATGTAATGCAATTCAGTGCAGTTAAGTGATTTTGTTTTATAGGCATAACTCGGTCAAAAATTAAGCAAATACTTTCAAAATTGGCTTGGTTATAAATGATGCTAAAAGCATCAAATAGAAATAAAATATTACAACAACAATTGCATTAGATAATTTAAAAAAAAATCAGCTAGCTAGCAGAGAACGGAACAGCCGAAATTGAGTCTAATCGAAAATATCATAATAAGTTTTTTGTGGGCCATCATCACAGGAATGTGATGAAAAAGGGGTATTTTGTGTAGTAAAGCAAAAAAACTTGAAGACTTCTTATTGTGGGGCCGATGCTGACTTTTAAAATTTGGATATTTCGATATTTTTAGTTTTTTTTATTCCAAATTCATAAAGGAAGCAGGGACATTGTCACTCCAGAATCTGACGGAATAGTTTACGAAATCTTTTTAATAAATTAATCTGGAGTTTATTTCGTGTTTAAAACAGAAATGTGAGCATTATCTTATGACTACTAATCTTTCTGATACCTTTACCAAACCAATGAAAGCTTGGACAATCTAGATATTCTGCATCATTTTCAAAGTTATTAGAGAATAACCCTATTAACAAATCGGGTTATAATACCGATTCTGGAAGTTTTTATTAGAATACATGTGGTTTACGGCTTGTATTCTTTTAGTTATACATAAAAATGAAATTATTGCCAATTCCCATAACGGCTCCACAAGAGGGACTTTACTGTGTTCTAAGATCGCCTCAATATACCTAGGGAATGAAACATTGCGCAATAGAGCGTCGTGAATCTCCTTAAGCTGTACGTCTACTATGTATTCCGATCTGAAAGCAAAGCTTCATGAAGATTCCAAATCTTCTTTTGCTTATATGGAGGAATTTTTCAAATCGCTCTTCAAATTCGTTTACTACAAGTAGAAGAAATCCGAAATTCTATTTTTTTTTTAAATTTGGCTTGGTCCATGTCGACAACAGGTCACAAAATTCTTTTTACCTGCTATTAATATCTGCTGAGATACAGTGCGTCAAAGAAAAGTTGTTCGACTTGATAACTAGATTAACATTTGACTTAATATTAGCTTTTAAACTATTTAACGTAAATCCGTTTTTAGTTTAAGTTGTAGAATTCACTATTAGCTTCATTTGTTTGGTATCGTACTGGCATATTGAAGACCTTTCCGAGATTTATTTTTTAATTTCGTTCATTCTACCGCTTATTACAAATAAATCCAAAATAGTTTCGATTATAATATTTGTTGGCTTATTATAATAAGCGTCAAACCAACCTATACTTTGAAGCACTGTCTTGTTTATAAACAATATCCTCCGTAAGGGGTTTTGGAATAACCTCAACAATAATAGTAAATCCTGGGGAAGCCAGATTGATCCAATTAATTCGTAATTACACCGGTATCCTCCACATCTACTACTAAATTCCAAATATCTTTCAAATGCCGACAAGCTGATGTTGTGTAGGGCGTTAATCAGGCCTGTTGTTACGTGTGGTAGTTGGATACCTTGCAAAAACCATTTATTTTTATTGTCAATAAAAATTTTGATTTATGCATAATAATTATAAACGTTTTGAGAAAACCTAATGTCAAAGTCACTACTTTATCATGCCTTAATGTCTAAAAATGTATCACTGGACAATTTATTACTGGAAATATTGCCCTCACTTTTCCTATGATAATTGTGCGATGACTATGTACAATGATGTGGGTTTACAGATCTACTACTACTGCCGCTAGGTGATCTGTTTCGTTCACTTTTACATTTATTACGGCCACATGCGCGTTTGTTATGATTGAATTGTGGTAAATTAACAACATGAATTTCGATTTTTATTTCGGATTTTATCATTTTAATTTCTTGGATTGTATCAAAAGATTCAAAGATATTCAATCAAAAGATTTCGTGTCACTTTCCTTTTCGTTTAAGATACTATTTTGGATGTTTTCACTGATAAAAATTGATGACGAACTACGCGATCCAAAAATTATCCAAAATTATTTTGGCTTAAAATTCAATTGTAATTCATGTACTGTTAGTTCGAACGGTAATTTCGGATAAGTTAATCTATATAGAATTTCAAATGTCTCTGAACTAATTAGAGTTAGAAATACTGACAGTTTTCGAGTTTCTACCACCTGGTTACACTTCATTATTTCACTCATACTCATCATGTATTTTTCAAAATTAACCCCCCCCCCCCCCCCCAATAAAAGCTTCAATCGAACCGATCAGCACCATGTTTCCGTTTTATGTACCACAATTTATAACGATATAATTACCGAAAATAATTTCCAAATTATAATACTATTCCGTATTGTTTTTCATACAAAATCCTTCAGCCTCGTCGCCAAGTAATATGAATTTAGTAGCCAAGTAATATGAGTCAATAAATGGTATTACAATACTTAGGTATGATAATAAAATATATCTCTGCAAAACACAGGTGAGCTCCTGTTATTAATCTAACACAAATTTTATATCTAACTCCCCGGCTACAATTTTGGATGTTGCATTCCTGTTGCTCATGCCATTCTCGTTGCTTCCGTCTACATAGCCGATTGGAGATTTTCCTCGCAGCCATATAGGCTTTATGGGATTGTCTTGTTCTTTACGATAAATTTCGTTATCTCTTGAATAGCACCATAAGCCAATTATCATCTAACCAGGGGATTTTTAGGCCTTTATGAATTTTGAACCTTGGTGGGCTTTGAGGCATCGATTATCGTCATTTTGATGATTTTCCATTGTTCTTGAATGGAATCAGGAAGTGGTTTATTTTCCTAAGATTCCTGATAAAGTAATTTGCTTTGCTAGAGGCAATGATTATATGTGGTGGATAGACGAAATTTTAATTCAGCAACTACCAGAAAGTGGTCTGATCGAGTTAGCTCCACTTTTAGAGGAGCTAGTAACATGTCTTTTGATCATCGATATGGTTGACCGTTGTCCCATTGTTTGATTTCCATCTGGCTTTGTGATACGTTTAGGTGCGGGGTATGTGCTGGCAACCACCAAGTTGTAGAGTAAAGCTAGCTCGGTAGTGCACATCCCGTGTCCGACGTCATTGTTGCGTGAATCCATAAATATCCGAGGCTCATGTTGAGGTTTCGTAACAAATTTTTTCTACAGGTTAGGCTATTAATCTAACGCTCAGCCCCTGTAGAAGGAAAACAGCCTACACACTTTAGCCTACATTTTTAACAGAGTAGTAACCGTTCCACAAAAGGGCTGTGTGAGTATTTGCTGAAGTTGTATGCATTTACGGCATATTATGCGAGTCTTATGTTCATGCCTGAATATAAAATTAATGGTATGCTTTTATTATCTGATTAAAATAAAAATTCTGACATAAATGATGATTGGGGGTAAATGGCCGTTCAATCTAATCACATACAGTTAAATATGTTTTCGAACCTTAAACTCCATCCACAAAATTTTTTTTTTTTTTTGATATTCTCTCATCATATTCGTCAACCACCAAAGGGATCTTCTAACTGCCCCATAAATGGTTCTGTGGCGGCAACACTACCGTCGATGCAAGTAAAATTGGCAGCACCTTTTTCGGTTTACTGCTTTGATAAAACCACGGTATTCTAAAACCACGTTATTCAAAAAGGACAAGATTAAAAAATCAGAAGAGTCATAAGTCATAAAAAAAGGAGGGGGAGAGCGAATAAAAACGGCGGAATAAGATGGCTACAAATTAATCAACGTTTTGATTATATCTGTTATTCTTAATAAAATATTAATAATTAAATAAATAAATAAATAAACGAATAATGATTATCTGGTGAATAAATTACAAATAACAAAACAACAATTGATGTAATTCATTTTAGGATTAATATAAAACACGTGTAGTGAACATAACCTTGCGAATATAGTGGAGTGTTAATAGAGGGAACACATAGCATTAAAACTACAATCAACACACCCACAGTTCAACATGATTTCAACTCAACTAAATTGATCAACAATGTTGAATAATGTTAAGGGCGGCATTAATAACATTTCTTGACAATAATACCACATTGCAATTAAAAATTTGGTCTCTCCAACAACCAAAGAAAACTCCCATTCCATCTATTTCTTTTACTAAAAACTTCGAAATGCATTTCCGGCGTTAATTCACTCGACTTCCTCAGTCAAACTTAAAAATAGAAGAGTAAAGTTAAAGTTGAAACAAATATAGTTATCACACCAGGAGGCCTATTCTCGAATCCCACATCCATTTTCCACATGTGGACATCTGTCAAAGTTCACACAAAAACGTTCGAAAATTGTAATTCGTATATAAAACACATGCGGCATGAACATTTTCCTATATGTGGAATTTTTTCCACATGCACCCATTCGGAAATATTCCCTTAGTACCGAAAAAAATTCAATTTTTATGAATTTTGACAGATGTTCACATGTGGAAAATGGATGTGGAATTCGAGAATAGGGCCCCAGAACCTTAAACGAATCTATTTTTTATGTACATACACAGTTTTGTGTATAAACATTACACATACATATGTATATACGTTATATCTTTGAACTTAATTGTTATTTTAAATGTTAACAAAGGACACCAAATAGTGAACACCAAATGTCAATTTTCTGTTTTGTTTTGTTTTATTTTGAATGAGTTCCGTATTATTGTTTTGTTTTGTTTATTTCACAGATACCAACTACTTAATATAAAAGTATTGTTCAAGAGACATTAAGATCAATATATGTGATCCAAAATCAATGTGAAAACATCAATATCCCAAAGTAACAGAATACATAGTAATTTTAATTTTAGGACTATAATATTCATAAATTTCATTAAATTTTAATTTTTTTTGGTTTTCCGTATGCCAAAATAAATGAAACGACAACAAAAAATTTACCTAGAACCAACTTGCTAACTATTAGACAGAGCCATCTCTTTTTCAAAGGGAAAACCTAACATAATATGGTTTCCACGATGGCGAGGTGAAAAAATTAGTCAAACTAAAAAGAGAAAGCAAAAATTCACCAATAGTATGATAGAGAGAAAATACCATTTTGACAGAAAAGTTGGGACGTCCAGTTTTAATAATTTTAATTCAGCACTCCGAAATAGGACGTCTAATCCGAAAAAAAGATTAGATGGATCATCTTTTTTCAGATTAGTCGCTGATTTTCGGAATTCTTACTGTCAATTTGAAGAAAATTTGGGGAACACATTTTTCATCGCCAGAATCACTCTCAGTGCTACTTGAAAACATAACGGCATATATTGCCATTAGTTCCTCAACAGTATCCATTTTTAGCTAAATTTAATTTTAATAATCGAAACGTCAAAAATAAATAAATAAAAATTCGGAGTAACGACTTGTTGCAGTTTCACTCACTCTTATGTTATTTTTTTTATTCCTTCCTCTTTTAATTTGACTAATTTTTTCGCCTCGCCATCGTGGAAATCATGCTTTACTTTTTCAAATTTTTGGTGTGGGCATATGACAAAAAGTATGCTCCTTTAGTTTTACATTTTACCCACCAAAACACCATCTCAGGATGTTATATTTTTAACTCATTTTTGGATTCTCATACCTGGCTTAAGCGTTAGTATTCTCTTGAGTCTCTTGTAATAAACAAATATTTCAACATAATGCATACTTCTGAAAGGTCACGTAACGCAGTAATTTCGAATTAAATTATTCATGTATAAACATTTTGTAGGTTCACGTTACACCATATTCCCCATGTTCAACCAAGATGTTAATGCTTGAAAAACAAAAATGTTAATCAAAAAACAAATCTCAACCTTTCCAAAATGTTACGATTTGATTTATGAGTTTTTATATTGAAATAGAATGAATTTATAAAATGTCGGAAAATAATCAATTGGAAAATATTTTTTTAGCATTTTGTGATTAAAGTTATTTAAAATCAAAATTATAAATAATGGTGTTAAAGAATTTTACTAGACCAAAATGTCTGTGCGAATTTTCCCAAGCAAATTTTTCATTTAAACAAAATTGAAGATTGGTATTCGTAAAACTGCAACACATTCATGTTGACGTAATAAATTTGTTTTTCTGAACCAGTATTAAAATCGCCAGGCTATGCGTTTAATGAAGTTAACGTGGAAGTAACCACCTCGGAAATATTTTTCATGTTGTTTAATAATTTTAAAATCGTTTTCGTGACTCAAATTTCCGTCAGCCTACTTTGAAATTTTCCGGTGCCCCTGGCCTAGTTCACCACTATTTCACAGTAATGAAGCTGGTCCGTATTGGTGCTTTTTTTGTGTACACAGTGGTACACTTACCGTTTCGCTATGTTTATTTGTTCAAAGCAATTTATAATAAACAATGAAACAAAAGCAAATCAAAAACATTTTTTGTTTATTTCGCCATCAACTATTTGCTAACTATAACTTTCAATTTCAAGGATCCCCAACAATTTTTAGACAACAAACATTTTTCGTTCTAGAAAAAGGCAATTTATATTATGCATGCTATACTTAGATTAAAAAGGCTTTTTTTTTGTGATTGTGTCTTTCGTTTAATATTCAATATTAATATTTAAACTAATAACCGAAGTTTAAAATAATCAAATGATAAAAAAAAACCAAGGTTTTTTAAATTAGTTTAAAATTGTGTTCCAAGAACAATTTCACTTTTTTGGTTGAGAAACCAAACAAACACAATAATTTTTTAGAAATCTAGGCACGATCAAGTTGGTAGTTAATGAACATCGAAAATCCCTTAAAATATAGAAAATATCGATGTATCATTATAATTCTGGAACATATCACATCTTCAGCATTTAGAGTGGTATCGAGAAACTCATATAGATTCGAATGAATTCGAGAAGCTCAAATAATTTCGAATCTCAAAAAATATTCTCGATTTTCTCAAAAAATTTCAAAAATCTAAATGTTAAACGATTCAAAAATAAGAAAACGTAGTTCTTCTAAAACTAGATTAAAACATAAAAAAAGCATCATTGATTAGAATATTAGCATCACAGATTAGAATATATTATTAAATTTAAAAATTGTATAGAGTTCCGCTAGCGGCACTGTATCGCTATCAGTTAAAGAACAATAGGTTTTGCGGCATAATGGTGGCGCCACCTAGTCTGCCATAAAGTGTATGTACGGTGTTTACGGCAAAATAACACGACCATTTGAAGTACCGTAAAGTAGTATCGTCCGAGATGTATTGCAATGTCACTTGTCACTTGTCAATGTCACTAAAAAAAATCACGTATAAATTTTGGAATAGCAGCGGTTTGCGGCAGCAGCCCCCATCCTCTAAAGTTTACAACAAATAAAAATTACATTGAAAAAAATGTTATGTTTAAAAAATTCCCTTCTAATCATAATGTTACAATAAACCACTGGTCATTAATCATGTATCAAACATATTAATTACAATTTTTTTCGATTAACAAAAAATATCTATAGAAAAAACTGTTAAATTATTAACCAAATTATTTAATTTAATTTCATAAAATGTAGACGAACATATGTACTACAGACTAGTACTTATACATGTGAACATACTTTCATTTGCTGTACAGCACTATATTTAAAATGTTTCAAATATCAATCAATAATTCATATGTAAAAAAAAATAAAAATAAAAAAAACCTTCTTATTTATCTACTTATACACATATCGGTAAACACACGGGTCAAATTAATTTCCCCAAAAAAAAAAAAAAAAACAAAAAAAATTTCTTTGTGTGGTTGTTTGTTACAAGTCATGTGGAAAAATCAAAAAATAAAAATAAGTAAAAAAAAAAATCGAATTTCCACTTTTTTTGTTTGTAGGTTATGTTGTATTATTCTTGTTCGCTTTATTTTTTTTTGTGTATGGTTTTTGTATGCTACAAACAAACAATAATAACCAAAATTACTTTTCAAATATATGTAAGCAGAAAACAAATTATTTCCTTTCTTCACATGTGCTCATTCCTCCATACGCAAAAAACCAATAAAAAAAAATTAATCTTGGGGGTACTATAAAATTTTATGTCAAATTGACAAATATTTTTTGTGACAGATTAACTACAGTAAAAAAATACATACAACAATACGTACTTACTGATTTATTGAGAAGACCTTTATAGGAATTTAGGCAATACGAAAACGGTTTGTGTTTGCTATACTCAAATTTGTTATTTGTTTTTCTTTTCGGTGGAAAAATACATAATTAATTTTCTTATATGCTTCAAGTGTTTCAATTTATTTATTTTAATTATACTGATTTCAAGGTATGGAACCGGAAGCTCGATGTGTTTCACCACATAAATTACGATTTACATACTTCCGTCCTAAACATATTCACCTTAATAACATTTTTTTGGTCAAATTGAGTTATTGATGCCAATCAATAGCTAATTTAGAAAAATAGTTTTGGTTTTGACGGAAAATATACTAGGTAGCCCTACACATAGGCCCTAGTTACTTATACCAAAAAAGTGTAATTAGGAGAATAGTTTTGGGAAGCATGAGCTTTTAATCAATATATAGGATTTCACCTAGCTTTATCTTTAAGAAAAGTGTTATTAATTATTGTGTTTTGCTAATTAAGTAAACTCGTTTATCTGTAACTACATTTTTCTTGTACACTTACACTTTTCGTTAATATGAATAGCAACATTTCTTACATATAACAACATCGAAGGATGAGAGGGGTAAGTTAACCCTATTTCTACTGAGTGAATTTACTGACACATCCTACTGAGATGTGACTTTTATACAAAAGTAAAAATTTATAGAAAATAATGCAATTTTTTTATTTTGAGAGTAATAATTCATTTATTCAGTTCAAACTTCACTAATATATATTATTAAAATTATTTGTTTTGGCAGTGTAGGCATATTACAAGTTTTTCTGAGTGTTCTTTGCAATCTTTGCAAATATTGCAATTGCACATACTACAAATCTGAGTTGTCACACGCGACTTATATTATTAGGACATTCGTAACATCGACGACGAACGGTTGCTTTTGAACTCGAATCGGTTGATACTGCAGTCTCTGTATTGCCTAAAACCTTCTCGATTGTCGCAACTATGTCCTTTGTCAATTTCGTTGTGCTTCGTCGTTGTATTTGGGGAATAACTAATTCCTGAACCAACTGCTTCAAAAATACTTTCCTGCGTACGTTTAATTTTTTCTTATTCCCATCTGAATATAAGTTTAGCCAGATTACCATGGCTGCTACTCCGCAAACATCAACTAAATTAAAAAATTGCACCATTGGCCATCTATTCGATTTACGCTTTACAGAAAATGAATATGCAAGTTGATCCAGAGTATCAACCCAACTCTTCGTACAATTGTAGTACAATATAATCAATGGCTTATTTTTGTGGTTTTCATCTAATTCGTCATCGTGATGCATAGATGAAATTAACAAAACTGCCCAGTTTTTTTTCGGGACATAGCTAACCAACGTCATATTTTTAGGAAACTCGAACATATTTGTTTTTGCTACTCTCCATTTGTATGGCAGAAACTCTTTTTAGAATGCGCGCTTTATTTTTACAAAGAGTTCCAACACACGTTAGTCCCTTCGATAGTAAATCTTGTGTGAGCTCATAACTTGTAAAGAAGTTATCAAACGTAATATTTCGATTAGATCTCTCAAATGATTGGCACAATTGACTGACGATATTATGGCCCAAATTTTTTCCTCGCTCTGGTCCTTTTTCTCCTAAGTAAGGAACCCCATACAGAGGATAACTGGTAGTGATATCACAGATCCAAAAAATCTTCATCCCATATTTGTCGGGCTTCGACGGAATATACTGTCGGAAGGCTACTCGGCCTCTAAATGGTACTAATTGTTAATCAATGGTTAGATTTTTACCAGGCAAATAATGTTTCAGCAAGTTTTTGTTTATTAGATCCCAAACTCTTCGAAATGGAGCAAATTTATCTCGTGCTCGATGTGCAGAGCGTGTCGAATAGTCGTCGAATCGTAAATGGCGCAAAAGTGCAACGAATCTATCCCTAGACATAGTAGCACGGAATATCGGACTACCAAATAATGGATTCCAAAATTCATTATAGTTTATTATCCCTTGTTTGTTTATACCTGCGTTTAGAAGTAGTCCGATGAGAGCTTTGATTTCCACTTATCATTAAGCATTGCACCGTGTAAATTGGTATTTTCCACGATAATGTTTATAACTTAATCAGTGAAAAACAAACTAAATGCATCAACACATGAATCGACGCGTTTACCAGGAGGTAATTTTACTTTATGTGTACCACTTCTAATTATGTTATGACTAAGTGTACGTCCGCTTCTATATGGGGATGACATCCATTCAGTACCCTCTACCAGTATATGTTTCGGTAGATACGTTTTCCAATGTATTATCTTCCGTTGTTTCATAATTATCACTGACGGCTTGTTCATCCGCTTCGTCTGATTCATTTTCACATACATCTTCTTCACGTTTATTGTCACTGTCACAATCATTATTTATATTAGATTCGTTTTCACTAGAATCACTGAAGGCTCTGAGCAGTTGTTCGTCTGTCAATTGATTTGTTCGTGATGCCATTCTAAATAAGTAGAAATTATTCACTGTAGCTTAGTTTCATTGAACGTATTCAAAAATAGAATGCATGATAAAATATATACGTGAATATATTTACTTACTTGAATCAAACGTTGTGGTAAAAAGGTAATCAACACCAATAAAATTATCACAACACTTAGAAGGAATCAACTAACTAGCTAAATATGTTTCTGTCATTTTTAGCTCTTGCTTTATTCATAGACCGAACAAAATGGACTAAATGAGCAAAATGAGCGTATAGTAGCGTAGAAAAACGATCTTCTTCTAATCGTGATTCGTGACCAACTGAAATGTCCTTCTGCGCCACTGCAAAACGAATCCAATATTATTTTATTTTTGTTGATCATTTTGTACCGTTACGTTACGAATACCATAAAAATAAGGATCATTTCGAAAATATACGTAAATGTGTCAAATAAGTGCACAGTGTATAAAAGACACATTTCAGTAGGATATGCTGGAAATTGATTGGAATGGCTATATCTAAAATAGGAAAATTTTGAAAAAAATAAATAAATGATTTTTGAATACAAAATACATTTTCTGAGGAATACAATATAGGTTCAGATTATAATATAAAATATTTTGCGAGTATCGTCAATTTAAACTTGAAATGTGTCTAAAAGTCACTTGTCAGTAGGAATAGGGTTTTAATAAAGACAGAATTGACCCGGTTTCAGTCACCTATGAACTCAATTTAAATCTTAATTTAAACTAAATATTTATTTTTAATCTAATAAATAGAATAATAATTAATTAATTAATAAATAAGTAATAATACAAACATTAATCAATGTTATGTAATAGTACTAGATAGAAATAGATAATTTTAGAAATCGAAACTTATAAAACAAGTTATGCCATCCAAACCTCCAAAAACCAAATTAGATTAGTCTAAACTCTCCTATAATTGAAGCTTCGATTGGGGTCGCTTATTACGAAAATTGAAATTCCCTATTTGAATAAAAGGGTTAATTTTCAAGAAATTGTAAATAAATTAGTAATTTTTAAACTTAAAGGCCATATTGGATCCGCCATTTTAAAAACATTTTTTTTTTGACGTCAGATCGCGATCAGCAACCCAAAAATACTTTTCTTTATGGTTTTGTAAATGTTTTGAATAATTTTAAAATAGTTCGTAACTGAAGCATAGATCGGCCATATTGAATCCGCCATTTTGAATTATAAAATTTGGATCCGCCAACTATTTTAGTTTCATAATAGGAAAGCGTGTCAAAAAAACAAAAATTCAAATTTAGGTTTGGCTATTAAATTATAATGAAATAAACATAATTTATCAATAATAAAACCGCTTAGCACCTCTTGCGGTTTTTAAAGTTTTAAATTTCAAGCAAATATATTTAAGATTGGAAAAATATAGAACCCGAAAAGGGGACAAAGGCGAAACTTTTGAGTAAAGGATTTCCCACCGAGAATTACCAACATCATCGTGCATAAGAAAAAATTGTGATGAACAAATCAAGGCCAGTGAACAAATCAAGGCTAGTGAATTATATTTAACTGCTGTTATTTGAATTATGGTCATAGCGTGTTATTGAAGCAGGAGTACAATCATCTGAAACACATGACAGAACACTTCACTTACAGGGAATCTTGTTTAACTGTTTGCCGTTTAAAATTAGATCAGACGGAAAACTAAATACAATGACGGGGATATCGTATAAGGACACAATTAAACTTTTTTGTGGATGCTTGAATGTGCACGTTAAAGCCTTTTGGTGACTCCAAAATATTCTAAAATTTCGCACAACGATATATTGAAGCTGATGATATCAATTTCTATTGACGTTGTATTGCCATCGGTCATATTGATTGATGTTATAATAATCAATAAAGTTTATGATTTTCGAACTTCACTCAATACAGAAATATAATAATTTCAAAACATGAAAACAAAAATGGCGCCAAGTTTAGATTGTTTTTCTCATTTTTCCAACTCCAATTTGTAGTTCTGCTTTACAAACTATTAAACTAACACAGTAAAATTTATATAGTCCACGCTTGTAATACACATTAAGTTAATTTTGTTCAATAATCTTTCTAGGTAATACAAGCAGTCACTTTATAAATTATGTGAGTAGCACAAATTACAAATAATATAATAAAAAATTATTATAAATAAAAAATGAACAGCCTTATTTTATTCAGTTTTTAGTTTTTGGCAAAATAATATATTAAACTTACATAATATATAAATAAAAATTGTAAATATTCAATACTTAAAATTAAAAATCGTCTTGTAAAATAAAGCACTTTGTACTTTGATATTAAAAGTTTTGAAGGAATTCATTTTTTTGTTTCCTGATCATTAAGTAATTCTTTTCCCATTAAAATAGACTTTACTGTTGAGGTGAGCAGTGAATTTCGCTTTTTGTCCTTGATTAAGGTAACGTCAGAAAATTTTGTTTCCGCAGTTGCACTGCTGTGAGGAAAAGCAATTATCGTGCCAATAAACTTTCGAATTTTGGGAAACATATATTCATTTAAAGAATTTTTTAATGAAAATATGTTACCCCAAAATTGTTCAAAATCCAAATTTGTATCAAAGAATTTTTGATTTATTAGGCATCTCCATTCTTCATCCAACAATTCGATACTCTCTTCTTCTACTAAATTTGGAAATAATGTCATTAGTGGAACAAACTTTGCGTAAAACTTTCAGGATTAATTCCACGCAGTTGCAATAAAATAGCATCGTCAAATTTAATTCGATTTAAAATTTGTTTACAAATTTCCACATAATACGATTGGCAATTTTTCTTAATTTTATATTTTTCTTGGTCCTCTAGCGTATTTAATAATATTTCAGCTTTTGCTCCAATGTACGAGTATGTGTATATCCTTTAGATCCAAATATACATCATCATTTTCGAAATTTATTTGATTTTTCAATGCTTTTTCATAATAATCTATTTTTATGAAATTTTGAACGATGGTTTTAAAATAAGTAGTTATTGTAGGTAGCAAAATATGAATCCGAGGAGCTTCTGTCAGGAACTCAATGTTGATTTTATTTATTAAATTTAATACATATGTCAAAAAGCAAAAGGAAGTTTTATTTGTATCATTCATTTCAGAAGAAATATTATGTGCTAAATCTGCATCCCTTTCAAACTCATAAGATAAAAAAAAATGTTGCAGTGGAATCCACTGCTCCAAGATACGTTTCATCACGTTTTCGATAGAAAGCCAGAAAAATACTAAAATACAACAGAAAAATATTATTTGAACTGTCTAAGTTCATTTTATCTCTTGGAACTGTGGGCAAAAAACGAATATATGTTTCTGGTTAGTGATTCCAAATTTGGAGGGATTTTTTTTGAAGCAGCCGATGAGCATAAGTGCAAGGAATGGCATATACATCCTATGAAATAAACATTCGGTTGTTGCGTTTGAATCAACGCCTTAACACCAGATTTTTTTCCCCATCATAACTGACGCATTGTCCGACGCAAATCCCACCAAATGCTCAAGTGGAACGTTCAAATTTTTAAAAAAATCCGTAATAGCGTTATAAATAGAGTGACTGTCTGAATTATTTAATTTTAATAGTGCTAAAAATCTATCTCTGACTTTACCTTTGATATAATCAAAATATCTGACGACTAAAACCAAGCATTTGCTCGTGCTTATGTCAGTTGTTTCATCGATGATCAGTGAAAATTGTTGAGTCCTTAAAATTTCAGCAATCTCTTCAAGTCCTTCTAAAAGAGTTTTGTTTGTTGTTTCGGTTGGCTTCGTTTTGCCGCATTTTAATTCCTTGGCGATTTGTGAATCTGGAGCCACTACCTTTATTAATTAATGCTATAAGAGCCTTGATTAATGGAAACGGCAAATTATGTTCAATCAAGAACATGATAATACGGAGCTTAGCGATTTTTATTGAATTTTTTTGTTTTTCAAAAGTTTGAATTTTTTCGAGGTTATCCATTGATGGTTGATTTTTTAAAGATTTTACTAATTTTTGGTGTTGGCCTGAATTTTCGTGTCTTACAGAAAGCGTACTGTTGTTTGCCTAAAAAACCTGGCAAAACCTACAATAAGCTTGAGGAATATTTTTCGATCCAAACTTTTCTACAAGCCAATTAAATTTTGCCAGCCAAACTGGACGAAATTTCTGGATTCTTTTAGTGCGTTTAAGTGCACATTTTATTTGTAGTATCCTCATCGCTGTCTTTGTAAAAATCAACTTCATCGGTTAGATTGGCAGGAAGTTGTATATTTTTAAATGTTTTTGATGTAGTTATGCTCTTATTTCCACTTCATGTTCGGGTAAATCAATAGATTTTTGTTTGATGAGAAATCTAAAATATACAAATATAATAATTAATAATCGCAATTAAGTTGTTAATTTCAATAACTTACTTGTCCATTTTGAACCGTAAATTGTTAATTTGATAACTGGTCAAACTTAAACCAATAGCAATAACCAACACCATAAAAGAACATAATATACAAAAAAAAAAACGAAAATTTGACATAATGCTTTACAAGAACACAAAATAATAAAAAAAGTTTTGCCGTGCGAACAAAATTTCCTTAAAATTATAGTAAAGTAGTATGTCAAAAAAAAACTTGCCATTTGAACAAAAGTATATTTGAGCTCTTTTTTTTTGCTTAGTTTTGATTATTGGAACAACGTTGGAAATTTTAATAAAATCTAATTGAGACTAACACAATATCAAAATAGTAGTATAATTTGAATTAGCGAGGTACAGAAGTACGCATTACTACTATTGTAGTACATTCTACAGCGCTAAATACATGTAGCTTTCATTAACATAGTCGAATGAATATTGCTTTGCACAATTAGCTGTCACTTTATTCTGCTTTGGAATAAAACTACTTAAATTTGATTAAACATAACATTGAACTTACTTTACCTAGTGTGAATTAATTATTGTGCTATTTTAATTTATTCGCGTAACAACAATTTTTAAACTGAGTGATAATTTGACGCTGAATGTTGTTGATGAAAACCATTTTTCATTACTAAAAATATATTTATACTTAAATAATGCCAACTTTTAATTAGATCCTAATTACAAAGACAATGGGTCCGATTTTGGAACGATAAAATCCATGTTATCTTATATAACTTCCGCGCTCCCTATCTATATGAATTTATGTTGAAAAACAAAAATAACTCAGTTTTGAAACTCACTCAATTTTGAACTCAGAACTGTTAAATTTTCTTTCGTCGCGTTTGAGTCAAGGTTAGTTTGTCAATGGCAACATTTTCAATTTTTCCTTTGAAAGGCGCTTAGCCTGCTTTTACAATTCTACGTTCATGAAACGTACGTTAATGAAAAAACAATCAAAATCAAATAAATTAATTTAAAAATAATTCCAATGAGAACCCGGCTTTAACAACTCAATATTACACCAACAACACCAAAACGCAAACTAAAATCCTTTGTTTTGCTTTTGACATAAATAAATTGAATAAACGTTTATTTTGAGATGGTTGCTCAGTTTATACCAATTTTATAAGTAAAATTCATTGATATTCGGCTAACTTCATTTCAAACTGCGAAATATTTCTTCGGAGTTTTGCAACGTAGAAAGTAACATAATGGGCTTAACCGAATAATAGTGATGTGCATATGTAAACGCTGAAAAAGTGTCTATTTCATTTTTAATTGTATTTGTTAAAATTGGCTAACTTCAAAAATGTTTAAGATGTATTTAAGATTAAATTTCTATAATTTTTAGGCAAAGTTTTCTTCCATTTTTAATGATAACTCTGTTTCAGACTATTTTCATATAACTGTATATATCAAATTTTTGCTAAAGTGTTTGTATACTTCATATTTCCGCTAGCATGGTGCAGAATAATTAATATCCTATATTAAACATTTTCCTACATGAGAAAGCCAAATGAAAATAGATATATACTAATACACATTATGTTAGTCCGAAAAGAGCTAGATTGTTCGCCAAATTTGGTATATCACAGACAATGAAAATCTGATGTCGATATTGATAATTCAAATAAAATCTTATTTAAATTTCAAGAGATGATGGAATTAAATCTATATTAAGACTTATCACCCAGTTCTTCCCACAGAGAAGTGTTTTAAATTTTCCTTGAACTCCTCCTATCCATTAATTTTCTTCAATTTAATTTTCTAGAAAACAAAAAAAAAATCTAACTGTCATTTATCGATAAATAAATAAAACAAAAAAAAAATAAAAAAAACAAATCAACACATTTTTCAAACGGTGCGATAAAGTTTCGCTAATTCTCCTGTGGATTTGTCATATATCGTTAGTCGCAGGAATGCTTTTATAATTTTGCGAAATTTGAAAGATAATTTCTCAAACTTTTGATTTATCGAAAAAAATACTGTGCAATAGCACAAGACATTGACATGTTATTAAAACACCACATTGGGAAAAAGTAAAATTTGACAGTGTTGTTGTATTGAGTCGAAATCTAAACATGTTAGTAACTTTATCGTTTATTTTAATATAAACTGTAAAAATCACATTCTCAAAAGCAATTAAGCATAGCAATAAGCTTTCAAATTAAACGATGACTTACAACAAATTTCCTCCATAATTAAAGGTAATTTTTTTACAAACCGTTGAATTATTAATTCAAAACAAAATTTTTTTGTTAAATGTCGATTAATGATGTGTCAAGACCAAAAAAGAAAAAGCTTCCCGCATTGTATACAATTACGATATAATATAATTACAAAAATTTGTTAAATGAGTAATAATTTTTTTTTGTATTTTATTTTCATTACAGATATACACGCCAATTTGCAGTAATTACAAAGGACCGCAAAGCATTATTTATAGAGTGTTATAAATAAAAATTGGTACATATTTTTGAATTAATATACAAATAAATAAATTTAAGTTAGCTTTTTACATTGCATGTAACGACAAATTTGTTGTTAAATATTCTTAAGCTAGCTTGTTTAGCTTTTAGTTTTTGCCTTTCAGTATTGAATCCTCGGAATAAAATGTGGACCGGAAAACTGCTTGTTCAACCTAAAATAAAAAATGTGATTCTACTTTTCTTAGAAAATAACTGTCTACTCAACTTTTGTGTAAATTTTATTGCAGGCTACGAAATTAATTATTAATATTAGCATATTTGATAAAAGTAGACGAATAATTTTATTATGTATTTATGTACCATGTACAATGTACATTAGCATCAAATTCCTATTTGCATTTTTGCATACATTTCTATTAAAAAAACTATAAAGCGTATAAAAGTTTTATTTAAAAAGCATACATACAAACTTTCTCAAATAATTATTATTAACCAAATACCATAACAATTGTATTCAACTTACATAATTCATGCTCGTACATCAGAATATTATGACGTATAAAAATAAAAATGTAGAAAATGGAAATTATTAATTTGACCGGTAATGTTTTGAAAATTTAATAATGTCTAATAAAATACTGTCGAATCGTCAATATTTAACCCTTAACGGCCGAAAGGTACAAATATTGCAACTTATTTCATTAGACTATTATTCGATGAAGCAACTAGCAATAATAAATGCGCTAAGTATGAGTGAAATAAAATGTTATTACAATTTAAGAGTATTAATTTAAATTTTCATTATTATATGCGTTTTATAAGCATTTACCCAATTTTGTGTTGCCTTGGCGAGTAATACAAGAAAAGTCTGTCCGGGTTAAGGGTTAATTTTGTTTATTTTTTAAAGATGGTTCATTTTAAACGAAATACGGTCGTAATACATTTCTACACATTTCTCAAAATATAAGTCTTCTTCATAAATGACTAATAATATTCTGTGACTTATAGGTTGACTTACATACTCGTACATGTGCGTATTATACAAGTAAACGAAAGACTAATTAATAAATAATGAACTGTACAAAATTCCTTTGCCTTCTTTTAATTTTTTTTTAATATGATTAGCAAGAAAAACATAAATTATTTTATGCCTTTACATAAAAAGTGGTACTCAAAATTCCTGTTTAATTGTGAAACATAATATAACCACAAAATATAAGAACATCAAAAAATCAGATTGCATAATATATTCAACGTTGTTGATGAAACTAAATTTAATCTTTATATTTGAACTGTTTGTCTTGTTCCTTTTCCTTACAAATATACTTATACTTGTGGGTAAGGCAAACAAATCCACAGGTGTGGTCTAACAACAAACAAACATTTTTATTCGACTATTGGGCCCAATTCAATATTAGCCTTCTTTTCTGCTAACTACAAGTATTATAAACAAAGAAAAACTTATGTAGGCATCGTCCTGGGTTTTTTATGATCATCTAGGTGTTATTTTATCATAAACCAATTAAAAGTCAGTCAATTGGAAAGGTTAAAGATTAAATACAAATTATTTTTTTATCATGATAAGATTAGTAACAACAAACATAGGTATGTTTGTGTAAGACGTATTTTTATTCGAATCATCATAAGACAAATCAAAATATTTATAATCCAATTTGAATTAAGAAAAGTAATTTGATCTTTCTGAGTATTTATGAATTTGTATTTTATGAGTATCTGTCTACCCGAAAAGAGCGACATATTATATTATCTTGGGTTGTCCTTTTTCTTGATGTATACCCATCTCCATTATTTCATTCTCTGAACGGAAGGATTTCGAGAAATTTTGGCATTCTCTAGGGCTTTCTCTCAGCCGTAACGTGTACTCTACAAGTTTGTTTCATTCCTCTCGATATATAGTCTTACGCCGAAATATATTTCTTAACCTACCAAATCCGAAAATCAGTCTGAATATGGTGCTTAAATGTTGACTACTTCTAATTGCTTCGTCAACCTTGTAGACATTGATCAAAGAGTTTCTTTTCGTTTAAATCGCTTCTTTTGATAGTACCGCCCTAAACCGCGAACAACAGCGCCAAAAAATGTTTTCTCACAATAATTCCCAAATGTTTGCTTAATTAGTCTAGCCTTTATTTTTAATCTTCTAGGTCTTGATCGGATGTACCACACAACGCTATTTTTAATTTAAGAACTTAAAAAAATGTATAACTGTTTAGAAAACGGATTTGATCTTTTCTGTTAAGATTTTTTCTGGATTTTTAAAATCATAAATATGAGTTGCAGGCCAAGTCTAGATTTGAAAATTGTAGCTAAAAAAATCAGAAATTAAAATATATGCAATTATCTTATTGGTATGATTTTAGTGCTTTTGATTCGAGTCGAATTTTGGCGTATATCGAGAATCGGGGGTGTAAATGCCATATGTCTTACGCACAGGCAAAATGTAATGCTTAAAATCGAATAAGGACAGTTAGGTAGGAACTTGCTATTTCTTAACCGATTTTGATGAAATTAAACCTGTACGATGGAAATAGGAGTCTAAAATGATATTTTGATAAAATTCTGAAAACTGGAAAACTAGAATAAAACTTGGCTGTTTCTTAATCCATTTTAATGAACTTTATAGGTTCCACCGTGCTGGAAATGAGTCTCTAAAATGATTTTAAGACAAGGTACTGGGAGATGGACAAAATTAGTATGGAACTAGGATTTTCCTAAATTTCTCGGATTATAAAATAATTTTTTAATAAATTTCTGGAATGTGGCCAATTAGTATGAAACTTGGCTTGTTGTCACAGATTATGATGAAAATGGAATTTCGTTGGAAATGGGTTTCTTAAATGATTTTTAGAAAAGTTCTGTAATACGGTATATGGAAACGAGATGCTAAAATAATTTTTTGATAAAATTCTTGAATTTAGCCAATAAGGATGAAACTTGGCTAATTAGGACCGGTGTGAAGTATTTCACACAAAGTGTAGCTACACAAATTAACGAAAATTGTAAGTGTACTGAAAAAGTGTTGGCCTACATAAAAAAGTGTAAATTAGAAGTAGAACCAGGTATGGGGCGATATTTCCATAAAGTGGACAGGTCAAGCAATCAGAAACAATTTGTCTTATTAAAATAAAAAGGGTTGGATATGTTCGACGCTATTTTGAAAATTGTAAAAATCAAATAAGCTGCGTCCAAACCTGATGCTACACTATGACCATTTGCCAAAATCTCAGAGATGTTACCAGGTGTGGGCTTATATTTCCATAAAGTGGACAGGTCAAGCTATCCGAAACCATTTTTCTTATTAAAATAAAAAGGGTTGGGTATGTTCGACGCTATTTTGAAAATTGTAAAAATCAAATAAACTGTCCAAACCTGATGCTACACTATGACCATTTACCAAAATCTTAGAAATGGTTTGGACAGGTTTGGACATTTTATGTGATTTTCACAATTTTGAAAATAGCGTTGAACATCCCAACCCTTTTTATTTTAATAAGACAAATTGTTTCTGATAGCTTGACCTGTCCACTTTATGGAAATATCGCTCCATGCCTGGTTCTATTTCTTATTTACACTTGTTTATGTAGGCCTACACTTTTTCAGTACACTTACACTTTTCGTTAATTTGTGTAGCTACATTTTGTGTGAAATACTTTACACCGGTCTAATTAGGATGTAATTTCTAAACCGATTATTAATAAATTAGTCACACACTTTTAGAAATGGGATTCTAAAATGAATTTTACGGTAGATGAAATTCTGGAAAATAAGTCAAATTAGAAAGGATGTTGCCTTTTTTTTTTGATGAAATCCAACAATTGTGATAGTAATGGGATTTTAAAATAGTTCTGAAATTTGGCCAATTAGGATGAACTTTGTTTTACCCGATTGTGATGAAATCCAGCATGTGCGATGTAGATTCTATATGGATTATCATCATATTTAGGCAATATTCTAAAATCTAATGTCGGAAAAACAAGTTCTTTCATTCAAAATTCTGAAGATTTCAAAGATGTTACGTCGTTATTTATCAATATCGACAGCCAAATTGTAATAAATATTGTCAGTCAAAATTTGGGAAATATAAAGAAAAATTCAAAATCAAAATTAACAAAAGTCCAGTTTCTTACCGCTTTAGATATCGTTTTAAACAATTCGGAATTTTCTTTTAATAACAAAATTTATAAACAAATTTTTGGCTCTCCTATGGGTTCTCCAATAAGTGTACCATCATGGCAAATTTATTAATGGAAATTTTAGAAATTTCAGTATTAAACTCTTTAGACTTCCACCTTTGTTCTATTATAGATATGTCGAAGATAAAATTACAGCGGTACCAATAAACAAAATTGATGCATTTTTAGAAGCTTTTAATTCAAAGAACAACAGAATGAAATTTACTTTAGAAAAAGAAACAAATAACCAAATTTCTTTTTTGGGCATTCTGATGATTAGTGAACCAAACTGCAAAATTTCCTGTGATTAGTACCACAAAGATACTTGGTCTGGCCGTATCTAAATTTTCACTCTTGGCTTCCCAAATCTTACAAAATTAATACCATACAAATTTTGACCCAAAAAATTCTAAAATTTTCCGATACTAAATTCCACAATAAAATTACAATTTAGTAGTAGTGCAGTTCTCATGGAAACACGACTATAGTAAATGGCTTATTTCACTGCATTTACAAGTACAAAACATAAAGAAAACATAAAGCGGTACAAAAGATAAAGAAAAATAAACGTGTTTGGCATATTCTCTATAGGACAATTTGGCGCTGTTCGCAGTAAAATGCTATGAAATGAGAAAATATCTCTTTCGTAAATTAAATTCAAATTAGGTTTGCAACGTTGATTAAATAAGACAAATCTAATTGCACTCTTTCTTTTGAATCCTAGGGCATCTTGTCGTTTTGGGCATTTCGAAGTTTCTCCATATATGAATTTTTAAATTACAAACTCTCATTAAAAACGAAATACGAGTAATTCTATATAAATGTCTATTGTGTTTTGTTAGTAATTCACTTATTTCTTTTATAGTACACTTGTAGTAAAGTTTAACCAATAAATTGTATTCATTCCTATTATTTAATCAATTATTTATTTGGTATTGATTTTTTACTGGGAACTATTTACTCAAGGTATTTTCAACCGAAAATAAAATTGAAATGACAAGAATCAACAAAACAAGTAAATTACTATAGATACTAGGTTATACCTGGTAATTTTTAATCATTCAGGTTTAATTTTCTTGAGAATACAATTCTTATTGGTGTTTATTGCTATTTTTGTTAATAATAAATAATAATACAACTCTGTGGTATTATCACTGTGGTACATAGTTGATATGGCAATAGCCTAATATTTATTATTTCCCGATTTTTATTAATACGGTAAAGCAAAAGAAATAAGTCATAGCATACTATATGGCAAACAAAAAGCCAACAAAACCATTTCTTCTCTTTTCATATTAATTCATTATGATTAGGGCTGTGATTTTTAGGCCTTAAAAATTGAAATTTAGGCGCCTAAAATATCCTCTAATAAATTAAAAAAAGGTCGTAGAAAAAGGTTTTCAAACCTACATTTTTTAAATAAAAAAACTACAAAAACGTTGTATCTTAATTTAAATTGCTTTTATTTCATCATACGAGTATTTCGATACATCAAAATTTCTTTTTAAACTAAACAAATAAAAAACAAATAAATAAAAATATTAAAAAATAAATAATAAATCCTGCTCATTCATTTTTATTGCGGTTACTAACAAAAATTTCATAGATTATCTAATTTTTTAAATTAATTAAAGCATAGGTTACTTTTAGGAATTTAAGGCTTCGTTACAATAAATAATGAAGTGATGTTGTAAATATTCAAAAGTGAAACTCTGTCGGTTGGCACGTAATAAATTTTTGTACATTGAAAATGTCCGCTCAACGTCCACAGATGTAATTGGGGCATACTTAAATGCCAATACTTCCACATTTGTATAGTTGTGGTGATGAGTTGAATCCGCATTACCGCTTAAAATATTTGAAATCAATTGAAAGATTTCAAAGTTATTGTTTTTTTGCATTATATCGGCTATTTTTGATTTTATTTGATTACCAGTCGGATCTTTTACCGTTTCGATTTTTCTTAAGACTTGTTCCACAATGCCAATTTGAGAAATTAGGGGTAATCCCGCCGTCTCTAGTTTAGCAATTGAAGAACTCAAAAAGCCGTAATTAGATGAGATAAAAATTAAATCATTTTTTAGTGTCGTTTTTGACCTAGCAAACAAATCCTTAATAGTTCCAAGAGCTGCAGAGTCGTCGTGTATTAGTTTCGATAACACATTTTCTATTTTTTCCAAATTTGTGGCGTAGTATTCCACAGCTTCAATCCAAGTACCCCATCTTGTGATTACTTGCTTCGGCGGAAGTGGCAACCCCGGTTCAATTTCTTTAAAAATTTGGACTCTCGATGGAGCTTTTAGAAATATTTTTTTCACCGACGCAATCATCTTGCCAACATTTGGGTATAAAGATTTTTTTTTTCAGCAATCCGATGAATTCCATGTGCCAAGCATGTAACATGCAACATTTTTGGGTAGAAAATTTTAATTGCAGAAGCCGCTTTGACCATATAAGGAGCCGCATCAGATAAAAATAGTAAAATGTGGTCACGGTTGAACTCATCGCCCAAAAGTTTTACCGAATCGTCGAATAGCCTAGCTATAGTTGAACCGTTGGCTTTATCTAACACTGCAACGTTTAACAGATACCTTTTTCGACTTCTCAGCTCATCCGGATTTAATATGCCTACTACAACATTAGCCACGTATCTTCCCGTAACATCGGTGGTTTCGTCTATTGACAGCCACACATATTCGTTTCGTATTGTACTTTTTATGTTCAATATGGTTTTGCCGTATAGAAGTTTTATGTAATTTTTTCTTAATGTAGTTTGATCTGGAACTTTGAAGTTTGTATATTTGTGAATAAATTCAGCAAAATGGGGATTTGCTAATTTATTAAGTGGTATATCGGAAGAAACCAGCATTTTGCATAGGTTTATGCAAAAATTTTTGTACGTTAAATTTGGATTAATCGCATCTGATATAAATGTTTGATTTGAACTCCCGTCACTTTTTCTGTCATTTTCCTTGTGTTTAGTAGAACTTAGATGTTGAACCAATTGAGATTTTTTATCTGCAACTATTGTTACATTACAAAATTTGCAATATAATACTTGTCCATCAGTTTTGAATACATTATACTCTTTTACAAAACCTTCTAAGCGACTTCTATTTGAAATTTTGACTTTCGGCATAATTTCATCTGAAATTATAATTAATCGTAGCACACAAGGGTTTTTAGATGCATACCAAAATAAAACACATACTTACACGAATAATTTATCGGTGAAGTATAATTTAAATTTATTTGCTTTTATTAATACACATGAGAAGTATTTAAACAGTTGAGTTCGTAAAATAAACCAGAAAATAAATTTCTTTTAAATAATAACACCACATCGGAAACGAAATGAAGAAAAAACACATAATGTTAAATTTCCTGTCATGGCGGCTAACCAAAAAAAACAAAACAAAAATTGAAATAGTATTGCCACTAATGTGAAAATTTCCTTTTCATTTTTTATATTCATTTTGAAGGGAATTATTTTAAAATGCGTTTACACTTGTACAAATTTATGTTCTGAAAATTTAATGTAAAATTTTCGTTCGTAACTTTCTATTTGCCGTTCAAAACCCAAAATTTAGGCAAAATATTCGCTAAAATGCTAAGTTAAATCTTAAAACTGGAAAAAAAGGTTGAAATAAGGTGGACAAGTTTGGAAACCTATAAAAGGTTTTAAACCACGAAAAAGGTAAAAAAGGTGCCAACAAACCGATGCTAAATGAAAGGAAATTTTATGAAACAAGTTGCTATGTTATCCAAATTCACCAAACTTGTTCCACCGCGGAAAGGTTTTAACCCGAAAATCGTAGCCCTAATTATGATCAATGCTGTCGCTCTGAAAACTTTAAACGGAGAACGTTTTAAATTTTCAGGGGAGTATTTCAAGTCAGAAGTGAGTACAGTACATACGAAATACAATAGTTAGACCTTAGACATAAATAATTATTGGTGTTTCATGTTAAAAACAAAAATCACGATCCAGCAAATTACACTAAAATTATTTTTAATTTTTGAGCCAATTTTAAATATTAAAAGAAAAGTGATTTATTTATTGGTTTAGAACTAATTATCTATTTTAATATTAAAGCATTAAGCCCTGTAAATCATAGATCGTTTTCAGATTTTTAAGTTTTTCTGGTAGGGAAGAGTACCCGTCAGCGAAACCGTAAGTGGCTAATGGAAAATTTATTTTAAAGCAACTTTAGCTTCGAACCCTTTTAATTTCAAAAGCGTAATTTTGGCAGATGTATATCAAGATGGACATGTCAAATATGCGAACATGTTCATCATTTTCGCCTTAAAAAAACAGTACAGTTGTAAAAGTTTCCACCTTACGTACGTTTTATTTTCAAAGAAACGTGCGTATGCTTTATACTTAATTTTAACGCAACTCTGTGCGATTAGGATGGAACTTGACTATTCTTAACCGGTTTTGAAGAAATTCGACACATGTGATTGAAATGGGGCTCTAATATGATGTTTCTATTTCCGGGAGCCTGCACTCCTACTAGAAGCTTCGCTTCAATTGTGCACACTTTAGGATACGTTAATTTGCTTATGTATTCATAGAAAATCGGATTTTGAGCAAAAAAAATTTAAATATTTCCTCTATTACATTCACAAATGGATAAAATCTTAGCCTGCTTATGTTGCCAATTTGCAGTCTAATTTTAAAAAAAGAAATTGACACTGGGAAAATTTTAAGAATATAGTTTATAATTCACTAAGTCAGTGTGTCTGTGATAATTTTGTGTGAACTAAAACATTGTCTAAGTAATCGGGTAAACATAAATATTATGTCGAGGAATTGGAGAGTTAGAGTTTTAGAGTTTGATTGAGGTTAGGGGCTTGCTCCACTTCGTTCGAAGGTTGATCTGGTTTTTAACAGAGTCAGCCTGATAAAAAAGTCAACAGGTTGTTTCTTTCTAATCAAGTGATGTCACTATCTTAGTCTCAGGCAGGTACGTCTGGAGGGCAGTCTATCTAGTCAGAAGGGAGTACCTACATACGACATACAATAGTTAGACCTTAATAATTGTTGGCTATTTGTGTTAAAAAAAATCACATAAAATTGTTTTTAGTTGTTGAGTCAATTTTGAATATTAAAAGAAAAGTGATTTATTTATTGGTTTAGAGCTATTTATCTATTTTACTATTAAAGCGTTAAGCCCTGTATGCTGCTCGAGCTAAATAGTTTTTAACGCGGCCATAACACTCCAAGAAATTACAGATATTTTTAGATTATCGTTTTGAGATTTTTAAGTTTTTCTCGTAGGGAAGACTACCGATCAGCGAAACCGTAAGTGGTTAATGGAAAATTGGTCTTAAAGCAACTTTAGCCTCGAACTCTTTTCATTTTCAAAAGCGTAATTTTGACAATGTATATGCAAATTCAGAAATGTCATTGTCAGATACCTTAGTAGGTAACTAGGGGGTGACCAGGTCAAAAATGACTAAATCTTGACGAAGCCTTAAAAAACAGGACATTTATTAAGTCTCCAAATATATTAAATATTTGATTTAAAAAAATTGCTAATAAAATTGGTTTGGTGGCGACGACTGGTCACAAACACAAAACTTGCACTTTGTGAAAAAAAGTTTTAAACTTGCAAACTTGATTTGGTAGTCCTGTAATTAATTCATTGATCATCAAATGTATTGGCTAAGTCAGATAATAAATTTCAATGGAATTTCTTAAATATATAAAACAAGGCCAGAATTCAACAAATATTGCAAGACACTATAATGCCACTTTGGTTATTAGAAAAAATTTACTTTCTTAACCACTCCAGGCCTTTACTAAACTTGCAGATTCCTGCACCAAATGGAGCACGTTTGCCAATGGATTTTAGTGAAGTTTTATACCTGAATTATAAAGCCGATTCTATCTGCAGTTCCTAATATAAAACAGAATAATTCATCAATTTTTCTTTGTTTTTACATGGACATATACTTAGCTAATTCAGACTATCTTCTCAGTCTCCAGTATCAAACGGATGGAACAAACATATTTGTTGATGGATTTTAGTGATATTTATTATCTCCAATATTTTTGTAAATTCTATAAATAGTTCCTATTATACAACCTATAATTTCATAGCCTGAAAAAATTGTCTGCCATATTATGGCAGGGCTGAAATCAGAGTTTTTAAAATAAAACAAGGCCCAACAGCAAGAATTGTTTTGAAACAATATTCGTGCGAATGGTATTATGATCGATACCATAAAAGCCAACCTAGTCAATTTTTCCTCGCCATCAGCACCGAATGGAACATACCTATTTGTTCGTTGGGGCAACATTGGGCTAGTCATTTGGGTTGGAGTTCAAATTAAATTTTGTTTAAATTATTTTTTTTCTGGTTCCTCTTGCATTTTCCAGGAGGTATGGTCACCCTATTCCTACCTACATATATCCAATCTAGGCGAGAAGGAGAATGTCAAAATAAAACTGAAAGACAATTTCTGCTGTCAGCTAAATGCTTTATTTTATTAGACAAGAAAGATGCAAGGGAGACTGGAGTTTATTCAAATATAAGTAAAGGATTTGAGAATATTGATGTCAAGGTGTATTGGATGAATGAAATTTCCCATATCACACTGAATAAATCCAGACTTCCATACAAGTTTCTAGTCTGAAAAGGTTAAATCACTGCAGAAATTATCTTACAATTTTTATATCCCTATAAAAGAGGACCCTAATTTAAGCTTATGGAAGGAATTGAGAGTATTGTAAATCCAGAGTTCCACACATCGTTTTTGTGCAGTATAGATAAATGGCTGCATAATTTGTCTTGCAGCGTAATTTTTGTATTCTAAATATTTAGCCAAAGCAGATAAAAGATTTTTGCTAAAATCTGATAATCTCTGTCAGTTTATCTGGTGCCCCATTCAGAGTGCCTTGATGTTTTTATAAGTTGTGAAAAACACTAAATTATCTTTTTACAAGTTTTACCAACAAATCTTCAGATTCTGAAAAAAAGCATTGTTAAGTTGAGGTAATTTAGTTCGCAAATTTGACATGTTTGAATTGATTTATGGGTTTTACTTTCTTTTACTCTAGTAAAATAAAGTATAGTATTCATGAACATTTTGGACCTTGAGATTTTTAGAGATTTATTTGTTTTGAGGTCCCCTGAGTCCGAAAAAGTGGGTTTCGAAATGGTGTCTGTCTGTCAGTCTGTCAGTCTGTCTGTGTCCTCTCTACAGCCCATACGGTTTAATCAATCGAACTGAAACTTGAGATTTAAGCTTTTTTGATAAATTGGGAGGTCCCAGTGAATTTTACTCCAAATCGGCTAACCGGAAGTGGCCACAACCTTGGTCCAGAAAATTTGTTTTGCAAATATCTTAAAAAGTATAAGGTTTACAAAAAACAACTTAATACAAAATGTTTCCAAAAATTAAAAACAAATAAAAAAAAAAAAAAATTTAAAAATTTAAAAATAAAAATAAAAATTAAGAAAAAAATAAAATTTCTCAAAATTCTCTGTTCGTAAAAGAAAGTCGTGTGTTGGCCACACCTCAATTTTAACTAGGTAATTAAGGGACCTATTCCATGTGCTAGCGAAATCTTTATCATCATTGTTGAGTGCGATTTCCAAAAAATAATTTCGTAGAACTTTTATTTAACTAACGATTCGTATGGATTAGGGTTTTCTAACTAGGTATTTGAGGGACCTATTCTGTGTATTAGCGAAACCTTTGTCATCATTTGTAGCAATGGCCGATACTTTCCATTGGGAGTTGAGTGCGATTTCCAAAAAATAATTTTGCAGAACTTTTACTAAACGAACGATTCCTATGGATTAGGGTTTTTTAACTAGGTAATTAAGGGACCTATTCCATGTGCCAGCGAAATCTCTATCATCATTGTTGAGTGCGATTTCCAAAAAATAATTTTGCAGAACTTTTACTAAACGAACGATTCGTATGGATTAGGGTTTTCTAACTAGGTAATTAAGGGACCTATTCCATGTGCTAGCGAAACCTTTGTCATCATTGTTGAGTGCGATTTCCAAAAAATAATTTCGTAGAACTTTTACTAAACGAACGATCCGTATGGATTAGGGTTTTTTAACTAAGTAATTAAGGGACCTATTCCATGTGCTAGCGAAGCCTTTGTCATCATTATATTGACCATTGGGAGTTGAGTGCGATTTCCAAAAAATAATTTTGCAGAACTTTTACTAAACGAACGATTCGCATGGATTAGGGTTTTCTAATTAGGTAATTGAGCAACCTGTTCTACGTGCTAGCCAAACCTTTGTCATCATTGTTGGCAATGGCCGATATTGGCCCTTGGGGGTTGCGTGCGATTTCCAAAAAATAATTTCGTAGAACTTTTACTAAACGAAGGATCTGTATGGATTAGTGTTTTCTAACTAGGTATTTAAGGAACCTATTCCATGTGCTAGCGAAACCTTTGTCAGCATTGTTGGCAATGGCCGATATTGGCCCTTGGGTGTTGCGTGTGATTTCCAAAAAATAATTTCGTAGAACTTTTACTAAACGAAGGATCCGTTTGGATTAGGGTTTTCTAACTAGGTAATTAAGGAACCTATTCCATGTGCTAGCGAAACCTTTGTCATCATTGTTGGCAATGGCCGATATTGGCCCTTAGGATTTGTGTGCGATTTCCAAAAAATAATTTTGCAGAACTTTTACTAAACGAACGATTCGTATGGATTAGGGTTTTTTATTTTCTTTTACTCTCGTAAAATAAAGTATAGTAATCCTGAAAATTTTGGACCTTGAGATTTCTAGAGATTTATTTGTTTTGAGGTCCCCTGAGTCCGAAAAAGTGGGTTTCGGAATGGTGTCTGTCTGTCTGTCTGTCAGTCTGTCAGTCTGTCAGTCTGTCAATCTGTCAGTCTTTTAGTCTGTCAGTCTGTCTGTGTTCTCTCTACAGCCCAATTAGCCCAATTGGTTTAATTAATCGAACTGAAACTTCCAATTTAAGCTTTTTTGATAAATTGGGAGGTCCCAGTGAATTTTACTCCAAATCGGCTAACCGGAAGTGGCCACTCCCTTGGTCCAGAAAATTTGTTTTGCAAATATCTTAAAAAGTATAAGGTTTACAAAATACTAATTAAATGTTTCCAAAAATTAAAAACAAATAAAAATAAAAAATAAAAAATTAAAAAAAAAAGTTACGAAAAAAAATAAATTTCAAAATTCTCTGTTCGTAAAAGAAAGTCGTGTGTTGGCCACACCTCCATTTTTTGAATGAGAATGACTATTATTAGTATAGCAGTTATCAAAACAGGGGAGTACAGAATGAAATAGCGAAGTAGAGGAGTAACCACTAGGCGAAAGTAGTACAAATACTCCGATCGTACTCACTTCGACAGCACTGATTATGATCTCTACCTAAGTACTGTTTATTCACAGGGTTGTAAGAAAATTATTTTAAGAAAAAAATATTTTTGCTTGTTTGGTCTGTGGATTCCTTAAGGAAAAGCTAACAAACTTTTAATTTTTGCCTTAAGAATAGATCAAATTAAGTTAACTATAATTTTTAAATTATTGAGATGACAAAATTAATTTCGTTTTTTTGTTTCTGTCGAGTTGATAAAATTAATTTCGTTTGTTCTAAAGAACTTAATTTACGATAAAATAAATATTTATATACCTAACTAAAATCTTTTTTTGATTTTGCTCTAAATCTATTTTGATCATGCTTTGTAACTCGTAGCATGCTTAAGAATCGATCGTACTTTCTTCGTTGCAATTCGCATTCGTGACATTTGAAAAAAATATCGATAATAAGCATAACACTAAGTAGTTACCATTCGTATTTCTTTTGAAAAAAAGAGTTGTTTCAAATATTTGCTGACCTCTTCATCTAATATAACGAAAGTTTATTGTTTTATAATTGTTAAAAACTTTAAAAAAATCAAACATCGACTATGTAATTAGATTTGTAATTTAAATAATACAAATCTTGTTGTTGTTTACCAAATAAAATGTTTTGTTACAAATTTAACTACAGTATGCCGATTGGGCGCTGCAAAAAAATATATAATTATCCTTACTACACCGTAACTACTGCCGCCACACCCCCCTTAATTTCTTTAGCTGACGGAAAGTTTGTTTTTTAGTTCAATTTTTTAAATGCATATATTATGCTATATTGTTGTATGTATGCAATGTCGATGACCCAATATGATTATTCTAATTATGGAGAAAAATAAAATCGAGCTTTCATTACATTGCATGTTAGAGAGAAAGTTTATAAAAGTTTTCTGTTTTTGTATTCCATCATAAATTTGTATTTAGAATAGAGAAAGAATTATACGGTTTCTAATACAAAAAAAAAAAAAAAAAAAAAAATCGTTTGAATCGATTTAATCGAATGGCTCCTATGCATTTATTTACAAACATTTTTATTTAGTTCATATGTACATACTCGTATGCCTGAAATATTTAAATAAATGAAAAATAAAGATTTCCGATTATTAAATTTACATTTACTTTTTTCGGTTCATTGGCTTAGGCTATAGTCAATCAATAAATATTCCCGATAGTGCATAAATGTGCCAAGTCACTTTGATAAATGTATCATTTTCAAATTATTTTTGTACACAATTATTCGTTCAACCATTTTATAGTTTAAAGCTATAAAAGCAAAATGAAAATCGCCACGCCACAATAAAATGCATTAATCAACATAAATTTTATAGTTTTCTCTGTAGTGCAAATATGTTGGTATAATAAAATCGATTTTTAAAGTGTAAGTTCTTAATGTTTTGCGGCCTAATAAAATAAAAGCAGTTAACTATTGAACTGGTTTAATTTAATATTTTAAATAATAATAAACCACCACTAAGTATCAGCGCAGAAATTAGAAAGGAAATATTTGAAAGCTCTCAGACACAGGCAATAGTTAACGCTCTGATTGTCTTAATGTTTGATCTTAAAAATTATTTTCTTAACTTTTTTATTTTGTAAATATTTTATTTGTCATGCTAAGCTTGTGGTATTAGTCTCTAGTTGGGTTTTGCAACATAGTTTAATAAATTAACACATTGGATTTGGGTCAGGTAAATCGACCTAGATTATTTATATAACAAACATTTTCTTTATTTAAATTTGGCTTAAATATAATTAAGGACACTGAAAGAATTATAAAACTATGTATGTGGAACAATTGAAAGGCACGAGAGATAACATAATTTTAATGTCCACAAATTTTTTCCATTAAATTGGATTTTAAAGTTATGTTAAATCTCTTGTTAATATTTTATGTTTTAACTTTTTTTTTTTTTGTATTTGTATCCTCCTTGGTTTCATGGAATTTGAACAATTTTGTTTTAATTTAATAAAATAAAGTACAAAAAAAAAATTGTTACGAAGTGGAAATAAAAATGTTGAGAACTTTTTTTTTTGCTGTTGTATTTTTCAGACGTTCCCACGTACATGTTACAATTTTGTTTTGTATTATGTTGTGATTTACGAAGTTTAAAAATACTTTCAAGTTGCAAATAAATATGTTGAATCATAATTATGGTTATTTAAATTAGATGGCTGACAGTAAAATTCGAAATGTGGATGATAATTATTTCGTTAGAATTTTATCTCACTCTAAAACAAGATATTTTCTTGTTAATTTATGTTGATTGTGAATTTTGCCCAGCAACACAATTATAATTCTACTCATTTTACAGGTGTTTTTTTTTTTTTGAAGACCTTCTCTCTAGTAAATTAAAAATATGAAAAATTCATTTGACATTTTCAAGCCAACCTTTAAAAGCAATAATAAATAAATCGTAATAAATATTTTTTGAAACATACAGACTAAGGACAGTGAAACAAGATTCCATTCCACAATTATAGTTGTGTAGTGAATTACTTTTAAGTAGGGTACTATTAACACGATATTGAAAAATTTCGTTGAGCAATTTTACTGGAAACTACATCAAGATGATAGTATAAATCTTCCTTGATCTTATCGGCACTATCATAGATAAAGATACAAATGATTCTGAATAAATTGATGCCTTTAATATTTGAGTATGTAAATCCAATTGTTGCTGCCGCTTTGAAAGCTAGTTACTTGTTGAATGTCAGCGGCGACATCTACATTTTAGTTGTAATTGTTGTACAAACCAAAAGAGAATATCGAAAATGAGTAAAGCGATTCATCGTCACGAAATTAAAAAAACAGAAAGAGAAGAGAGAAATTTAATTGAGTTTGAACTGCGGCCATCGTCATTCGCGTGAACTTTGTCCTAAATCTGTCCTAAAAAAAAAAAAAATAATTAGGATTTTTTTTAGGACAAACTTCACGAATCTAAATACATAAGTGAAGTTTGTCCTAAATTTGTCCTAAAAATCGTCAATAAAAATTATTATTTACATGTATTAGTGTAAAAGCAAAAACTCTCGTTATAACGAATTTATTTAATAAGAATAATAAAAATTATTTACGAATTATATGTAATACATAAAAACGATGGAAGTAAGATATTACCTTTTATATTTTCTTTATAAATTAATGTAGCGAATAATATGAATAAATGAAATTCCGAATTTTCTTGACCAAAATGGCCCATATGCAAAGTTGGCATATGATCTATGCTATCCGAAACCAGTTTCAGTTTTGAATAAAATAGGGGATTAGGGTATTTAGGACAACGATGTTTGATACGATCTCACCCAATAATTATACCAAATATTATGAAAAAATGATTTTCCCAATTTTCTTGAGAAAAACCTAGGAAGCTGACACCAAAGTGACCTATATGCAAAGTTGGCATAGGATCTGAAATAAGTTCCAGCTTTGAAAAAATAGGGGATTTGGGTATTTAGGACAACGATGTTTGATACGATCTCTGATCGTAACTGGTTTCGGACAGCCTAGATCCTATGCCAACTTTGCATATACTATAAGTCACTTTGGTGTCAGCTTCCTAGGATTTTCTCAAGAAATTTGGGAAAATCATTTTTTCATAATATTTGGTATAATTATTGGGTGAGATCGTATCAAATATCGTTGTCCTAAATACCCTAATCCCCTATTTTTTCAAAACTGAAACTGGTTTCGGATAGCCTAGATCCTATGCCAACTTTGCATATAGGTCATTTACGTGTCAGCTTCCTAGGATTTTCTCAAGAAAATTGGAAAATTAATTTTTTCATAATATTTGGTATAATTATTGGGTGAGATCGTATCAAACATCGTTGTCCTGAATACCCTAATCCCCTATTTTTTCAAAACTGAAACTGATTTCGGATAGCCGAGATCCTATGCCAACTTTGCATATAGGTCACTTTGGTGTCAGCTTCCTAGGATTTTCTCAAGAAATTTGGGAAAATCATTTTTTCATAATATTTGGTATAATTATTGGGTGAGATCGTATCAAATATCGTTGTCCTAAATACCCTAATCCCCTATTTTTTCAAAACTGAAACTGGTTTCGGATAGCCGACATCCTATGCCAACTTTGCATATAGGTCACTTTGGTGTCAGCTTCCTAGGATTTTCTCAATTAAATTGGGAAGATCATTTTTTCATAATATTTGGTATAATTATTGGGTGAGATCGTATCAATCATCGTTGTCCTAAATACCCTAATCCCCTATGTTTTTCAAAACTGAAACTGGTTTCGGATAGCCTAGATCCTATGCCAACTTTGAATTTAGGTCACTTTGGTGTCAGCTTCCTGGACTTTCTCAAGAAAATTGGAAAAATCATTTTTTCATAATATTTGGTTTTTAAAACTGAAAACGGTTTCCGATAGCCTAGATCCTATGCCAACTTTGCATATAGGCCACTTGGGTGTCAGCTTCCTAGAATTTTCTCAAGAAAATTGGGAAATTCATTTTTTCATAAGTTTTTTTATATACATGGTGAGATCATATCAAACATTGTTGTCCTAACCACCCTAAATTCCTATTTTTTCCAAGAAACATTTCTCGGAAAGAACGAAATATTTTAATTAGTTTATTTTATCTTGTAATCTTTGCCATCTTATTTAAACTTAGTTTAAAAAATTTCAACTTTGATTACCTAAAACTAAAATTCGTTATAACGAGACATTCTGATTTTTTACTAATACATGCACACACAGCATGTTTTTTTATTTTTAGGACAGATTTAGGACAAAATTCACATACGTGCCATCGTCGGAGCTAAAATTAAATTTAAAAAAGACGATAAATTTGTTACATGTGTTCGATAAAGATAGGTTAAAATATACTGTCAAAGCGACTTGGTTGAACTCGAATCGGACGAATACCGTGCACGAGATGGAAATTATCCTCGTGGTTGTTTCGAAACGAAACAATAGATGCTAAAAGTCTTGTTTTCTATAGCGGTTTGAGGTCGAGTTTATAATATGGTGGCTATTCACAATTTAACATATTCGTCAGCAAATAGTGTTCAAGGTTTGTTTTTGTGAATTCAAGAATATTCAATCGTTTTTGCTGGTGGACATATGATAAAATATCATGAAGCTATCACGAAGAAATTATTAATGGTAGGTGAACATTTTTTTTTGAATTGGAAACCAAAAAATTGCTACTGACTGATAATGTTGGTAAAATTCATAAATAATTACATTTTTTAATAAAAACGTCTGGTGCAATTTGTATATGATAAAATAAAAAAAATCGTTCAATATGGGTCAAACCAATATTACATAATTTACCTTAATAATGTACAAACCTACAAAATATGTTTATGTATTACATTGTGGTATTCAGAAAACATTTTTAACTGCTAAAGCAAACAACAGAATTTAACCTCTACCTGTAGTGTTCTGTATATAAGGAACGGTGAATTATGAATTTCTCCAAAAAATATAAAATATGATATGAGTATCGTAAATGTACTTATGTACATAAATATGTATGTATGTATGTATGTATAAAAGGTTGAAAAGTTGATATAAGATAAGATAAAACGAGTTAAAATTAATTTATTAGAATTAGTTTTATGTTTGTATTGTTCCTTAAAAGTTCAACATACCAATTAAAACATTATCCTATATAAGCCGATCTAAAACGACATGAACATTTTCACATTTTTCGTCGAATTACATCACTAAAGTAATCTGCATTGGGCGACATTTTATGAAAATGAGCGATTTCCAGAAACCCCAACCTGCACTATGACGCGAACTAAAACAAAGTACAGTTAAGGTATTGGCCAAGATACATGTCCTTGCATATTTTACTTTAGCCAGATATGGCCCTTTTTCGAAGAAGTTATATAAGCGATTTCCAAGAAATTCATCTTAACTGTACTTTGTTTTAGTTCGCATCTCAGTTAATGATGAGATTTGTGGAAGTCGCCCATATCACCTCTTCAAAAAACAATATTTCACAATTATCATAAACTGAAAAATGTATTTCATTACGTAAACGAAATATAGGGGATTGCAAGGGTTAGTAAATTGGACCTTTCACTCCGTAGATTAGGGTTTGAAGCTATATCTCCACAGTTCCGGAGATATATCTACGAGTTTCGTTACAATTAATTAGGCAAAAACAAATTCTTATTTTATTTCCACCAAAGATTTCGGGGGTTCAACTATTATAAAATAGTTATACAAACAAGTTATTTGATAATTTTAAATAGCTCGCTTAGAACACGTAGCTTTAATAAAATGGTTAAGGTTAACCTTCATGTAAGCTTTATGTACATTTATACTGAAGCCTAATGCACTTCAAATTCACAGCAAGTTTTATACTTATATAATTGTCTATTTCACCTGCTAGGGATTTTCTCTAGATGTCGATTACGTATCTATTGTATTTCGAGTTACGAGTTTCGAGAACTTGCAATTCATCAAGTCGCTATTCCAATAAATCGCGATTATAATCGTGTTTTGCTAAATTTCCATAACATTCTCGAAATTCATACACTGCTTACAAAATTGACCACCATGCGCCCCAATTTTTGGGTTTCGTAGTTTTCTATAAATTTCTAAAATAAAGTTTAATTCTACACATTGGAAATGTCTTAATTGGGATTATTCCCGTTGAGTTGCGTCATATGTAACCGAATGACAGGAACTTCGGGATTTTCGATATTTTGAACCACCTTATTGAATATTTAAGCTACAATATTACATTTTAATGCAAGATTTTATGGATTTTGCGAAATTATTTAAGATTTCGATATTAAACCAGTTTTGTTTGAATTGAATTAAGCGTACCTAGAACCTATCTGTTAGGAGATTTTCGAAATTCGAATGTTTTGCATTTGTGTATTTTATTCAAAATTATCAATATTATTCAATATTTTCGAGATAATTCGAGATATTTCAGTTATTTTTAGGAGAAATGTAGTTTTTAATATCTTTAATTTAGATTTATGAAGATTATTCTACGCGATTCTAAATTTATTTGAGATTTTCGAGAGTATTCGACATTTTTTGAGAATATCAAACTTATTCTACAAATTTTAAGATCACTCGAGATTATTCGACCTTTTCGAGATCTCTAAATTAGGAAAGCGCTGTGTGGTTGCGTGATGCTACAGAATTAAGCTTACATCAGGATTTTCGATAATTTATGGGATTTTGAAGGTTTTCAAGTTTATTTGAGATTTGTGTGGTACATATTGAGTATTATATAATAGAGATTCTTCGAGATTTTGTTAGTCCTTATTAACTGGAGTTTAGCTTAGAGTTGAATTAAGCTTAGCACTGAGTTACATGATCTTACTTAAAGTTGGATTCTCGAAATTTGAAATTTTAGGTTTTCGGATTAATCTGAATTACTGGGCATGAAGTTATTCGATATTCTTAGGATTTATTAATTTTTTAAGATTATTGTGGGACTCTAAGCTTCGTTATATTCGTTATTTCGTTAAAATATGCATTTTCGTGAATAATTGTGTTTCTCGATATTACTAGAAATTTGTAAAGGTAGTTTGAGTTGCGTGGCATATCTTAGAATTGATGATTGTACATATAAAGTACATTTTGGAGGCTGTGGTTTATTTTGGTGGCTCAATATAATTGGTAAGACAATTTGGAATTTTTTCAGTCGCCTTTGGAAAAAAATTCCATTTTATTTAAAACCTTCCTAATGCCTTGTTTCTAAAACTTGACAATGTAAAAACAAAACCGGCAAGGAAAAAAAAATTACACTGGGCGCTATTACGCATTGGGCGCTGAGTGAACTGGTTTAGGTTTTCTATCGAATTTTACTTCATTGACCTTATTTTGATTCGAAATTTGAGGCGTTGAATTTTGTATTGCAGTTGGGATTTTCTTGCTACGAGGGCGGATTGAAAATGAAGCTACCTAAGTAGGAAAACAAAATTTTTTTTTGCCAAAAACCATTTATTTCTCAACATAGTCTCCATTTAATTCGACACACTTAGTAAGACGATATTCCAACTTTTTTATACCATCTGAATAATACCATTTCGGGAACCCCTCAAAATACGCGTTAGTTTCGATAATCACTTCTTCGTTTGAGATGAATCTTTGTCCTGCGAGCCATTTTTTCAAGTTTGGAAACAGGAAAAAGTCACTAGGAGCTAAATCTGGACTATAAGGTGGGTGATCAACCAATTCGAAGTGTATTTCACGTAATTTTAGCATCGTATCTAATGCTGTGTGAACCGGTGCGTTGTCTTGAAGAAAGAGCACTTTTTTCTTCTTTAAATGTGGTCGTTTTTCCTTGATTGAATCAACCAATTGATCCAATAATGCACGATAATACTTTCCTGTGATTGTGGATCCTTTTTCAAGATAATCGATGAGCAATATTCCGTGTGCATCCCAAAATATAGTGGCCATAACCTTGCCAGCCGATTTCACTGCCTTTGCCTTCTTCGGAGCACTTCCACCATTTTTGGTTTCAGGTGTGTAGTGGTGGACCCACGTTTCATCAACAGTAATTAATCGACGCCAAAAATCAACAGGATTACGCTTTATCATGTCCAAACACCGCTGTGAAGTGGTCTGTCGAACTCGTTTTTGTTCGACACTGAGCAAACGCGGCACCCATCTTGCCGATAGCTTTTTCATATGCAAATGTTCATGCAAAATGTTGAACACACGTTCATATGATATGTTTACCATTTCAACAATCTCACGCAACTTGACTCGGCGCTCATTCATAACGATATCGAGGATTTTGTTGATATTTTCTTCAGTAACCACTTCTTTTGGCCTTCCTGTTGATGGTATTGTTGCAGTGCTTCTTCGGCCGCGTTTAAATTCAGCAATCCAATATTTTACCATGTAATCTGACGGAGCAGACTCACCGTAATGTTTATCGAGCTTTTCTTTTGTCTCTTTCGCCGTTTTCCCTTTCAAATAATAGTGTTTAATCACTGCACGAAATTCGTTTTTTTCCATTTTTCAAGAAACACAAAAGTTGCTTACTTCAAACGACTACAACAAATAAACTAATATATGAATTTGGGTGAAATTTTAACAGCTGACGTTTGACAGATCGCAATTTCTAAAAAACAAAAATTGTTTGTGTTTGTGCTGCCATCTAGCGCTAGGTAGCTTCATTTTCAATCCGCCCTCGTAAGTAATTGGTTGTCCCGATTCTCTAGTTTTTTGTCGTTAATTTTTATTACGGATTATTTATTGGATCTCGATATTAGTATACTGTAACGATTTTCTTACTGCATCTGTTTTCAAACACGAGTTCAAATCTCTACAACTCTACTTATGAAAATTTTGTCCATAGTATGTCTCGATGCTGGAACCGACCTAATTTCGTCGAAATGTTTTTTTACTCTTTTTACCCAATCTGCCTGGCGAATGTTGTTTTTTTCATGTTCGGCTAGTTCCGCTGGCATTATCTGTGTCTTGTCGCTAAGAGCTGTCCTTAACCCGAGCATACAATTTTGAGCAATAATTTTTGAAGGCCAAATCTGATATTTAGTTAATAGTTTAACTGATGCTTTTATGCCTGGATGTGAAAAATTAACTGTCGAAAATTTAGAGGTATGAATAGTCTGGGGGTCTATTAAGAAATTTTTCGATTTCGGATTTTTACGATATCGAAAAATTCGATACGCCGCGGATTTACCCTATTATGAAATTTGGAAAATCGAATTTATAATATTATTTATTATTTACAATATTATAAATAATATTTAATTTATTTAAAATTGAATAAATCATTTACAAAAACGTATTTTCCACAAAAACACAAAATACCACAAATTTTACAAAATCCGCCAACTAAATAGCAGTCGAATTTTGCCATGTACGTTCGAAAAAATCCGATACGAATTTCCATTTTTGTTTCATAATCGGACGAATTTTTTCGATATCGTAAAAATCCGAAATCGAAAAATTTCATAATAGGCCCCCTAGGTATAGCCGTCAAAATATCGCAAAATAACAATTTGTTGAAATATCGGTACCCGAGATGTGCCGTATGTCAGTTGTAAATTAGCTAATAACATCCAGGTGTCTAAATTAAATTGTCTCGCGGATGCCTTATCTGGATTCTGATTAAAAACATAAATCAAGGGCTGATGATTACTGAACAGCGTGAACTTTCTACTCTCAAGCAAGTATCTGAAATGCTTGATCCCTGAGTAAGCCGCCAGAACACTCTATTTTTGTTATGCTTCATTAAGCCACACAGAGAAGAAACTGAGTGGCTGCCTTGTATCCGAAATATGCTGCCGAACCACTGCCCCAATTGCCATGTAAGAAGCATCTCAAATTCGTACCGAATCGTATCGTTCGAATTCTTGAATAACTTAGACACGCTCTTGCAATGGTTAGATACCTTGTCCAGTCACGTTATGGCCTAGAAACTTATCAATATTGACCACTATGCCATGTTCCGAAAATTTTAGAAATATAATTTTTAAATGTTTTAAGATAGACAACACAAAATTTGCATCAAATGTGGGAATGATTGTGCTACGTTTCTGAGGTCAAACGTCATTCTTCAAAATTCAAAAAGGCTGAAAGGTAATGGAAATGGCTGTTGGATTATCTGGGGTTCAATGGGAATTGGGTGTTAAGCCTGGACAAGGTCTAACATAGTGAACATACTACAACCTTCCAATTGGTAAGAAAAATCTTGGAGATGAGAAATCGGATAACGATCGGGTACTGTGACTTAATAATTTAAAGCACGGTAATCCCTACATGGTCTCCAATATATCCGTTTGATTTTTTAACTAGAAGTACGGGGCTGCTGAGCCAAGAGCTTTTACAGGGCCTACAAATCCCTCGTGACATCAGTAGTTCAAACTCAGCTTTGACGATTAAGAGATTGTCGGGTACTAAACGGAGAGTTTTACTAACAGTTGGTGGTCCCGTAGTTCTAACCGATGTGTGACGTTATGTTTTACATCACCAGCGCCGTTTATACATTGAGTTACTTGCGGGAACGCATTTATAATTTGGTAAATTTTGCAGTGTATTGCCGATCTATCGATGTTATAAAGGGAGTGATCCTGTGCGGAAGAAAAAGAGCCTGTTGTAAACAGAGAGGTTGATAAATCAATGAGTCCCGTACAGAAGTTTCAGAACTAAAAGCTTTAACTGGAGTTCCGTTAGCCGCAAATAATTTGGAATAACCGAAACATCTGCCTCCATATCAAACACAAATTTTACTTGTAAATTTTGTGCGTGGATTAATAGGCGACCGTATAGTTGACCATCACCGTACGTTGCCAATTGATGATGGAAATTTAGTTTTTTAGAATTTCTGTCTTCTAATTAATAAAAAATGTATTATGGTGTTTACAACTTGAAACACATTTCAAAGCCTTCTCGTTAAATTTTCTATGGTAGAACATTCTCCATTTCCTTCATAAATTCAACTTTAAATTTTTGTCAATTTTGTATCCAAATCATGTTCTAAACTGAAATTTTGGCTAGACGATCAAGATGATGGTGTAGCTGTGCTTACGATGTGGAGCTGGGATTGCGATATTGTCTGAAAGATATTGCCAGTTCGGTCGACTAGCATGGCTAACGACACGTCATTTTTAAATGGGGTCAATGCCTAGCTGTGGTAGACGTTTCATCCGCAACTATCTGATTGTTTTTTCAGCGAAGACTGTCCCAGCATTCAACCTAAATCGGAGAACTGATATGGTCTTTTATCGCCTAAAGATAGTCCATATATTAGGTTGCTGATTTTAGTATTTTCAAACTCGCTCGAGAATCGTATCACGGGGCAGATACTTTTGCTCGTGTAACTAGATCGGCAAAACATCTGACTATAAAATGGCTGCGGAGCACGGAATGCCATATGAGCAATATGACCGATAGATGCCATGCTGGGTATCGCTGACCCTGGTACTTGGTCGTGCAGTCAAAACTGCAGCCGAGATCATTTCTGCGAACTGATTCTTATTGATTGTTATTACAAGAGCATTGTCGGAACCTAATCCAAAAATTTGGTAAAATAAAACGCAAATAAAAAATTTTGTTTTATACTTTCTAGAAATTTCAGGTAGCTACTTACCATTTTTGTTTTCTACCGACTTTGGTCCATTGTTGTATTTTTGTAAGCTGTTGTATTTGTGTAATACCCCTCTCAGTCATGTCGGGTCACCACTTTATGGGTAGTCTCTTCTTCGGGCTCCATCCCAAATGTTTATTGCAATGATTTACGGGGGTTATCACTCACTTACACTTCTGGACTAAAAGCTTTGGTACTTGTCTGTTAATTCACCCTTTTAGACTTTTGTAGTCACTTGAAACATTTGTGGTACATCGGAAGCAATACGAGCGATCTGTGTCTGCAAGGTTGACGAACCATTAACGAAGAATTAAATCCGCAATTTGCTCCAATAGATTCGTCGATACTATACTAACCCAACGAATTAAGCCAACCACAAAATAATTTGAAACATTTGTGGTAGAATTTGAAACATTTGTGGTAGAACTATTAGTAGAAGCGATTTGGGGTGAATTAACAGACAAGTACCCAAGTTTTCTTTTATTAGTGTTGTCTTCGTCCGATACGCATGAAAACTATTTATTATTGGAGTGTACTCACTCTTACTTTTTTATTATACTCGTTTCCTTTTGAACTAAATTCACTAATTTTATTTTAATTCTCTGTCGGGAACACACACAGATTTTATTTGTGAGAACGGTGTTTGAATTCCCCGTCATCCCCTCCCCTCCCCCCGTTTAAACCTCTTTTTATATTTTCCAAAACAAATTATGACATAAGCAGGTATACACGTTCAAATAACTTGCGCAAATTAACTTTAAGAAAAAACAAAAACTTGTGACATGCAATTTAAAATGTATGTCACGCTTGCTATAACATAAATATTCCTTTTCTTCTATTCACTTATTATTTCAAAGAATACTAGATTTGAACTTAAATTTTCAATTTTTCTCAGACTACTCATGTTATGTTTGAAGTACATAAATCATTTTACTTTGACATGTAATTGATAATCTTAAATAATTGAGGTGTTACTGTAAAGTTGAATTTGATTCCGCCCAAAAAATTTCTTGGTATTTCTTATTTGTTAAATTTGACTGGATGAGTTTTGTTTGTGTTTTCAAAGATGCTCTTAAGTTTCAATTTGTACTTTCATGGCATCTTACAAAAAAATCGTATACATCGTATACATATATCATAGACATGAAAATGCGTCCAAAAGTTATTTTATGTAGAACTTGACAGTTAGGCTACAATTCTAGCCATGATTAAAAAAAAATTAATTTACGAGAACAAAAATCAGTGACACAAAATATTTCATGTGTTTCAATGTATGTACATGAATTTTACTTTTGCTTGTCACTATGTATTTAAAGAGTTCAAGCGATTAATAGGATTACTACTTGACACCTATTCTAAATCATCCAAGAATTATGGAAACGATAAAATAAAATAAAAACTGAAAAATTAGAGAATCTTATCACTTTTTCCTGCAATTTAGTATATTAGTTTATCAGTCTGTTATGAGAGAAATTCTCGAATACAGCTAGAATTAGGAAAAATGTTTCCGATTTAGTTTTGGTTCAGATATCCAATTATTCAGAACCGGCTCTGTTTCACTTATAAATACGATACATGATATGGAGGCTGATTCCTGACCCAAAAATTAACTGAAAATATCGTTACGAAGATAATCAAGGTTTCGGTGTTCAGCTGGCGAATTTACAGTCTGGGTGGAGTGCAATAGAGCATAATGGTGTGTTTTTTTGCGGTAAGATTACATTTAAAAAAACTGAGCACCCAACCCACCAATCAAATTTTTTTTTTCAACAACTCAATAAGGTTTCATTTTTATTGATTATATTTTCTATATAATTGTATTTATTGATAGGCTAAAGCATTTAATACGCTATAAATGAACAATTTTAAAACAAATTTTTTGTGGAATTTATCTGTATTTCTTATTTCAGATTGGGTAAACACAGATACCAAATGGAGCACATAACTTAATCATCTAATTAAAACGGGACAAATTGAAATATAAACCTATATTTGATTACTTAATGTAAATAAATTCAAGATCACAATTATTAATATTTTGCATATTCCATATTTACATCCATTAAAAAAAAAAAAATGGCAAGAAATCTGAAATATCGATCATTCGCTGTAAGTTGGTAAAAACATTTTAATTTGGTGTTAAAATTAATAAGTAGATAATTGTTTTGCACACCAAAAAAATGTACACAATTTTGTGTTTTATACATACATACATATATAAGTATTTGGCACCTACAAATTTACTGGAAAATTTTCTAAATTTTAAATGCGGTAACACTAATAAAACGCCACTTATATCCGTTGCTGTAATTTGCACAAACATTTTTGCACTTCAACCTAGTTTTCACCTATAGTTAGTCAAAGTATTAAATATTATTATCTAGTAGTCAGTTTTGCTTAAAGCTCTCTAAAGTTACTTAGTTGATCGATAAATTGCTTTGTCTTTCAGGCTTTTACAAAAATAATTCGTGTTCACAACGAAGTCTGAGTAGATAGATAGTGAAACTGAAATAAAACGGCCAGATGATCGGAAGTAAAGGTATCGTTCGAAATGGTATAACAATTGATTTGAACATTTTTATCCACCACACCCTAACCAAATATATGCCACTACTAGAACATTGAAACAGATGTTATTTTTATGAAAATACCAAAAGATAAGATCAATAAATACCAAAAATGCCTTAAACAACACAAACATAACCTTCAACGCCATAAAATATGCGAACATATTTTTATTGCCATTAGCACATTTAAATATTCATTCCCAAAATTTAAAAATATCGAAATCCTAAACCAACACAACACTAAAGGATGTTTTTTTTTGGTAGAAACATTTTTTGATTGATTGAAATTGATGAAATCTATATTAAATTTCAACTCAAGTATAAAGAGAGTTGGGTTGTCGTAACATTTTTATCATTTGATTTTCAAAATTTGATTTATTGATGTGTTTGCGCACTGAATTGTTTGACATTTTAATCCAACGCAAAACAAAAATGTTTACAATATAAATTTTCAGAGTTGCGATTTTACGGTTATCGCATTGTCAACCACCATTGGAAATATGCCGATAAGAATGTTTTCAAAATGATTTTTTTTTTGTTTTTGTTTTCAGGAGATGGATGCATTACCAAAAATAAAATAAAAATTGCATTAAATAATTATTTAACAGACGATTTAATATAGTAGACTGACTCTAAAATTTAGCTGTATTTTAGGGTGGTTCCAAATTTGAAGTACAAAACAATTTTAAATCCTTTAAGTGGCAGCAGCAAGGGAAATATGCAAAATTAAGAATCGAATTTGTTCTGAATATCGCTCATTGAAACATATTAGTAAGTAGTACTAAAACAATTTCAAATTGCGCCTGAAAGATGGTAAAAACGTAAAACAAAGAGTTAGTGGAAACCTGAAATAACTGAAAAATTTGCACTTTCAGCAAAAATCTAAATTTCTACAAATTTACATTCATTAAACGATGAAACAATGAAAAACTATCAATACTCCTTAATGATACTATTCGAATCACGTTTTAGAATAGCGTCTAATATCTGCCTTTCACTTTTGTTCCAAGCTATTGAAATCCTGTCATAAATGACCAAAAATGTTGATGGACCGAAAGCACATTTCCTCTGAAAAACCAACAAAAAAAAATGTCCGTCCGTCTGTCTGGATGTCTGTAAAATATTGTTTTCGCCAATTGGTTTCCTTTGGCCAATCTGGAGAATGGAAAATCTTTTGGAACATCAATGTCAAAAGAATGGAATACCTGCAACACGAATTGGCCATGTTCACTTGCAATTTTCCAAACGATTATGGTTCGAAATTTGATTTGTGGATTGAGTTGGATGTTGAGTTTGAGGTTAAGTTGACGGTTGAGTTAGGGTCGAGTTAAAGGGTTTAGTTGACATTTAGTTGAGTTCACTTGTAGTTTTCGGACATTGTTGATTTTGCATTGAGTTTGAGGTTCGCTTGATGATCAAGTTGGGCTTGAGTTGAGTTTGGTGTTGAGTTGGATTGATTAGTGATTGGAGGTTGATTCTAGAAGTTAGCTTGAGTTGTTCTGAGTTGTGTTCACGTATGCATGCAGTTTTTCGAACCGCATTTATTTGATTGAGTTGGACGTTGAAAGGAATATTCTATTTGCCTCCATCTACGTTTCTTAGAAGATTAGAAGCACTTGCTTACTTGTGCGATTAAAGTCGGTAGAGACGATCACACACGTTATACTTATGACCAAATGGAGTATTGAAAGATGCGCACAAATGCAGCCACAGCAAACGTACTGGTGCCGTCGTTGAAACGAGAAGGATTGAGAAAAAGATTCTTCTAGGTTCACCATGCTTTCCTTGAGATGAATCAACAATTTTAGTTTTAATTATCCGATTTGTGTACTGACTGCGATATTTATGGGCACACCATCAATTCGATGTTTGCTTAGCCTTTGCCTTAAAACCGATTTTAATTTTAGCTTCTGATACACCTGTTTCAGAACCATTTTTTACTAACGGAATCATATGGTTTGCATGCTTTTTAAATCCCTTTTTAATGTAACTCAGCACCAAATACACGGTTTAATCCTGCCATATTCAAATTTACAGGTCGCAAAAATTTCTAAAATAAATTTTATCACCCTTTTTAAATTTTTTATATTACCCTTCTTATTTGGCGATGTCTCAATAATAAAGATTTTATTTGTTTAGATAATAATGCACTCCATTGGAGTTTTGGTTTTCTAGTAAACACAAGCTCAAATGAGCTCGTTCAACATTTTGTTTATTGCACTTTTCTAGATTATTACTTAGATCTTCGCCTGCGCGGGGGTATCGTGGTGATATCAAATGGACAAAGTCATTTCTTTCACAGAATAATTCAAAGCGTTTTGAAGTAAATGACCTAGCATTATCCGTCACGACAGTTTGCGGTGTACCTAGTTGGAAAAAATATTTCTAAACACTCAATCGTCAATATAAATGTTTCGAACCATTTTGAAAATGTGTTGTTTAGTAGAATACTGTACTGGCCACAATAATCCAAATGTACTCATTCAAAAACTTCTTTGGAAATAGGCCATTGTACCCCTATGGGGTAAATGTTTATTCCTTCTGAGTACGACACATGAATTCACTATGTTTCTAATTTTTGAATCTATATCTATGTATGCATATCATCTAATAAAATCTTTCTAAACTTTTCTGGTATAACTATATAAGTTATCCCCACATTACACAGCTTGCTTTAGGGTAACTTATTCCCTTCAGTCCCTTGAATCTATAACCTAATTTGGCTTGCACTGTCAGTGTCATTTCTTAATGGCCATTAGTGTTTCTTCAGCATTTGGCATAATATGAGAATGTAAAGCACTAACACCCCTTCTTCAGATGCGTCAGTCGCTACCTAATCACCTCTTTTATTTTATCTATTGACACCTGGCGTTCATCATTATATTTCAACGACTCTTCAGTTGAGAGGTTGTAAATAGCTTTAAGGATTATTGAAACATTTTGAATAAAACTACCATAGTAATTAATTTATTCACATAAAGCCTTAATCTGAGGTTTCGTTTTTGGATTCGGCTCATCAACTTTGTCTTTATCTTTATGAAGTATTAGCGAATTATACGCAATAAATATTAAAACCTTAACAATTTCAATTTTATTTTATTCTATTTGAAATATTGCATTAGGTGGCTTCGGATCACAGTCAGATATTAAATATCGAAGTAATCCCTATTCATTTCGCTCTTCGTAAAAAAAAATTATCTGGCTTTGTTCGGGAAGAACCGTATATTTCACTTACCATTATGACAAATAAATTCTTTGATTCCTTAACTGTCATGTGTTGCAATATGCGATTTTTCTAAACCATCTTGTCTTCTTTCACAGGACCATCAAAAATTTTGAAAGAAATTTTGATGGGTGCACAGCACACGTAACAATATGTTTAGGTTAATTTTACATGAAGCGATACCAATTCGAGTGTTTTTCACAATAAAAATTAAAACGTTATCTTCGATTTTGTAATCAGCATATTTAGACTGTGCCCGTACTTGTGATAAATTTTTTTAGTACTAATTTTTGACATTTATTTGAAAAGTGTTCCTCTATGTTCACAATTTTTTATTATGCTGTCCGAATAATGTAACAATTTTTCGACATATTTCCCCGTCTCATATATTTTTGTTAGTTATCTCACTCTAAATACAATAATTTCCGAAAAATTGCGAGATTTTTTGACTGGTTCACAATTACAACAAAAAAAGCTTTCAATACTTTGAGCACAATTATATATCTAAGTAGAAATATCTCCTGGGGTTGAAAGAAGAATAATCCTAACAATATGCTTCTGCGCTATAATGAGTGGTTGAATTCTGGTGTAGTAAGTGTCATCCCAACAAACTGAGCCATATGACAATTTCAAGTCGAAAATTTTATAATTACTATTATGAGATACTTACGAAGGTCATCAATATGGTGTCTCCAAAGCACAATGTTATCCACAGTTAGTCTTAAGTATTTAAAGATTCAACGAATTCAATTTTAACACAACCATCGTTATAAGCAATTTGGTTGCAGTTACGAACGTGATGAAGAATAATAGGGTCTACAAGAAAAGCTTCACTAGGAACATTGTTTGCGTGGAGCATCAGTTCTTCAAGAGGATTAGGTTTGATTGCATATTGTTTCGTTCAGGTTGATTGTACCTGAACACCAGGTTATCCGCGATTTCTTAATATTTCTCGAATCGTTACGACATTCTTACACCCACAATAACATACATTAACATATAATTACGCCATTCAAATCGACAATAAATTTACACTAAAATTAGAGCACGAGAATTAAAATCACGTCCCAGTTGAAAAACTGTATCTTCATAACAACAAATGAGGAAAATCAATTTTTTTGAAATAAAACGCTAAGGCGACTACATCAATCGCAAAATAAATTTATTTTCACTGTGTTCAACACACGTGACAAATATTTTTTAGTACAAATTTTTGATATTTATTTAAAAAATATTCCCCTTGGGATGTTTATGTTTATACACTCACCGGCAGAAGAAATAGGCCTACCGCTCTAAAAAAAATTTTTTTATTGCGAAATCTTTTGAACCGCACTGTAAACTTGAAACAAAAACCATATTCTCTGTTCATGTTAATGTCAGGAAGTGATCGAAAAACGACACACTGGCTCATTGTTAATACAAAATTAAATTTTTGGGCGGCTAGCTGTTGTGTTGAATAAGTGTAACTAATGTGAATATCACACATATATGAGACGTATATAGAATCAAATACGGCAATCTCCATTTGTCGCTAAAATGAGTTTGAAACGTAATTTTTTTCGCTATTTAGATCTCCACATAATCTTGTTATTAGTTAGAATCAAACTCTGCAAATTCCTATTAAACTTTTAATTCAAAAGATTCACTGGCATCAAACAGAAGTCGGCCGTGTTGCCATCGAACGCAAAATAAACGAAAACGGCAAGAAAACTAGAGAATTATTTTTGATTACTATGAAAATCAAGTTTGCTAAAACCAAATTTGTTAAAAATGATTAAAAAGGATACAGTTCTTGGTATCCAGCCGTATAAACATGCAAATTAAAAATAATAATAATTTCTACGTCGGGATCATGAGTAAGAAAATAATGTGCTATACTTGTAGCAAATTTCAAACCCACGCCGCATTAAACCAGCTGTTAGTTGATGAACTTCATCTTCGTCTTCATCATTATGTTCCTTATTATTTTCACCAACCGTTATAATTTCAATCAGATCCTCCTCATCCAAAGGTTTCCATGTTTTCAAAGCCTTCACCACCAATTGCGTGTGATAGAGTTATAATTTGAGAGCATTTAACTGATGTTTGTACTAAAGAATTTTCACTGATGACGCATTCAGGCCAATTTTTTCTCCAACAACTATTAACACTGTGACCGAAACCTGTGATAATTATTTTTTAGTACAAATTTTTGACATTTATTTGAAAAATATTCCCCTACATTTACAAATTTTTACTACGCTGCTCGAATTGTGCAATAATTTTCTGCAGTATTCCTTTTCTGTCATGTTGTTGTTTGATTTTAATGTGCAAGCAACTCTTTTTTGTTTATACGCATCGAATTAGCTTTCGTCTAATATCTAGGACTAACTGGAACAAATACGGGGAAGTGTTAGTAGGACCCTTACCGACCGATGCTCCGAAGCCCCCAGCCACCGAAAAGGAGCTGGATTTCCTGGTGGGGGAAATCACAAGCGCCTGCAACTTGCCCTTGGACACTGCTTGCCCCAAAAGAATACCTAAAGGGAAGCAGAAACCGGTATGGTGGTCCAGGGAGGTGGGAATCCTTCGTTCAGGATGTAGGAAAGTATTCAATAGAGCACCTTAAAAAATATAAAAAGAAATAAGGAAGGCGCGGAGGAGGTCTTGGAGACTATTCTGTGATAAAATGGAAGGTGTTTCGGAGACTTCGCGCCTCAGGAAAATCTTATCTAAGAGTCCAACGAGCCCTAGTTACTTAATTAAACCTATGGGCTGTGGACAACGTCTAGTGGGGAATCATTGGCGCTTCTGTTGGATACCCATTTCCCGGGTAGTGTGGGTGTTTCGACGGAGCTTTGTAGGAATGGGGAAAAATTATCGTCGGATAATTTCGGGCACTAAACGGCTTTAAACCCTATAAATCGGCAGGCCCGGACGGTATCATCCCAGCGGAATTGCAAAAACACTCGTCGATCATTCCCCCATGGCTGGAGGTGATCTTCAGGGGTGTATAAAACTGAATTATATTCCTAGGAAATGGACGGAGGTTAGGGTGATTTTAATCCCGAAAACGGGAAAGAATTCACAGGCCTACCCAAATGACCTAAGACCTATAACTCTATCATCCTTTATGTTGAAAACATTGGAAACACTGATCGACGTGTACATATGTACGTGCAAAAATAAAACCCAGTAATTGGGCGACTTCTATGCATGCGTACTGGAAAGGGAGATCTGTGGACACGGCTCTGCATTCTCTGGTGCAAACAATTGAGAAATCAATCCACTCGAAAGAGTACTGTATGGTAGCCTTCCTCGATATAGAGGGCGCCTTTAACAATGTCAGGACGGAGGCAGTTCGGGAAGGACTGTCTTTCTTAGATGTGGACTACCCCTTAGGGAGGTTGATAAATCAGATGCTAGAATGCAGGATTATTAACGCGTATATGGAGGAATCCACCATTAAAGGAACTCCGCAAGGTGGTGTCCTATCACCTCTTCCTATCACTTTTGGAACTGAAGAGGGAGGAAATATGGGTGATAGCGTATGCAGATTACGTAGCAATCGCGATCTCGGGGGAAGTACCTAGGCACAATTAAGAAAGTCATGCAACACGCGCTCGTAATCTTTACAAAGTGGGCCAGCAAATGTGGGCTGGGTATAAATCCATCCAAAACAGAGCTGGTACTCTTCACCAAGAATCCAAAATAAATTTAAATGTTGCTTCTATACCCTGATCCAATGGCTGAATCTAAGGATGTGGTACTAGGCGGCAAAAATAACAGTTGGATATTTGGGTGATCTAGATCAGGATGGCTGGGTGTATTATCGCTAAGTAAAAGTACTTTGAATTCAATGAATGCCCTTTTGTTCCAAATACCCCTTCACTTCTGGAATGAAGCATTCGTAGAATCTTTTTTTGAACAAATCGGCCGTCTTCCATGCCTTTTTATTCGCCATCCAATGAACGGGAATCTTATTAATGTTTTGACCTTCCAAAGCTTCAACTTCCTGCTCGTTCGTATAGATATCTTATTAATTGGGTATAACAAAGAATTAAATTAAAATTGCTTAAAGAACTTTTCTAAACCGAATGTTTATTAGTTGTAAAAAATGATCAGCAACATTGGGGTAATCACATCATTGAACAATTTCCGTTTTCTGGATATTTATCGAATATTCATGACATTGTTACGCTCACAATAGTAGTATTGCTTTCACCAAAAATAAAAAAATTACAACAACAATCGTACTAGATAGACCAAAAATGGTTTAGCTAACCCAAAAAAAATAGTGGTTAAACAAATCTTAACCAAATTTTTAGTTTCAATACCTGCCACAAGAGTTGTATTGACAAGAAAATACACGAACAAAAATTAAACCAAAATTTGGTTAATTTTGCTGTTGCTTTGACCAGCCCTTAACCAAATAAAATACCTAACCCATTTTGGTTGATAACAATACGCTTAATAACACTCATTAATGCATAATTATGCCATTAAAAATAAAGACACCAAGAGAATTAAAATCACATCTAGGTTGAATAAATAGCGTGTTTTTTTATTAGCTCCGGATAGCAAGCTATCGGGAGCACAAGGGAAATTTCTATTGAAAGTTGTTCTATTATACACATGTGTCGCTAATACACAAAACCTTAAAATTTTACCTAACTTCATGCAGTTGTATGACATTTCTTCCGAATAAAAAATCGGACTAAAAATATCTAAAAATCATCGGGAGATTGTTGAGAAATATGGAAATGTAGTAGCTGCAAAGAGATTTTTAAAAGCTGGAAAGCAAAAGGATAATCGAGATGCATCATTATCGGAAGGGGACGAAGATAAATAATATTTTGATGAAATGGACATGCCTGGTACAAAAGTCAAGTCGATTCAAAACAAAGAATTACTGTACGTATTCTACGTATACGTGAAGACACAGCTTAATATCACGGAAATTTGAACCCCAATTCGGCATATTATGATCCAAAACACGTTCTATGAGGAATATTCCTGATCCAAAATCACATCCTGAAGAGTAAATAATTTTTGTTTACTAAGTTTAGAATTAAATAAATTAATTAATTTTATTATTTTAGAGTTGAGTTGTGTACTGGAGACATGGAAAAATATTCTAAAGCAGAACTAGTTGCTTGGGAAGCTTATGGTAAAATATTCTCGAAGTGGAAAAATCATTAAAGGACAAGAGAAACAAATCATTCGAAGCCGATATGAAAAGATGTACATATATGTATGTATTTGAATAATCACTGAATATATTAAAAATAATCCAAATTGTATTTATGCTTCTTATCTTCCACGATTTCCAGTAAGGCTTATTAATTTTATTCAAAGATTCAGTTTTATTAAATCATAATTTGTATACTCCTTCGAATATAACTTACAAACTTAAATCGTTTGCTTGCTGTTCGTTAAACAATCTTGACATGTTACATGACCGCAAATTAAAATTTTGTACAAGGTAATTCCGCTGCCGCCATGTTTACAGATAGTAAACATTTTACAGTAATCCGAGTAACAATCTTCACCTATTTCCCCTTCTCAAACTCTAGCCTTTTTAATCTTGATTGAACACCATTAAATTGGCTAGACATAACTGCGACGTTATCCGATCCTAGATAGGCCCATTCTGCACCGGGATTTGCAATAAATACAATTGGTTTAAAATACTACTAAAAATAGAGAGTCCCTTTTAGTTAGATTCAAAAGACCTGAATACCTATCTCTTGGTGAACATTTCCTCCGATCAAAAACGCGAGCTACCAAAGCCAATGATTTTGGCGCACACTTTGAATAAATTCCATCCATTTCAGCTGTTTTTCGTTTTTTGAGTATCGAGTATCCATTTCTTAAATTATTAGTATTAAATGCCATGAAAAATATTAAAAAGGCTAGAATTTGTGGAAGGTAAAGGGAAATAGGCGAAGATTGTTACTCGGATTGCTGTAAAATGTTTACTATCTAGCGGCAGCGGAATTACCTTGTACAAAATTTTAATTTGCGGTCAGGTAACATGTCAAGGTTGTTATATTCGAAGGAGTATACAAATTATGATTTAATAAAACGGAATCTTTGAATAAAATTAATAAGCCTTACTGGAAATCGTGGAAGATAAGAAGCATAAATACAATTTGGATTATTTTTAATATATTCAGTGATTATTCAAATACATATATGTACATCTTTTCATATCGGCTTCGAATGATTTGTTTCTCTTGTCCTTTAATGATTTTTCCACTTCGAGAATATTTTACCATAAGCTTCCCAAGCAAATAGTTCTGCTTTAGAATATTTTTCCATGTCTCCAGTACACAACTCAACTCTAAAATAATAAAATTAATTAATTTATTTAATTCTAAACTTTGTGAACAAAAATTATTTACTCTTCAGGGGCCCTATTCTCGAATTCCACATCCATTTTCCACATGTGGACATCAGTCAAAATTCATAAAAATGGAATTTTTTTGGTACTAAGGGAATATTTCCGAATGGATATAAGCAGGTGGAAGAAATTCTCCATATAGGAAAATGGCCATGTATCAAGTGTTTTATATACCAATTAAAATTTCCGAACGTTTTGATGAATTTTGACAGATGTGTGCATGCGGAAAATGGATGTGGTGTTTTGGATCATAATATGCCGAATTTTGGTTCAAATTTCTGTGATATTAAGCGGTGTCTTCACGTATACGTAGAATACGTACAGTACCTAATTCTTTGTTTTGAATCGACTTGACTTTTGTACCAGGCATATCCATTTCATCAAAATATTATTTATCTTCATCTTCGTCACCTGCCGACAATGATGCATCTCGATTATCGTTTTGCTTTCCAGCTTTTAAAAATATTTTTGCAGCTTCTACTTTAACGTATTCCTCATCAATATCCCGATGATTTTTTATTTGGAAGAAATGTCATACAACTATATGACATTTGAATTTGACATCCATCAAAATTTGTAAACCAAAATGAAGTTTGCCACAATTAGGGTTGTACAAAAACTAACAAAATTTCAAATTTCCCTTTGCTCCCGATAGCACCTCCGGATAGCAGCTCCAGATAAATAGGTAGAGCTAAATATTTTTTTATATATTTTTAGTTAAAAATTTGAATTAAAAATTCGAGATTAGTTTTAAATAAATTAGTTATATGTATAAATAGCTTGTCAAACATTAGTTTTATAACAGCAAATTAGCTGCTCCGGATACCAGCTATCCGGAGCTAATAAAAAAACACGCTAAAAGTAGCGTCTTCATAACAGCGAATGAGGAAAATCCATTTCTTTGAAATAAAACGATTAGGCGACTACCTCAATCAAACAATGAATTTACTTTGAATATGTCAAAAATTATCATAGGAATTGATTGTGATAATCTGGGTGCGAACAGTAAATATCAAAAATTTGTACTAAAAAATATTTATCAAAGGTTTCGAACACAGTTTAGTAAAAGAAAATTTTGGCCTTTTCTATGAGTATTATTTCAAATAAGAGTGTTTGGGTGTTTATTCGGATATACGGACGCTTATTCGGATGTCAGGCTTGACTTTTGAGTCCACTGGATGTATTTTTATTTTATTTTCTATTTTTTGTTTTTGTTTCCTTTTTATTCAAATAATAACATGACGATAATGGAATGAAATCTCGCCTCCCTCCCGGACCCCAACCACCGATGGAAAAAACGTAGAGAATAGGTAAAAAAAAGGAAAAGGAGGAACAGGAATAATAAAAAAAACTAACAAAAAAGATTGGAAAATAATAATAATTAAGTTCCTCGCAGCTTTTTAGAAACATCAATTAGAACGGACCGATTCTTTGTCACTAACATTCCTTTCCTATCCTTCTGTGTTGTTGTATGTAACGGTGTGTACGATGTACTCGGCGAATTCCGGGAATCTTGCTTAGACTTAGAATCAATCAATCAATTTGTTTTTTATTTTTTCACACAATTTCAATTTCAATTTTTTTAAACAGCAAACGGCCCAAACGACATTGGCATTATTATTGAATAAATGTGAAAAACTGGTTACAACCTCAGTTTAACAAATATACAATAATCTCTTTTCGGAAATAAGAATGCACGTATCCCGGTGAATATGTAGTTTTGGAGGAATGGTTACCCAGAATTTGATTGAATACTCGTACTATATTTATTCTTGACTTATTAATTTACATATTAATATTTCGGTACACTGCATTTTGAGCATCAGCTCATTCATAATGGAGCGTACCAAAAAACGTCGATAACTTAAAAATAACAAAAATAAAGCAGCTCCTCCAGCAGATATTATCCTTAATCTTGCAACTTTAACTGCATCTTTGGTAGAAATATGTACTACCAGATTTTTTTATTGGGTTCACTCGATCCTTGCCTGAATAATCTAAATTTAATTATTTAACTTTTAGATTTATGTATCCAAATCACTTACTGGAATACTGTTTACATAATATAATATTTCGTGGTTTGAGCATATGCTGGTAAATTAAAATTTAGAAAACATTTTTTTTTAAAGAAATTCATTTTGCCGAGAAACACGTTCAAACGACGTGAAAGTCAAAGCCACCTATAGGATCTGGCCTGAAACGTGCAGCTTTTTCACTATTTTGTTATCCGCCACTTTTGAAACAAGCTGAAGTTAAAATTAATTATCGTTCTATTTAAATGGTTTGTCCAATAATACTATCAACAAAATTGGTAAAATGAAAAAATGGAACATTTTCGCTTATACTCGTACGTGCAATATTTCACCAATAAAAAACGCAAAAGAGGATTTAATAATTCAAATTGTATCAAAAACTCAGCCATAAAAAATTTTGTTTGGTGAAAAACAGCTATTATTGAATGTTCGCAGGTTCGGAAAATTTTTTTTTTTTGGTTTGACTTCTTATATCCCTCTAAATCAGTATATTTATTTAATTTTTCATCTAAACACAAATCGTGTACGAAGATTGATTATTGATTATATTAAAATGTTTATGTAAGGTATATAAAAGTAATAATATAAATCGATATTCAAAGCAAAATTTAGTTTACGTCAACGACAAAATCAAAATGTTAAACCTCAATAAATTCGCGTTTACCATGATGGGCATTATTTTACTCTCGTAAACAAGTAGGAAGGAAAAAATTTTATTTTCAAACATTTTTGCAATTGTATATACATACATATGTATGTATATTTGATAAAGGTACGTATGTACACAATTAGATTTCTTTATTTCATGATATTTTTTATTCAATTATATAAGACAACCAATGAGTACACAAGTACAGAAATAAGGAACATAATTTATTTTGTTTTTATAATTCTCCATGGAATAAAAGTCTTCAGCAAATAATTTTTTAGCCAAATAGGTAAGGTATCTTTTAAATAAGAAGGAATTAATGATTTAACATTATGGTTCCCAGGCCCATTCAACATTTCGTTACTAGAGCATATTCAGCTAATTATAAAATATTTGTAATTCGTTTTTTGTATGTTTACCCACAATAAAGAAGGAGGAAAAAACGTTAATAGTAAATTTTCCATTGTATTGTAATTACATTGGCCTTTATGTTTATTTACATAGCTGTATGATAGTTTGAAGGTTGCCGAAAGTTTTACCTATATACACTTTTTTTTGTGTATGTAAATATATTAATTATTAATAATTCAGGTAGCATCACTAGGTATTTTGTGTCCTTTATTTGCGTCATACCTTGTTTTACTTATGCTATATGTAATAGGTTCCTAAATCAATACTTTATGTGTTCATATTTTATTACACGTGAACAAAACATACACATACTCTGTGAATTCGTTAAAATAATAATAAAAAGTTCAAAAATGTTCAGATCTAAACATTCAGCTTTTAAAAACAAAGAAAGAAGAATTTATTTATTTTTTTGGTAACAAAATCTTTAAGATCTTTATTTTTGCTTGATTTTTGTTCAAATGAAACAACTCAATTTACAATATCCGTCGTATTTTTCTTAATTCTAGGAAGAGAACACCAGAGCAGCTAAGGTTTGGGTATTTTTTTAATCACCCTGCAGAGTGTAGATGTAACAAAAAACGTAATGTTGTAAAATGAAAAGGTTGTGCCCTGTTAGATAAATGATTGTACTCAAGTTCAAATTAAAATACTAAATTAATTTGTTTTGTGCAGTATTTGATTTACATGGTGATTTAGGCTGGATATGGTATATAGTATATAATTATTATATTAAGAAGAGTTCAAAACTTTTTCATATCCACTACACCTTATCTCAAGTATATTATTTTCATGAAACAGTTTTCAGTTAAGGTCTAACGTTTTAGATTTTTATTTATTATTATAAAAATAAAACAAAAAAAATAAGGAAATCCCACTTGATTTATGTATTTTCCAACGTTGCTTCTATAAGCGTTAACTACAGCACGAGTATATCGGAAAAATAACATCTTAAAAATGTAACGACTTAATTTTGTGTTAGGACATTAAATTATATTCGTCCTTAAAAAATCTTAGCGATCGGATTTGCTTTTTGTGTTTGCCCGTCAAAAGTTTAGATTAGAACGGTAAATTATTACAATTCAATTTGCAATTTGATTAGAATCCGAAAAGGGTATATGAATTTAAAAAATTATCTTGATGCCTCTGAATCAAAAAATACTTAAACTACACTACAGTAGCACATGCTGTTCAAAAGCAGAGATTCAGGCGTATGTTATAATCAAAATACACTAACACCTCGGTTTGCGCTGTTTCGATTCGTGATGTTACAATTTTCATTTTGCGTTTTTTTTACACGATTTGCCTTTTTTCGTATAAAAACCGATGGATTTTACAGCAAACAAAAATTATATTATTACTGCGTCAAATTTGTCATAAAATTGCCGTTTTATGTTAAATATCTTCATTACATCAGCCCTAAACTGTAAGACACTATTCCATTAATCGTTTTTAGAGATATGTAGTTTAACATTGTTTAATGTATAAATTCAAATACTAATGTAATTGGCCGCGAACCAGCGGCTCCCATTCAGCTTCCTTAAAGTAAATTGTATATCATTTTTAATATTTTAATTTATTGTAATTTTGTATTATGTATTACTTACTATTTCACTGTTTATGTTTTGAAACGTCAAAATATTGAAAGTAAGGCAATTTAGTTATGGCGCGTTTACACTGCATTTTTTCTACGATACAAAATGAGACACAAAGTACTGTCATCTTCGAGCGAGTAATGTTGCCGTAACTATTGTACTTTAAAATTTCAGAATTTAAAGCTGTCAAATTATTTAGCGTAATTCATTGAGTACGTTGGCGATGGCCGTAGAATAAACACTTATTTTAAATATTAAAAAACCGTAATAAAAAATTATTTAATTTGTACGATTTCCAAATAAAAAACTGTTGTATACTTTAAAACACCTACTGCCTCGGGTATCGATAAATTTATGTTTTGTTTTAGCAAACGTGTCACACTAGCACAATATTGGGTGTACAAATAAGTTTTGAGGGATTTACAAAAGATGGCGTAACTAGTTTTAAATCGCATCAGACCATCTTGTAAATATTAAAGCGTCATCATTTCCCTATAAAAATTAGTTTGTGTCATTTCGCTGAAGTGTAAACAACATAATTTTTTGTGTTTTAACCATGTCAACATTTGTGCCAACAAAATACAATTTGCCGGAAGTGCTGCTTTTTTGTTTTAATTTGAAGAAAAGTGAAGCTGATGAACATCGATTGCTGTGTAAACCATATGGGGAATATGCTCCATCTGTGAGTGAATTTTTCTCATGGAATACTATACATTCAGACTTCAATGAACATTTTTTGTAAGGTAGCGTGATACAGAAAATTTTAAATTTGCTTTTGATGAACACTGAAGTAAAAAATGAATCCTTCAACAAATAATTCAATTATTGTGCTGTTATATCAAGCATTAGTAGTACAAGCGTATTATGTTGCGAATAGCAGTATTCTTAACTCTAAAAACTCAACGATAAATGAATTTTGGTTTTTGATAAGTCAATAAGTATGAAATAAGTATCGGTTTCGAAAACAGCCAAAGCTAATAAAAGTGATACAATTTATTAGCGCCATTTATTAGTGGACCACTTACATTATAACTGTCGTAATAACATTTAAAAATACATAATTATATGTTTCAGCAGGCGATTTATGTACGTATTTACCAATTAATGAATTATTATGTTTATGGATTTTTTCCACTGCAATTGTTGTGAAATAATAAAATTAATAAATGTCGCCACTAGCGGTGGTTAAAAGGCGAATTAACAAAACCACATTTAGTAGCCTTATTAATTAATAGCTCCAAGCAATATTTACACTGAATATAGGTTTTGCAGATTAAACGAAACAATTTGCAAATTAAGTGAAATATTTTACGATTAAAATGAAACCTTTCATTAAATTAAATCAAACAATTTACAAATAAATTGAAATCCATAGAATTATATTTCTTTTGCGAAAGAAATTAAAACCATTTGAACTTTAGTTTTAATTTATAAGTCAGCAGTTCTTCTGCTGCTACTGATGGGAGTGAAATCATCGTATCCAAAATATAGTTGAAACAGTCTATAGGTGCAACATTATTTACGCTTAACATCGACAAGATTTTGGTATATTATAGAAACTACCAAATCTCAACCTTTTGATTCAATTTTTGAGAATGCTTTTTTTATTGGATTTAACATCGGGGAGTAAGACGGAAGAAACTGGATGCGGTTTTGGGATATGTTTCAATCAGCTCCTTTATTTCTAACGTTTTATGAATCGTACCATAAAATGTTGAAACCAATTAAATAGCAAAACTAACTTCCATTGCATGTAGTTTTTGAGATTATTTTATAATGGATAATACCCGCATTATCAATATATACATACATACATATCCCCCCCATTATCGAAAAAAAAATATCTCAACAAAAATGTGGAAGTACTTTTGTCGCAATCTAACAACACATCTATCAAAAATATCGCAGATTTCGCAGACAAAAAAATTTACGATGAAATATAAAGTCACAATATGTTTCTCTCATGCAACTATCATCGCAAAAAAAATTCTCACTGCAAAAAATGTCGCATACAAATGCTTCGTCACAAATTTAATCGCTTTACGTTGTAAGTAATAATTTGTATAAATTCTGGAAAAGCGGCGGTTATCAAAATTATCCAAAAAATTACATCTTACGTATGTAATATTTTTGGTTTACGATATTTGTGTTTGCGATATTTTTGCCATGCAATATGTATGTATGCAACATTTTTTTTTTGCTATGGAAAGGCGATCTCATTTTCCATCAAGCGTTTATTTTGTTTGCTACACATATTTTTACTACGATGTTCTTGTTGCGATATTTTGTTTTCGATAATAAAGTAGAGATCCTCCTTTTCCACATGTAGACATCTGTCAAAATTCTAAAAACGTTCGGAAATTGTAATTCGTAGATTTTTGAATTCCCTACTAATGGAAACTTTTCGCTACTAAGGGAATATTTCCGAAGTGATATAAAGCAGGTGGAAAAAATTCTCTATTTACGAAAATATCAATTTTTATGGATTTTTCAGATTAATTGAAAACATTTCCAAATTGAATGAAACCAAAAACTGTAGCAGATTTCATAGAGACGTCTCGTGTCGAATAAATAAAAATTCAAATTAGTTGGGTATAGAAAATATCTAATTGGGTGTAGAAATTATAATTCGAACAATACAGTGAGCTCTACGCAATATACTCAGGACGTGTCCGATTTCTGTGCGAAATAATTTTTTTGTGATAAATTAATGTTAAACTGTATGCAGCCAAATTATCGCAGCAGCGGTGTGTTATAATTTTGACATGTCCGTAATAATTCTTGTTTCTGTGCCGGTGAAGTAAACAAAATATGTTTTATATAATTTAATTTTATTTTATTTATATAATATAATAAGATCCTGCATTTTCTAGTGTCCAGCATTTTGTGAACAATATCACAAACTGTGGATCTTGATATGTTCATTGCTGCACCTACAATTCTATAACTAGTCGCACTTGTCAGCCACAGCAAAAATATCATTAGTTCCATTTCCGGTCCCCAACCATGGTTTTTATTGGGCAATAATTTGCTAATAGCGATGAAAGTGTTAGACTATATCCTTAAATACATTCTCGTCACAGGATCATTATAACTAAATATTGAATTAACAACTGTTTGTTGAGGGAATTAGTACATTATTGGTCGCTGCAAAAAATGAGCAATACCTAACATATATACCTGTAAGTTTAAATGTATCATACCTGGCAGTTTAGGAGATCCATTATTAAAGGTCGCGCAAAGTTCCGTGTTCTTCTCATTAAATACATATAACCCAAAATTAATAGAAATAATATAATTTGTCATTTGTTGTATTTTCAAATGTCAATTTTATTATGTTAAAATTATTTCAGTATTCGGACAGCAAATGTACTTATTTCAAATATGGAAGAGAAAATTATTTCAATTATGACAAATTTATCACAAAAAAATTATTTCGTACAGCAATCGGACACGTCCTTAAAACCACAAAAACATAATTCTCTCTTTGAGTAAATTTACTCTCCAGCTAATGCAAGACTGTTTTGAGCGAGGTAAAAAATACGTATTCAGAAAAATTTTCGTGTGTTAAAGTAGTTAGTATGCAGATGCGCTTGAACACCGCAAGAATAGCTCGATCTTTCGAGTCACGTGTTCGTGACGTCATACAATTCCGCCACGTGTTTATAAATAAATAGAGAAAAAGCGAATGAAACATTTTTGTGTTTTTTTTATTTTTCGGTTTTTTACTTGTTGTTGTAATTTATACGTCTATTTTAATACTTGAGTTGTGTGTCGTCACAAAAAAAAAATGATCATTTGTTTACATATTTAGAGCTAAACATTAATTGAATCATGACCGGTGAATAAAGGGAATATGTATATATTTATTTGTCTTTCTGTTAACTAACAAACTAACAAAGGGGAAGGAATATACATTTGAATACGATACTGACTGATTTTTAGATGAAGTTCTTAAATATGGCCAAGTAGTATGGAACTTGGCTATTTCTTAACGGATTTTGGTGAAATTCGACACGTGCGACTGAAATGGGCTTCTATTATGATATTTAGATGAAGTTCTGGAATATGGTTTAGGAAGGAACTCCGATAGTTTTCAACCGGTTATGCTAAAATTCGACTAATATGATAGAAAATGGATTCTAAAGTTATATTTAGAAAAAGTTCTGGAATATGGCCAATTAGGAAGGGACTCGGTTATTTCTTAACCGATTATGATAAAATTCTACTTGTATGACGGAAATATATTCTGGAATATGGCCAAGTAGGATGGAACTTGACTATTTCTTAACGGATTTTTTGTGAAATTTGACACGTGCGACTGAAATGGGCTTTTATATTGATATTTAGTTGAAGTTATATAATATGGCCTATTAGTAATAAACTCCTATAGTTCTCAACCGGTTGTGGTAAAATTAGACTTGTACGATGGAAATTGGATTATAAAATGATATTTAGAAGAAGCATAGGAATATAGTCAAGTATGATGGAACTTGGCTATTTCTTAGCCTATTATGTTGAAATTTGACTTGTACGATGGAAATGGGATTTTAAATTATTTTTAGGTGAAGTTCTCGAATATGGCCAAGTAGGGAGGAACTTGGTAATTTAACCGTTTGCCTGTCCTGAGCGTCATATTATACGTGATACATAATCTCATTTAATATACGTATAACATATAATGTAGGGGCATCTCGGTTAAACGGTGTGTGCATCATATGTGATATGCAGGAATGGCAAAGAGGTATTAACCGATTATGATGAAATTCAGCATGTACAATATGGAAATGGGTTTCTGAAATATTTTTTAGAAGATATTCTGGAATGCGGCGAGGAAAGGGAGTCGACAGACCCAACTAGAAAGGAATTTGGCCACATCATTACCGATCATGATGAAATTCAGCATATAAGATTATAAAATAATTTATTGATGTCCTTTAAGCACTTCTTCTAAAAATCATTATAAAATCCCATTTCCATCGTACTTGATCAAATCCCAGAACTTAATTTAGAATTCATTTTAGAACCTAATTTCCATCGTTAGTGCTGATCTTCATCAACATTGGTTAAGAAATGGTCAATCCTTAGATTATACTATAGATAGAACAACTATCAAAATTTCAATACAAAACGAAAATAAAAAGTGAAGCCGCAAAGGTGGCATGCCAAAGCGAGATGAACAAATAAATAAAACGAGATGCGCATATAAGACCACAAATAGGATATTTTAGTCATTCGTAAGTGCAATTTTGTGTCTTAAAGTTATAACTTAAAAATATCAGATTTTAAATTAAAAAAACAAAAATAAGTTTTTATTTTTTATAAAAAATGAGAAAGTGTAATGTTTATGGTTGTGAAAACTCTGATGTAATAAAAAAAAAGGAAATTTCTTTCCATAGGTAAGTTTTTCGATAGTGTCAATAAACCGTTTTTTTGCATTTACTTAATAACGGCATGATTGATTTTATTAGCATTACACAAATTTATAGTGTACACGTGCATAGTTAATACTATTTAATTAATAATTTAATTAATATTAATTTTAATTCAAAAAAATAAGTGGAAACAATAAAATTTTTCTAAAAAAAAGTTAAAAATCCACGTGCTATATTTGTAAACAATAACAATACAAGTATAGTACAGTTGTGTTAGTATAATGTAGTATAATGTAAGAGCTGTGTTTTTACAAGGTTTTTAAGTTTCATTCGGCTCGAAAACCCAGTGGTGTAGTTAAAATTATTTTATTTATTATGTGCGGTGTGATTATTTTCGTTAGCCGATTATTAATTTTTTGGCTGATTTCAAATTTTTTTTGATGTTCAGTTTTTAATAAAAATTCATGCCCATAAAAATATAAATAAATTGTATCGCAAGTTAACAAAATCAATTATGGTTTTATAGTTTTATACATCTGTATATTGTTATATAATTTTATGTAATATGTAATTGTATACGTATATTAAGTATTTGTAGCAGGTAATATTTTAGTAATTTAAAAAACATTAAAATTAGTTACTTTAGTCACTTCTGATATTCTATCGCGTAGAATTAAGACAGGTATAATTTCAATGTATGACGTATGACCTGATATAATAAACCCTTAGATTATCTAAGAATAAACCGAAATCCTTCAATTTTAAATTTAAATAATAGCACTGTGATTCAGTCGGGAAAAAATTCCTACCTGTTTTATTTTTCCTTCTGCATTTAACCAACGTCATAAATATTTATTGCATTCAAAACGAAATGGCTGTAATAAAAATATTACATACCTTTATGTAACAAAAATATCTTCTTACCTGCTAATTTATTTTTTAATTTTTTATTATCCTGTGAGAAAGATAAGGATTAAGGTTGTCACTTGTCAACTACATTCGCTTGGATTTTTTAAACCAATATTGCGGTTATTTTCAATTTTCGACATAAATTTATTCCTACAATGACAAAATTATTAACAAAAAAACAATTTTTATATTTTGTGGCTCGACTGTTGAAATTGGCCGACAAATGATGAAAGTATATTTTCTATAAGGAAAATTGGCAATTTCAACAAATTTATTTAAAACTATTATGGTTTTCATAATTCAAAGTATAATTTTAATAATTTTCTTTTTTTGGGAATAACGATTTTTTTAAAATATTAAATGTTCGGTTTAGAAATCCGGTCATACGTTTTACGTATGACAAAGCCATTTCTTTTAAAATCGGGGAGGGGGGGGGGGGGGTCTATCATGAAATTTGCCGAATAACTCAATTATCGAATAATATGATTAATCGAATATTTTTGCTAACATAAAACTAAAAAACGAGTCGAATATTCAATTCGGTTATTTAGCTGACGAATATTTGATTTGATGTTTATGTTTAACTTAGTAATGAATCTAAGCTAACGTCTAATGCTAAAAAATTTTCTGCGATTCACGGGCATGAAATTACGAATTGACTAAAGATTTATTAATCAAAAAATTAATCAATGTTGTTAATTCAAATACAGGTTTCCAAGAAACAGGGATATTAGGAAGAAATGGCTATATGCATTAAAATGGAAGAATTGGTACCCAAAGGATCGTGATGTTGTATGCTCAGAACATTTCAAAAGTATCGATTTTAAACCTGGTTGTATCCGAAGGATATTAAAAAGCGATTCAGTTCCTTCAATCTTTGTTTATAAAAAAGAGGTAAATATTTAGTATTGTATAAAGAAAACATGGATTGTAGATCAGTCAACATTAATAATAGTTGCATTTCTTAGTACAATTTTTATTGTTGCTTTCAATGAAAACTTCGATCGGATTCGGATCACTCGGTTTCATGAAATGCGGCTAATCCATCTATATTAATATGTGTTTATTTTAAGGCCTCATAACCTTTACTAAGCAAATTCGCTCATTTTTTATGTTATACATTTTGTGCTACTTTCATTAAATGATTATATAAACTTTTGACCATTTAAAATATGTTCATCATAATTATTAATGCACCAGTCTGAATTATTAATGCACCAGTGTAAAACTTGTACGTTGATTACATAAAATGCATTGATAAATTTAATTACGGAATATAAAGTATCAACGAATTTGCTTAGTGAAAACGACGAATATTTTAACTTGAATTAACTAACCACTTTGAAATTATAAATCAAAATATCCCTGATTATGATTAAAATATATCTATTTAGGTAAAAAAATGTAGGCGCCCTCTGGTTAGGATTCTATCACCGGAATCGAATGTAAAAATGCCAGATACTGTGAATAAAGATGAAGCCTTCAACTACTCTTCAACTACTGATGAAGGTACTGTGACAGAAACTGCAGGTGAAATTGTTGCTGATAAAAATTTAGAAGTTAGTTAATTAATTTTGCGAAACTAAATTGTAACAACTTTTTTTAAATAATTTAATATTACTTAGGCATTAGCAGATACTACAACATCTGATGATTTGAACACTACTTCTAGTGGTAAAGAAAATTTACCAACAACCCCGAAGAAATCAAAAATGACCTACAAAAGAGCAATGAAATCATCTTCCGATGATGTTCTTTCATCAGCGACTAAGAGGCAAAAATTAAGAAAATTAAGAGTAGCAGCTGAAGTAAAATCCAAAAAAATTAGAAAACTTCACCAAACTCTTCGACGTCGAAATTTTAAGATAAACAACTTAACTACCCTTATTCGAGACTTAAAATCTAAAAATTTAATTTCAGAAGATGACAGTTTAATTTTAAACCAATCCAAAGGAATCGGAAAGGAATTATTCAGTGTGTACAGAAAGAAATTGATGCGAAGGAGCATGAAAGGAATAGTGTATAGCGAGGAACTTAAAAAATTTGCCTTGAACTTGAATTTTTATTCACCGAAAGCGTATAATTATGTTCGAAGAAACTTAGATTTATGTTTGCCTCATTTAAAAACCATTAGTCGTTGGTATCAGTCGGTAAATGGCAATCCTGGATTTACAGAAGAAGCATTTACCACTCTTCGAAAAATAGTTGAAATTGCAAAAACTAAAAACGAAAGAGTTATCACTAATTTAGTTTTTGATGAAATTTCGATTAGAGCTCGAAGAGAATGGGATGAGCATAAAAAAAGGACATGGGGTTACGTAGAAGTTGGTTCAGATCCTGAATGTAATAAAATGCTCGCACAGCAGATTTTAGTATTTATGGTAGTTTGTATTAATAAACATTGGAAAATACCTATTGGATATTTTCCGATTACTTCCTTTACAGGAGACCAAAGAAAAAATGTAATAGAAATTTGCTTAAAAAATCTAATAGACACTGGGGTTGAAGTAGTAGGCATTACCTGTGACGGTCTTCCTGCGAACCTAACGGCCGCAAAATTATTAGGGTGTAATTTAAAAAGCCCGAACCTTTATTCTTCTTTTAACATTGAAAACGTTGGTAGTTTTATGTTCAATTTAGACGCGTGTCATATGCTGAAATTAGTCAGAAACTCTTTTGCTGAAAGAGGTCCTCTTATCGATATCGATGGTGGTACTATAGATTGGAAATATTTAAAAAAATTATACGAAATACAAAATGAACAAGGGCTGCATTTTGGTAATAAATTATCATTAAATCATATAATGTTTGCAAAACAAAAAATGAAAGTGAAATTGGCCATGCAGACCTTAAGTAATTCTGTGGCAGATGCATTGTTATATTTGAAAACAAAGGGACATGTTGATTTTGTAGAATGCGGTGCTACTATAAAATTTATTAAAAAATTTAACGATATTTTTGATATTTTGAATAGTCGAAATATCAAATGCAACAATCTCAACAAACCTATTTGTTCTTCAAATATTGATGAAATCAAAAAATTTTCAAAAGAGGCTGTTTTATACATAGAATCATTAAAGTTTAAAGATTCTATGGAACCTGTATTAGAATCTAAACGGCATACCGGATTTTTAGGTATTATTTTGTGTTTGAAGAATCTTGAAACTATTTACGATAAATTTATTGAAAGTGGACTACTGGAGTATGTACCGATGTATAAAATTAGCCAAGACCATTTAGAGTTGTTCTTCTCGTCAGTTAGGTGTCGTTTAGGCTATAACAATAACCCAACAGTTAGACAGTTTGCCGCTACTTATAAAAGACTTTTACTACACGTTCAAATTCAAAATACCACCGGAAACTGTTTTCCACAATTAGACATTTCAATACTACAGGTAAATATATTCAAATCATCAGTCAAGCTCATAAATGAAACCTTATCTCAGCGACAGACATTTTTTTCTGATCAAGATTTAGACCAAAGCGAGGAAAATAGTGATGTAACGGACCAATCAGGATTGCACTTTATATCGCAGCCAGCAGTAATTTGCGACCAAAATCAGCCTGAGAATTTAAATGGCATTGTAAATGTAGACCTAATACATCAACCTAACATAGAACTAACAGAATACCAGACTGACATTGTAGAATACGTTTCAGGTTTTGTGGTTAGGCATTTATACACCAGAATTGAATGCGATTCTTGCTTGAATTTATTACAATCAGATCAGGATAAACATTTATTAATAGATATAAAAGATAGAAATAATAAATTAAAAAAGCCATCATTCGATGTAATAAAAATTTGTAAATTTATAGAAAAGGAAATCAGAATAAGTATTAAAAGTCATATTGCAATATCTAGAATCATTTACAATAAAATAATCTTAAGGGCCCAAGAAAGATTTTGCAACAATACCGTTTTCTTGGAAGCAGAATGCCACAGAAATTTGTTAATTAGGTGTATAGCAGAAAAATATTTAAACATACGATTTCACTATATAGCAAAATTAGAAAATAAAAAAACATCACTGCGATCTTTCTACACAAGAATAATTAACTTTCAAGGAATGTGATGCGTTAATGTTTTTTTAAAATTTAAGGTATTATGTAATTAATTAATTTTTAAAATAAAATAAAAATTCAATAGAAAACAATTTGCATTTGTATATTTTTCTGTTCCCTTCTTATTATATCAAATTGCTCCGCCACTGCGCGATTCAGTCATACGTTAAATATTGTTATCTCGTTTTCTTCTTTCTCTTTTCATGAAAAATCAAAACATAAATAAACAAAAACGGCTTCACAACAAAAATTGTTTTGTTCTATCTATAGTTAATCTAAGGGTCAATCATTTTACAATCCCATTACCTTAGTATATGCTGGATTTCAAATCAACAGTTAAAAAGTGGTCAAGTTTCTGGCGAATTACCTGTATTTCAGAATTCATCTAAAAATTTTTAGAATCCCATTTCTATCATATATGATTAATTTCATTAAAATCGGTTCAAAAATAGTCGAATTCCTTCCTAATTGGCCATGTTCAAAAGCTTCAACTAAAAATCATTTGAGAATCCCACTTCGATCGTACATGTCGCATTTCATCATACTTGGTATAAAAATAACCGAGTTCCTTCCTAACTCACCATTATCCGATACTTCGGTACTTCATCTAAAAATAATTGTGCAATCCCATTTCCATCGTACAAGTCGAATTTCATCATAATTAGTTCAGAAATAGCCAATTACCGTCCTACTTGGCCATATACCAGAACTTCATCTAAAAATCATTAGAAGATCCCATTTCCGTCGTACAAGTAGAATTTCATCATAATCGGTTGAGAAATAACCGTGTTCCTTCCTAACTGACCATATTCCAGAACTTCCTCTAAATATCATTTTAGAATCCAATTTCTATCGCCCGAGTCAAGTTTCATCAAAATCGGTTAAGAAATAGACAAGTTACATCCTACTTGACCCTATGCCAGAACTTCATCTAAAAATTATTTTAGGATCCCATTTCCATCGTACAACTCGAATTTCACCATAAACGGTTAAGAAGTAGCCAAGTTCTATCATACTTGGCTATATTTGTACTCTTTATACTCGTAGATCAAAGTCAATTCAAAGTCAAACGCAAATCAAAAACAAATTTATGGTAGGAAATAACGTAGTAAGTAGAAATTAACAGCAGAGAGTCTGATTTAAAGAGAGTAAGAAGATAAAGTTATTACAGTTCTACTGTATTTTCCATTTGTTTTTGTTGTTATTTAATTTTTTGAAAATAAATGTTCACGAGACGTCTCGGTATTATATCGTTTTTGATGAAACTTTTTACAAATTAACAGATTCCATTTTCAAATAAAACGAAACCACGTTTCAATGTTTCATTTCATTTTTAAATGGTTTCGTTTTATTATTATTATTTGGAAAAGGTTTCTGTTAATTTGTAAAATGTTTCGTTCAATTTGGAAATGGTTTCATTAAATCTGAAAAACCTAACAGACATTAATTTACAAAATTATTATAAAAAATTATTTCGATTTTTTTTTTTATATCACAACTCATAATAAAATAAAAAATGGAGGTGTGGCCAACACACGACTTTCTTTTACGAACAGAGAATTTTTTAATTTTTTATTTTTATTTGTTTTTAATTTTTGGAAACATTTTGTATTAATTAGTATTTTGTAAACCTTATACTTTTTAAGATATTTGCAAAACAAATTTTCTGGACCAAGGGAGTGGCCACTTCCGGTTAGCCGATTTGGAGTAAAATTCACTGGGACCTCCCAATTTATCAAAAAAGCTTAAATTGGAAGTTTCAGTTCGATTAATTAAACCAATTGGGCTGTAGAGAGAACACAGACAGACTGACAGACTAAAGGACTGGCAGACTGACAGACTGACACCATTCCGAAACCCACTTTTTCGGACTCAGGGGACCTCAAAACAAATAAATCTCTAGAAATCTCAAGATCCAAAATTTTCAGGATTAAATAAAGTATTTTACGATAGTAAAAGAAAATAAAAAACCCTAATCCATACGAATCGTTCGTTTAGTAAAAGTTATGCAAAATTACTTTTTTGGAAATCGCACACAAATCCCAAGGGCCAATATCGGCCATTGCCAACAATGATGACAAAGGTTTCGCTAGCACATGGAATAGGTTCCTTAATTACCTAGTTAGAAAACCCTAATCCATACGAATCGTTCGTTTAGTAAAAGTTCTACGAAATTATTTTTTGAAAATCGCACGCAACCCCCAAGGGCCAATATCGGCCATTGCCAACAATGATGACAAAGGTTTGGCTAGCACATGGATTAGGTTCCTTAATTACCTAGTTAGAAAACACTAATCCATACGGATCCTTCGTTTAGTAAAAGTTCTACGAAATTATTTTTTGAAAATCGCACGCAACCCCCAAGAGCCAATATCGGCCATTGCCAACAATGATGACAAAGGTTTGGCTAGCACATAGAACAGGTTGCTCAATTACCTAATTAGAAAACCCTAATCCATACGGATCGTTCGTTTAGTAAAAGTTCTGCAAAATTATTTTTTGGAAATCGCACTCAACCCTCAATGGCCAATATCGGCCATTGCCAACTATGATGACAAAGGTTTCGCTAGCAAATGGAATAGGTCCCTCAAATACCTAGTTAAAAAACCCTAATCCATGCGAATCGTTCGTTTAGTAAAAGTTCTGCAAAATTATTTTTTGGAAATCGCACTCAACTCCCAATGGTCAATATAATGATGACAAAGGCTTCGCTAGCACATAGAATAGGTCCCTCAAATACCTAGTTAAAAACCCCTAATCCATACGAATCGTTCGTTTAGTAAAAGTTCTGCAAAATTATTTTTTGGAAATCGCACTCAACTCCCAATGGAAAGTATCGGCCATTGCTACAAATGATGACAAAGGTTTCGCTAATACACAGAATAGGTCCCTCAAATACCTAGTTAGAAAACCCTAATCCATACGAATCGTTAGTTAAATAAAAGTTCTACGAAATTATTTTTTGGAAATCGCACTCAACAATGATGATAAAGATTTCGCTAGCACATGGAATAGGTCCCTTAATTACCTAGTTAAAATTGAGGTGTGGCCAACACACGACTTTCTTTTACGAACAGAGAATTTTGAGAAATTTTATTTTTAATTTTTGGAAACATTTTGTATTCAGTTGTTTTTTGTAAACCTTATACTTTTTAAGATATTTGCAAACAAATTTTCTGGACCAAGGTTGTGGCCACTTCCGGTTAGCCGATTTGGAGTAAAATTCACTGGGACCTCCCAATTTATCAAAAAAGCTTAAATCTCAAGTTTCAGTTCGATTGATTAAACCGTATGGGCTGTAGAGAGGACACAGACAGACTGACAGACAGACACCATTTCGAAACCCACTTTTTCGGACTCAGGGGACCTCAAAACAAATAAATCTCTAAAAATCTCTAGGTCCAAAATTTTCATGAATACTATACTTTATTTTACTAGAGTAAAAGAAAGTAAAAGAATGCCTACAAAATGAATTGACATATCGCAAAAAACCCTATTGACAATTGCTGTAAATTACGACTATAATTGTATAATAAAGTAAAACAAAACAAACAAATAAAAGTGTTGCTGTTTCAGGACAATTCTAAAATAGCTAAAACAACTTAAACCTATTTTGCCAAAGCAATACGACGAATCACAAACCAAATAAAAACAATTTTCAAAAACAAATTTATTGATACAATTTTACAGTGGTGTAATAAAAAATGTCGAATGATTCAAAAATAGGGTATTTTTGTGGAATATACATAGGGAAATTACCAATGGAATTATTATGGGAATTTTGACAGATGTCTACATGTAAAAGAAAGATAGGTGTGTAATTTGAGAATAAGGCCCTAGCATGCCTTCGGCGCAAATGAATGTTAAATATTAAACAATATTTAGAAAATTATGGTTAATTACTTACTGCCACTCTTTTTGGCGAATTCATGGACCCCATTTAGATTCTTTTATTATGCCGTTTTCAATACTTGAGATGCTTAGTGGTACCAATTTTGGTTAACACTTCTACGGTTGGTTTTGTCGGTTGATTTCCTCCTTTCTTTTTTACTAATAACACGCACACTCGTTTCGTCTGTAATGACTAAGCACTGTTTTAGCAGAGTACATATTTACTTCGGCGATATTTGCCGCATTTTGGGCTGTCTCTTCTTCTTCAAATAGTTTTATTAAAAGTTTTTTTTTTAAGAGGTTTATTTTTGTTATTTCAATAATTTTCACATATTGTTCATATTTTGTTTTATGAATAGCGATATTATGTAGAATATGACCTGATGAACATTGCATTCAAATGAACTCATTTTAATAACTTTTAATTATTATATTAAATGACAAAATGAAATTCTTGAGTCCGAGTTTACGTAAATATTCTGATGAAAAATGTTCAGCAGGCTCGTAGTCTATTTCAGTTGTATTGATTTCACCAAAAAATAAAAAAATTACAACAACAATCGTTCTAGATGGACCAAAAAATAGTTTAGCTAACCCCAAAAAAATTAGTGGTTAAACAAATCTTAACCAAATTTTTAGTTTCAATACCTGCCACAAGAGTCGAATTGATAAGAAAATACACGAAAAAAAATTTGAACAAAATTTGGTTAATTTTTGCTGTTGCTTTGACCAGCCGTTAACCAAATAAAATACCTAGCTCATTTTGGTTGAAAGCAACACACTTTTCGTAAACATATTTCCCCTTCCGAATAAAATTCTTTTGTTTTACATATAAATTAGTATATTATTCAACATAGCTGTTATTCACGAAGATGAAGTTTACCGACACGAGCCGATAGGCGAGTGTCGTAAATCATATGAGCGAGTAAAATGCGATACTTTGTCCACCGACCGATAAAAAATTGTATTTTATTATCAAATTCTTTTAGATAAACCTAAAATAATTTCTGTCAACATTTTGACGTCTCAATTTAATAATAATGAAAATAGCAAGAGACTACTAGATGAAATTTCAAAAATGAAATTTTTATTTGGTAGTAGTGAATAATGGAAGAAGGGACTACTAGATAAACTAGCAGTGAATAATGGATATCATTATAATAGGGCGATTATTCATTTATTTCAACCGATCGCCACCAGGTGTGAGTTAGGGATAAACAAAACGTCACTTTAGCAAATAAAAAATTATTTACCTTTAAAATATATACTTTTTGTGAACAATGATGAACTATTGCTGTGTATCAAACTGCAAATCGAAACCAGTCAAAGGAAACCAATTAAAGTTTCATCGATTTCCAGCGAATAACCATAAATTAAAAAATCAGTGGATTGTTATTCTTAGAATAGGGAAGAAAGTGTCACGATTTGCTTCGGTGTGTAGTAAACATTTTTATGATACTGATTATCAGTTTAACAAATATAGACCAGGTAATAAAAACCTCATTAATATTATAAATTATTATATCAATGTATGTTGCACACTACAGGGTGGCCTTATTTACTAAAAGTGGACGCAGTACCGTCAAAAAATATTCCCAAGCGTAGGCACGAGACAGAACCAATAAGTCGTCGTTTAATTATGAAACACTCTACAATGACCGTGCCAACATTAGAAGCAACCACCACCTCTTCAACAATTGAACTGTTAGGACTCACAGTTGCTGGACCACCATCAGAAGCCGCTACCAGCTCTATGTCAGTTGAAAAACTCCCAAAATTTATTCCACCATTGTCGAAAATGACTGTAGTCAGATTAGAGTCTGTAGAGGTAATTTGAATGCATTAGAAATATATCTAGGTTGAAAATAAAAATGTTTATTTATTGTCGATCTTTCAGATTAAACCAGTTTTAAAATCAACTGTTAGTATGTTTACGCAGACGGAAATCTCAAAACTTTCCTATTTCACACTAACGGATGAGGAACTTTTACAGTATAGTGGTCTTGACAGAAAAAGATTTTTATTTCTTTTAGATTTAATTACAAGACTTAATGAAATAGTTTTATTAAATTGCTTGCCTGCTGCTGATTACATTTTATTAATATTAGTTAAATACAGAATGAATTTTGATTTCAAAATCATTGCAAAAATTTCAAAGTGCTTTGTTTACATAAACGACTTAGTTTACGTTACGTTTAAAAGAATCGATTTTTGGAAGCACGGTCTGTCTTCGGATAAAACATATAGAGCGATAATCGACTGCACTGAGATATTTGTACAGAGGTCTCAGAACCCGATCTATCAGCAACTTACATTTTCTCATTATAAGAATACTACCACGTTCAAGATTTTAATAGCCAAAGATGAAAATGGCTTGATAACGTTCTTCTCGGAAGCTTATGGCGGAGCAATCAGCGACCGTGAAATAGTTTTAGAATCAGGGTTTTTAAACCAATTGAAACCTAATGATTATATTTTAGGAGACCACGGATTTGATTTATCTGACATATTAGAAAATTAATGTTGGGTTGAATATACCTTCATTTTTTAAGATCTAGGAAATAAATAGAATTATTTCCCATACCATACCCACACATATGTGGAGGCATGCTAATAAATTTATTTATAATTGCTTTATGTTGTGTAATTTTCAAAGGCCATTAAAAAATATTTCTTTCAAAAAATTATATCACGAAAATAACCGTTAATAATAAAAGCTTAAAAAAATGAAAGTGAAACATAACACTATGGTTTCTAAACTTATAATAACTATCACAGAAATTTTTTTAAAATAGGTTGATAACTTACTTATCATAATAGCTGTAAAATCTTTGTTATACTCTATACGCTCGATGTAAAGGGACAGCGGAGCCCATACCACAAAATCACACTTAGATATTCCAGTTACGTGCATTTTGTAACTGCACCTGGTAACAATAAGCGTGAGACTTTGAAAGACCGTTTTTAGTTATATAAGCAGCATCAGTGGGTAAACCTTTTTCTATTTGAATAGGGACATTTTAATTTCGATAATTAAATCCATTTCTGGATTGATCCCATCAGGTGTAGCGGCTATAAAATTTTAATGTACGGTCTATAAATATTCCACACTCATCGATTTTGTGGTCTGTAACTTCGCAATATTTTTTGTTGGCGACAGATTCGTTAGACAATCCCCATTTTACAGGCTTTTGCAAAGATCAAAAGTGCCACGAATATGATTTTCTTAAAAATTGTCCGTAAATTTGGCCCGAGTTGGATGTTGTGATAATTTTATGGCAAATTGATGCGGTAATTCTACTAGACCTGGTTTTGATACCACAACTTTTTGTGAATTCTTGTGTTTCTCTCGTGAGTTTCAAAATTGATCAACGAGTTCTCGATGGCGTAATTAGAAATATCCGAGCTTGGATTTATCGGTTGACCCATCGACGCATTTCCCAGCATTTCATCAATGAAGAGAGACGTTTTGTAAACTCCTTCCTAATGGTCGGTGCCACTTTTGAAATTGCGATGTGGAGCTTAAAAAACTCGGTACTTTTCCTTTAATGTATTTATTCTGAATATAAAATCATAATTATATTTACCAGAAACTACAAAGCATTCAATAGTGTATATTAATGCCGAAACGTGCTTGTAAGCAGCACCTAGGCCTGCACCAGCTGGAAAATTACAAGTAGTTTTCATAATTTGGCGAAACTCAGAATTGAGCTGAACCTGAACAACATAACCGACGCTTTTTTTGGTTTCTGCACTGCATAGACCTTTAAAATAAATATTATTATTTTGTGCAAAATACGTTATCTTTTTAACAAATTTAAAAAAAAAATAAATTGCGAGCCTTTTCATTGCCAGCACTTGCTTTCCTCTCAGCAAACCATTCTGATATAATGGACACACTTAGCCACTTTAAGCGACTTCTATCCGAATCGGTCTTTAATTGAATGTAAGGTTGCGCTGGGAAATCGCTTGTGTCGACTGCTGGTACAACATTTGGTACATATACAGTTTCCGATTTAAATTTCCAGATTGCCATATCTTTAACCTAAAATAAATGTAGTAATTTTCTTGAACTTTGTTTATTTTTGTCAACAAACCTGGTGATTAATTGTGTTTTGAACCCACTCGTTTTGGCACCGGCAGCAATTAATTTCTGTTTGAGTTATTCGATGGTTAAATTGTCCATTGTTTATAACAACATGTAAAAGTTTATAATAATTAAACTTTTGATTATTCTGTAAAATTAAGTTTAGTCTACATTACCTCAAAGTTGGTTTTACTTTTATAACAGCTCTGTTACTGCATCCATAATGAAATATAAGCATTCTTTGATGTAAGTTTTCATGCTAAAATGGAATAGTATGGAACATATTTAATTTAAAATACATTACTTATTACTTCATTAATAAAGGATACTTATCTATTCATAAATTATTAATGAAATCAATTGATAATTTGATGGTTTTAAACAGTCGTCTAGCACAGCACTTTTCATGTAAATGTTTGACATTTGTAAGTCTATCCCTTAGAGTGTCGCATTTGCGGCAAAACAGTAGAAATGAAAAATCGCCCTATTGAAGAAACAAACGTATAATGAGTATATTATACGTTAGTCGTGGACAATAGTATATTATTCAACAAGCATATAATGATAGCTGTTATTCACGAAGATGAAGTTTACCGACACGAGCCGATAGGGGAGTGTCGTAAATCATCTGAGTGAATAACAGACATTATATGCGAGTAGAATACGATACTTTGTTCACGATCGATAAAAATGTTGTATTTTATTATCAAATCCTTTAAATAAACCTAAAATAATTTACGTCGACATTTTGACTTCTCAATTTAATAATAATGAAAAATTCGCGTGAAGTTTGTCCTAAATTTGTCCTAAAATTACAAAAACAAAATTTAGGACAAACTTCACGCGACTTCACAAATGTGTGAAGTTTGTCCTAAAATTAAACATTTGTCCTAAAAATTGATTTTCCTGTGAATGTGTTAGTAAGAAAAATAAATCTCTCGTTATTATGAATTTTTACGTAAAAAAATTATTTTACTAATGTAAAACTCTATCATCCTTTCTTTTGAAAACCTTGGAAAGGCTGCTGGATGTATACATCAGAGATAAAATAGGTGCAAGGAAGTGGGCATCGTCTCAGCATGCGTACACAAAGGGTAGATCTGTGGACACTGCTCTGCACGCCTTGGTGTGTACGATTGAGAAATCGATTAGTTCGAAGGAATTCTGTTTGGTGGCTTTCCTGGATATAGAAGGCGCCTTTAATAATGTGAAAGCGGAGGCAATCATGGAGGGATTGTCATTTTTGGAGGTGGACGTTCCTCTGATACAATCAATTATATGCTGGGAAGCAGGATTGTTAGCTCGAAATTGGGGGACTCCACCATCAAGAGGCGAGTAACTAGGGGAACCCCGCAGGGGGTTCTGTCCCCTCTTCTCTGGAACATAGTGGTAAACGGGTTACTACTTGAATTGGAGATAGAGGGTATTGAAGTTATCGCTTACACAGATGACGTAGCTTTAGCTGTTACCGGGAAATTCCTGAGCACGATTGTAGACGTATTGCAGAATGCGCTTACCATCGTTACGAAATTGGCTGGCAAATGTGGACTTGGTATTAACCCGTCCAAGACAGAGCTGGTACTCTTCACTAAGAAATACAAAATCCCGGTAGTTGTCCCTCCTACTCCTGTAGGAACGCCATTGTCATAGATAGGGTCTGAAGCCGGAGCTGGTACACTGGCTCTACACCGCTGTAGTGAGACCTGTACTCATGTACGGGGTGGGTGTTTGGTGGCCAGCTCTGGACAAGGTAACTTATAAAAGTAAGATTGAGAGAGTGCAAAGAACAGCCTGTATGCTTGTTAGCGGGGCACTGAGGTCGACACCGATAAGTGCCTTAGAGGTTATGTTGCACTTTCTTCCGGTCGACATTTTTGGCAAACAGATGGCGGCAAATACGGCTGTACGACTTGCAGCCGTCTCTCAGTGGAGGTGTCTTAGTACAGGACACTCCACTATTGTTAGATCGTTGAAGGATGAGCTGGCGAATCTTGACTACATTAAACCTACTCTACGCTTCGAGAAGCGATTTCGGACCTCCTTCCCTTCAAGGGAATCCTGGAGGGATAGACCGTTATCGGGAACCAAAGCGTTGCAATTCTTCACAGATGGCTCCAAGCTAGACGGCAAAGTAGGAGCTGGAGTATTCTGTGACAAATTAAATGTAAACATTTCTATTCGTCTACCTGATTACTGCAGCGTGTACCAAGCTGAAGTCGTAGCGATTGTGTCTTTGGCGTCACGGGTGGCGTTGAGTTGTCACTCATCTCTAAATGAGATGGGTGAGCATTTCAATATCCAGGTAGTCTGGGTCCCAGGTCACTCGGGCGTCATGGGGAACTGCAGGGCAGATGAACTTGCTAGGCATTGTACGACTCTCCAGCTGCAACCGGAAAGGACAAGTCTAGGGAGGCCTATTACAGCGCTGAGACAAGCACTTGGGAAGCAGGCGTTATCCTCAGCGAGGGAAAGGTGGTCTAACACCCTCACCTGTAGAGTTGCAAGACAAGTTTGGCCAAAGCTGGACTTGGGGCGCACTAGGGCATTAATATCCTTACGCAGACGTGAATTAAGAACGGTCGTAGGAATTCTCACGGGACACTGCCTTTTTGGAGAACATGCAAGAAGGCTGGGTCTGGAGGCTAATGACTTCTGCAGAAGCTGCTTGGACGAAGAGGAGGAAGAGACGTTGGTCCACTTCCTTTGCTCGTGTCCAGCATTGGCTCTCAGAAGGCACAAACACTTAGGTAAGTTCAAGATGGACTGCCTCTCGGATCTCGAAAACAGTAAAGTGCGGGACGTCTTACGCTACATAAGTAGCTCGAAATGGTTCCAATAGGGGCAAAGGGGGATACATCCTGTGGTATCACAATGGACCGTCACCGGTCTAAGTGTGCGTAAGCAGCCACTCCAACCTAACCTATGTAATTTAAATTTACAAAAAAACTTCTAAATAAACTTCAGTCTTAATTTAAATTATCAACAAGAAACAATTTAAAAAATCAAAGATCATTAGAAAAGTGTTATATAAAAATTACTCAATCTGGTTCAAAAGATCGTAATTAATAGTGGACACAAGTTTTAGAGACAGTCGGAGAACCGACTTATTAACCGACCTTATTAATATATGTCCACTTGGGTACAATCTTGGGGCCAGATTGAGCATTTTTTTAATATCCAACTTTATACAAACTTACATAAAGGAACGCAACACTTCTGTCCTAAGTCACTTATCTTATTGAGGAGACTGCCGCCTAAACTTAAACTCGTATATCCATTTGGGTACGATATTTGGGCCGGACGGAGGCATTTTTTAATGTCTAACTTTGTGCTAATATGCATACTACTTAATTTCTTTATTTGAATATATAGGGAAGCAAAACGTCTGCCTAAGACATTTATCTTCTAGATTTTTGAATTTTTTTTTTTTTTTTTTAGGTAGGGACATCGTTCACTATCCTGAATGACGTCTTTATCATTGTTTTAGGATAGAGGGGTTCTCCGACTGTTTCTAAATGTTGTGTCCACTAAGTTACGATCTTTTAGACCAGATTGAATCATTTTTATATATCACTTTTCTACTGAACTTTGATTTTTTAAATTGTTTTTTTTGGACAATTTAAATTAAGACTTAAGTTTATAGTATTCAAAAGTTTTATTTTATTTTAAATTAGATAAGTAAAATAATTGTTTGCGTAAAAATTCATAATAACGAGAGATTTAATATTCTTACTAGTACATTCACAGGAAAATCAATTTTTAGGACAAATGTTTAATTTTAGGACAAACTTCACACCCGTAATGAAAATTGCAAGAGACTAGATAAAATTTGAAAAATGAAATTTTTATTTGATAGCAATGAATAATGGAAGAAGCGACTACTAGATAAACTAGCAGTGAATAATGGATATCATTATAATTGAAGGAACAAACGTATAATGAGTATATTATACGTTAGTCATGGACAATAGTTATTTATGGTACTAGTGAGGAAAACGAGATATTATCCATGAGGGATAAGTTTGTCCCACGAGGCGATAGCCGAGTCGGACATAATCCCGAGTGGATAATATCTCTTTGCTCACGAGTGCCATACAACGTTTTATCCACTTTTGTTGAAATAAATTTCGTAAATTAATAAGAAATAGTTCCATTTTGTATTTTCACACTGGAGCATTGAATTTTGAAATACATTTTATCAAAGTGACCGTTCTTTAAATTGTCTTGGTGTACTTTAATTGAATTAGTTTTTGGAATATAGTTTTTCATTCAATTTGACTACGAATAATTTTCCAATGACTACTCAACATTTTGTTATATCAAATATAACTCACATTGCCCCTAGTAGCGTGGGTTATACAATCACAATGGGTTATTTTACATTTTCTTTATTTGAAATCAGCGTAGTTATCGGGCTATTATATATCTAAAGTGGATAAATATTTTTAAATTGCAAAAAATTTTTCCGAAGACTATTTACGTAAACTCGCAGTGAACTTCAATATGCATAAAGAATACGCGTTTCAATGAATACTGGATGAAATGAATAATATGTGAATATGCCATTATAAAATTAAAACAGAAGGTGTTTTCTTATCATTCAGGAAGGAAAATTCTATGAGTTTCAATTTATTTGCAAATTGTTTCATTTAATTTGGAAAAGGTTTCATTTAATCTGAATGATATGAGTAGCTCTATATATGAGTAGCTCTTTTAAGGCACTCAACTTTTAGGGTACAAAGGTGAAGCGACCTTTTCCGATTCGAAGATATTTCATTCCTTTATAAGATGTGTTTGGACAACACGGAGTGTAAATCCAATAAAATGGGGAATTTTTTAGTAAACGTTAATTAATCTTCTTTATAATTACATAATAATATTTCAATGAACAAACATGTGCTTCTACCAAAATGAAGAGAACATAAGATTTACTAACGTAATATTTTATAGAGCGCAATCAAAATGTCGATGATTTTTTTATGTAAACAAAATGTGTATGGTGATATTGTTTATTCAAATTTATTAATGAAAATACTTTAAATTGTTTATGGATCATCATGATTTGTGTAAATAAATAGTTAATTTTTCAATTTTTCTTTGCGTTCCCAAATTTACAGATATCACCCGACGTTTGTCTAAAATATTGGAGAGTATTGTTGGCCTGTCCGCAAAACCAGTATTATAATTTGTGTGATATGTTTGTACATATGTACCATAGCAATAATAATATGTGCGATTCTGGTTGGTGTACATGTGGACTGTTTTGCCATAGGGATTTAATAACTTGTTGCCGTGCAATCGTGTTATTAAAAACAAAACAGACTTTAAATTCAAAAACGTTCAAAACCCCTGCTCTGGAGTTTGAAAGGTAATAATAATATTTATTATTTAAATTAAATTCTAAGAAGTAATGCTTTAAAAAAAATTCTCCGTTTGAATGCGCTTGAAAAACATTTATCCCATTGCACCTAATCACCCCAAGTATAAGTCAAACATAATTCGAAGCAATTAATTTTTATTGTTTTATTCGATTTTGTTGTGAAGATGTTTCATGAAATTAATCTACAGAGGTTAAATAAAACTAGAAATTTAAATTCTTAAGAAATTAATCGACGTTTATTTTTTTTTTTTTGCACAACCGAATTTCTCCGGGGTACAATAAAATTGTTTGTGGAATGGTGGAAATTTCTTTATTTTGATAGAAACTTCTTCGAAGTCAGATTATAAGCTAAAAATAAAATGAAATTAAAGGTCAATATTGTAATTTATTTATTTTGCCCACAGTCAGAAGGCCAGTTTGTTGTGGCAGCCGCTCTCATTACTTTCGGGCATTAAAATTTGATTGTAAAATTAGGTTCAAATTTTAAATTATGGTTTGTATAGGGTACAAAAAAATGTATAAATAAAGAGTATTGACATTTAATTAACTTAAATAATACAAAATTATCTAGGTATAAAATCTTGTTATAGGTAAATTCAGCACATTTTAATTAATATAAACTGGATGAACAAAAAAAAAATGTTTACATTAAAACCTCACCAAAAAAGGTCACCAAAAGTCTCTTTGTTTTGGAAAATTAACGTAATCATCTAATTTATGATATGATGTTGTAAACCTTTATAAATTACACTTAGCATGGCTTACAAAAAATGTTAATAAATGTATCATATACGATACCCAAGCAAATATCTTAATTAGTGTAATATTTTATTTGCTTCATTCATCTCAATTACACGGTTGTTTTCATAATGAGCAGCGAAATGTTTTTATTTCGTTTGTTTACCAAATTCATTTTCATTTTCACTTTTTTTTTTGTTTTTTTGTTGACAAATTCCAGTGATATATTTGGGTGTTTATTCGACGTACACCAAAATTAAGGATTTTTAGGTTGGGTGTTGATGAAATTTCAAAAGCTTTCTTACCAGCGAAGACATAACAACAACAACTATAGTATAAACAAAAATATTTTTTATAAATAACAAATCGTGTAGTGTAGACAAGATAAAATACACAAAACAAATGACAAATTTTCCTTTGTAAATCAGGGAGCGAATAAAGGCGTTTATTGGCACACAAATGCGATTGTTCGCCGAGATTTTCCGTTTTTGGCTGCAGCTTTATGTTTTCTTTTGGCTGCATGTTCGTTTGTGTTCGTTCGTTTTTTATCCTATTCTACTAATTCGATTTCTGTTAAGTTGGTTGTGACGTGACCCACGTACTGAAGTGGAGCCACGTTCTCGTCAGGTATATCATGTTTGTCATGATCGTCATTAAATAATAAGAAAATCAATCAACAAAATAATTATAATGGATAAAGAGAAATCGGTGTTCAATTTCGAAGAGTGAGAAAAGACTACCACTACCATCACTTATTCGTCATGCCAAAACTCGTAATTGAACACTGTTGTGCTTAAATATTATTTGTCATAAATGATGTAGTAAGACGTCTGGATTATTATTAAATGGTAAGGAAATCAAAGCTTATGGACGGCCAGAAAAACTACTACGAGTAAGGCAGATAAAATGCTCTTTCTCGAATATATGATCAGAGATGTTTGGCTGTTTTTAGTTTGTAGAGTTGTAAATCAAATCAATTTTTTTTAAACCATTTTAACTTATTTGCAAATTGATTTGGGTACTTTGGAAAACAAATTTTAATGATATTTCATTTCTATATTCTAATGTGTATTATAGTAATCCCCCGCTTTACGGACGCTCGCTTAACGGAAATTCGATATTACGGACATGGTTAATTAAGTTTCAAAATTTCGGTATACGGATGAAATATTCGCAATTACCGACAAAATATATTTTTTTCTGTTTTACTTACATTTTTTGTGAGGAATCCCAAAAATAAAATAATAAAAAAGATTTTTAGTACATAAATACAGTTTATGCTTGGTTTTGTTATACGGGGAATCCCAAAATAGTTATCAAACATTCTTACGAATTAGTATTTGATGTTATGCGGTATAGTGCAGTGTTAATTTATTTACGCTCTATATTTTTAATTCAATTAAATTTAATTAAATTTCTCTAATATTGCTAAAATGTCTGAAAAGCGAATAGTAAGAATCGACGAAAAGCAAATAAAAAAAAGTCCGAAAATCAATAACATTAGAATTAAAATTAGATATTTTAAGACGGTTTGACGCGGGCCAAAAAAATAATGAAATCGCCAAAGTTTTGGGCCTAACTACTCCAACAATTAATACAATAAAGGACAACAGAGATACAATTTTATCAAGTGTAAAAAGGGTAACACCCCTAACCGCAAAAAATGTGTCAAGACAAAGAAGTGAGATTATGGAGGAGATGGAACGGCTGCTTTGTGTGTGGATAGACCATCAAACTAACAGAAACGTACCACCATTAAGCACGATTGTAATACAAGAGAAAGCTAAGCATCTTCACGCTGATTTGGCTACTAAAAATGGTGAATCATCTCGTGCGGAGCCTTTTTTAGCTAGCAAAGGATGGTTTGACCGATTCAAGAAGCGTATCCAGAAGAATTTTTAAAAATTATACAGACCGGTGGATACACGTCACAACAGGTATACAATGTCGATGAGACGGGGCTTTTTTGAAAGCGAATGCCCGCAAGGACTTTTATCTCTAAAGATGAGAAATCAGCTTCAGGTTTCAAGGCAGCCAAAGATCGAATTACAGTTTTAATAGGAGGAAACGCTACTGGTGATCATAAATTAAAACCGCTGCTCATTTATCATTCGGAAAATCCACGGTCCTTCAAAGGAATAAATAAGTTACAGCTTGGAATCACTTGGCGCTCAAACAAAAAAGGCTGGATGACAACACGCATTTTTGAAGAATGGCTAAATAATGATTTCCTAAATTCAATTTCGAAATTTAACGCTGATCAAAATATTTCAAACAAAGCTTTATTAATCGTTGACAATGCCCCCAGCCATAAACTAAATAACGTCCCGGAAAACATCAAAGTGGTATTTCTACCCCCAAATACAACACCATTACTGTGTTATTGCTAATTTTAAGGCCTACTATCTTCGTCGAGTTTTCAACATCCTAATTGAGTCTATTGATGGCTTGAACCAACCCTCAATTAAGGAATTTTGGAAAAAAATTCAATATAAAAGATGCAGTAGATAATATTATAAAATCATGGGAAGAGGTAAAGCATGCCACTATGAATGGCATGTGGATGAAATTATGGGCCGAGTGTATGGATAAATTTCAATCTGCTGGTCCCTTACATGACATCACATTAGAAATTCAAAATGAAATCGTCGCCATTGCGCATGAAGCTCGAATGAGTGAAGTAGACACCGCAGGTATATCAGGACCCTTATAATGTGCTGATGAAGACATTTCCAATGAAGAATTGTTAATACTAGCAGAAGAAACCACCGATGTGCGACAGACGGAGAACTCTACTCAGCATGAAAACTCGCGTCATTTGACAACAAATAAAATGTCAAAAGCTTTTTCTCTTATTGAAGAATCCATGGAATTTTTTTCTGAGAATGATCCGTCTACAGAAAGAAGCCTTAAAGTATCGATACAAATTGGAAATTCCCTTCTGTGCTACAAGGAAATGTACCGAGAGTCTAAGAAACCAGCAAAACGAACCTCTCTAGAATGTTATTTTTCCAAAATAACTGAAACATCTACTGTTGAAGAATGTCCTGATGGAAATTATAGCGACAGCTCCGGTAAACTATCGACCAGCTCAGAAGACCTCTGAATTACATTTAATAATTTAAGAGTTATAAAATTAAAACTGAATTAATAATTTGTATGAATTTATTTTATTTATTGAAAATGAATAAATGGTTTGTGTTTTATTGAAATTTATTCATTACTTTTGTATTTTTACGCTTTCCGTACTTTATAAAATTAGGTTTCGTATAACGCAGTTTGAAAACCCTGTATCTTCCCATTATTAGTATGAATCTATAGTAAAATTGGGCTCTTTTACGGGTATTTTTACTATAGCTGGAACGCATCTATCACTTTCCAATAGGATCTCATAGTAATAGTGGTTTCGTTTAACGGATTTTCGATTTACGGACAGTTTATGAGGAACGCATCCTGTCCGTAAAGCGGGGGATTACTGTATATTAACATTTTCTTCAAAAATAAGGAAAGGTTGACTCTAATATAAAACTGTTAACAATTTATTTAAAAATATAGCCGCATAATTGCTGAAGATATTACTGGTAGGAAATCAAAACCAGGTTAAGTTACCCGTTTAAATTAAACATTTCGATTAATCGACCCGATATTAACCAATTTTTACAGAGTACGACATGTTACTGAATTATGATTCGGTCAATTTGTGAAATTCATGCTGTGTAGTGCAAAAGGAAACGATGTATTTCAGTATTTTATTAAAACTACAATCGATGATGCCACGGGAAGACATACATAATTGTATTTATCAAAAAGGCGGAAAAGGTTTTTAAACTTTCATAATAATGCTTAACACTTTACTTAAATTAAAGACTAAACAATTATAGCAAAACATGATTTGTAGGAAAACGAAGGATTTGTTTTTATGTTCTGGCGTCACTGACTAGAATAAATATATAGTAGAACAAATATAGTTAATCGTCAAATGTTTCTGCTTGTTTGCAGACAATTGGTCGTACACAAATGTAACCGTTTTTCGATTTTTTTAAGTTGCGAAAACTGCACATCGTTTGAAATATTGACCTTACCTATTTTATTAAATTTTGTGAAAAAAAAATCGCCATTAGAAACCAACTGTTACACTCTGATTATCGATTATATCTCGTATTTCGAGTTACGAAGTTCGAGACTTTCGATTCACAAGTCGCAATTACGGGAAAACGCAAGTAGCCTCGTAAGCTTACATAATTTCTCCCTAGGTGTCGCATTGTTCGGAGTTGATGGTTTTATACATTGAAATTTTCATAAAACGTGTTCCTATCAACGTCAAAACGTTCAGCGCAACTCAGTTTACAATTACATGAAGATTTTCGAAATTTTGAAGTTTATTGGATAATTATTTAGCCTTGTTGTTATCTAACAGATACTATAATTAATATTATTTCGTATAATCACAAAACACCAACAGTTTTCACTTACTTAAAAATAAAAAAACCAAACTTTATATTTTTTAATTTATTTACTTTTATTTATTTAAAATTACAACTAGTTTCGATCTTGTAAAGATCATCTACAGGTAATTTTTTGCAATTCTATCTATTGCAAAAAATTACCTGTAGATGATCTTTACAAGATCGAAACTAGTTGTAATTTTAAATAAATAAAAGTAAATAAATTAAAAAATATAAAGTTTGGTTTTTTTATTTTTAAGTAAGTGAAAACTGTTGGTGTTTTGTGATTATACGAAATAATATTAATTATAAAAAGATCACTTACGTCACTCCGCTTCAAAAAAAATTTTATTTTTTTTAAAAAATGTTTAATAACAGATACTATTTGAAGAATTTCTATACTATTCGCGGATAAGTTGCTTGGTACGTATTTATTTAAAACTATCAACATTATTCAACATTTTCGAGATAATTCGATATTTTCCACTTATTGTTTCGTGAAATTAGTTTTTTTAAATTCTTTGAGTATTCTAAATTGCCCGATATTACAGACTAGAGAGATTTTCATTATTTTCTGAGAATTTTCAGAGATTTCCCAAGTTGAGTTAATTGTGTTAGTTGCTTGGTACGAAGTTAATTCATTATGCAATATTAATGAATTTTCGAATCTCAATTTTCAGATTACTCGAGATTCTTAATGAATTTTTGGTTTTTCAAGATTGTTGGAAGATTCTACGTTTATTCAACACTTAAGCATTATTCGTGTTTCTCATATTCCTCGAAAGGAATTGGAAGGGTTTCGTTTTATTACAGATTTAGTAATTCATCGCAACTTTTAGTTTTAATCTATTCGAGATTTGCATAACATTAAGTTACATACCACAGTTTTCATGGTTTTTGTCAATTGAGATGTTTTTTATCAATTGAAATGACATCAAAAAATTCTGCTAATTTGGCGGCTTTCTTTAAATAACGTGACTGACTTAAAATTATATTCATCAAGTTGATCGAATCTGGATGTGCGCTAAAAAACAATAAACCAGAAAAGCAAAGATTTCGGAATAAAAATCTAAAAAATAATGGTTTTTGAACGCTAAAGAAAGCGAAGAGAATCATAAATTATGAGCATGGAATAATTACACAATGCTCTCTGATGATTGGTTATGGTTAACCCAAAAAGTCGATGGTGAAATTAAACAAAAACATTTTTTGCATAGCGCGGTAATTTTAAATTGAAAAATCTCAATTTATTAAC